>JEMP01000042.1:83559-172304 GCA_000738655.1 Venturia pyrina ICMP 11032 | reverse complement strand
AGTAGATACCTATTCTTAATAGTAACCCTATTTAGGGCTCTATAGTCTACGTAGAAGCGTAGACTACTATCCTTCTTTTTAGTAAAGAGGACTAGCGCCCTAGTAGGGGACTTAGATCTTCTAATAAAGCCCCTTCCTAGGTTCTTATTAATATACTTACGTAGGGAGGCTAGCTCCGAGGTAGATATATTATATAAAGGAGAGAACGGGACTTAACCCCCTAGTTAGAGATTAATCGCGAGATCCTAGTTCCTATAGTCTAGGAGTTAGTTAGAGACGGTCTTTAAAGTAACGTCTTAGAACTCCTTATATCGATCGGGTAGGCTGTCCTCGCTATAGTCCGTAGAGGTAATATATAGGATATAGTAGTCGGCTTCGCTAGAGAGTAGGGTTTTTACGAACTCCTCTAGTAGTTCTAGCGTAATATAGATAAAATTAGTATCTATAGACTCCTCCGGCTTACGCTAAGACAAAGTCTTCTTTATAAAGTCTATCTTAGGATTTACGTCGCTTAAGAATAGTATACTAAGGTAGACTTAGTACTTCGTAAGGTTTATAACTAGGAAAGGGATAGAATAGGTTAGAATATACCCGAAAGAGTCGGAAAAAGATACTTCCGCTTATATAATACCGTATATCGTTATACTACCTCTATTAGCCGCTTCCGCCCTAATATTAGGGGGAAGAGGATCCTATTTTAAGCCTCTTTCTTTCGTAAGGACTACGTTAATAAGATTAAGGTAAGACCCGGGATTAATTAAGGTCCTAACCTAGTTACCTTTACTAATACTTAAATAAATAGTTATTAGCTTATCTACGAAGGTAGATATAGGGGACTAGGTAATTCTAGCCTCCTTTATATCTTTCTCTAGGTCTATATAGGCTAGTAGGTATAAGATAAAACCTACTAGCCCTTAGCTTTTTCCGACTTATTATCCTTATCGGATTATTTCTTACGGTAAGCCTTAACCGCCTTAGTATTTCGATACTCCGGAACTATATACCCGTCCTTATTATAGGCGTAGTATTTTACGTCTTTCTTACTACCCTTAGACCGTTCTAGTCTATTATAGCGCGACGATTTCCGTTTACGGTTCTTAGAGGTATTATCGTCGGAGTCTCGGCCCCGTTTCTTTAAATAAGGCTTATCTCGACTCTTCCCGTAGGAGCTATCCTCTTTAGGTCTTATTAAGTCCTTAAAGGTACCCTTAGAGCGAGTTATATTTGTAAAGTTACTCGCTTCCTCCTCGATAATCGCGAGGGTTATATCTATCTTCTTAAGACGGAAGGCGAGCTTATTTTAGGTAGACTTATATAGAGCCCCTAGATAGTCGCGAATCTATTATACTTTATCTATTACCTTAGCTTCTTCCTAGAGAGGTTTTAAGTATTTAAGTAGCTCCCTTAGAGTCTAACCTAATCTCTAGCGGTAGTTACGAATAGCGGTAGCTACCTTTAATATACGTTAAACGGGTATACTAAGGACGTCTAGTATCTTCTACTTTATTATAGCCTACGAAGGACTATTAGGATAATAGGATACTATATTTTTATAGAAGTTTATCTAGGTTATCTTTAGCGAGGTATCTAAGTACTACTTTATAAACGTTACCTTTATAGCTTCTTCTTTAAAGTACCCGGGGTTATTACTAAATATATTATTATAGTCTTATACCTAAGCGTTAAACTCTAAGCGATTCTTACCTATATATTTCTCGGGTACTTTCGCTTAAGGAATATAAGGCCGTTCGGAGGACTTCTTTATCTCTACCTCTAGTTTACTATTTAGGGTAAGTACGCTAAGCGTACTCGTATCGCCTAATTTAACTACGGACTTAATACGTTTAAGTTCGGCTATTTACTCGAGTTAAAGCTTCTTTCTTACCTATATTTATAGCTCTAGTAACTATATAGTCTTAGGGTCTTCGACTAACTAAGTACCGCCCTATATATCGGGTAGTAGCGCGTTATAGGCTATTCTAGCGCGTTTAGTAGTATTTAACCCGGCCGAGGCCTTTAAAGAACCGGAAGAGTTTATAGGCTTCTTACCTTAGCGTATTTTAGCTCTACGAGACTCTTCCGTAGCTACCCGTTCTACTAGTTATCGGTCTCGCCTTTCTTACTTAAGGTAGAGGGATTCTCCCTTAGCCGTAGAGTCTCTTTCTTTATTATAACGGATAGACTCTTAGTCTATCTCGCCTACGGCATTACGGAAGCCGGGAAGGAAAGTTAAGGTCTTAATAGTTAGTATCTCCTTATTAACTATAAGAGTACCGCGACCCGTGCTTTTATCGTTACTATCGTTAAGGACTTCTAAGATACGCTCTCCTATAAATAGGGTATATCCCGGAGGGCCGAAGGGGCCTCTTAGACTACCTCTATCTATAGACGAGTCGTCTTAAGCGCTCTAGGGTCTAACCTAAGCTATTTCGGTATCGTTTTATTCGTCTCGTCTCTTTAAGGTACTAAGAGCGATTATAATATTAAGAAGAGTAGATTTAAAGTTAGATTAGAATATATATTATATTTAATAAGATAATCGCTAGAGATTATTAGGATCTTAGCGAGTGTTCTCTATATAATAATACGTGTGCGTTTAGCGATCACGTGGTAGATTCCTGACAGAGTTGCTTCGTCTTCATCACGTGCAAGAATCTACAAAAAATCCCGTCTCGCAGGTACACAGGTGGCGCCTTGTTCATCATCCTGCCCTGCTCGTACCGAGTATTGGATTTTGGTACAAAGGGAAGGGATAGCTGGCGCACCTGCAAACCTTGACTGGAAGTTACTCGATAACAGCTACAGTAGGGGATGGAAGTTAAGAAATTTCTGGGAGTATGGGGAACTTAGATAGCAATCGCTCAATGACCTTTCTTACGTAAATGCCGTCTGCTCCCATGTCCTCCTCATTCAACAATACCAATGACACATATCCTTTATCGGTGAATGCTATTCACAATCCAGCATGGTCATCCATCTCATCTTCGACTGTGAGATATCATAAATCGGCCAACGTGTGCAATTGCAATTCGAATAGCCATAAGGAGATGCACGACTCAGACATTTTCAGTGACGTTAAAGAGTTTAGGGTTTCCTATACTCTAAAGGCGCCGGGATAATAATTCAGAGCGCGCTGCTCTACCTCGGCGCCTGGTACATATCTATATGTCGTTATCCAAATCCATGCCAACCTGCCAGTGACTCCATAACTCCGAATGTGATGAGCTTTACATGAGGATACTGAGCACTAATTAGCATGATTGGGCAAGAAGATACGGATGGACATGACAAACCAGCAGCTGTTCTGTTTCTGCGCTTGCTTTGCGAATGCCTTGGTTTGGAAACTCAATCTCGTTGACTCGGCTGCAAGTTTGTCCATCTGTTCTCCTCGTTCCAACACACTCTGAATGGTCTTGTGTAGCACGATCTTCGTTTCGTCAAGCTCTTTTTGTATCTTCATGATACTGTCTGCCTCCTCAGGATTCTGATACTTGACTAGATATTCTTTAAGCTCGGGGAACGGGACTTTCGCATCGGAGTCGATCCAGTTGGAAACAGGGTTCTTGTTAAGGAATTCGTCGACGATTTTGGAAAGAACTTGGTGGGCAACGAGGCCAGGGTATTCAGGGTCGGTGATCATGATGCCACAGATACCTTCGCTTCGGCCATAGGCGTGTACGGTAGCGTTGATTTCTATAGATTTCAAAGTCAGAAAATAGACGCGCTTGACACGATTCGAAACCTTGGGCTTGGTTCTTACTTTCGTTCTCTACATCTTGCCTCTGGCCAGGCTTTGTGCGTTCCGCAATCGTCTGTTCTCATGGTCCATCAGTAGTGGCCCCCCTTCGAATAGGACGTGCATGCAGAAGATTAGACGTACAGCGCTTCCCAAACCTATCATTTCGGCATAGCTATGGTATGTAAGTATCTGTCCATCTGAGTATCCAGTGTCAACGCCCTACCTTCCACGCATGAAGCGCGAGTAGCTTGTCAGGTCCGATTCGGCACATAGGTCCACGGCTGGTCTCGTTACATTCTTGACGATAGCGAGATGTAGGACCTTCATATCGGCGTTTTTATCAGCTGTTCGGACAGGTAATTTGCAGGCGGATGCGAGGGATTCCAAGGAAGAAAAGCTGTTCTAAGGTTGCGACCAGGACCAAGAAGACGAGAATGAGGATGAGGTAGTCGGTGACAGGGACCACTGGCAGGGAGGTGCAGCCTGAGGTGGCGCAACTTCGCAGGTGGGCACGGTGGGGGCATCAAGGCATCGAGGGATCGAGGCATCAAGGCATCGACATCGACATCCTCCTCTTCCGACTCGCTTCTCGCTTCTCGCTTCTCGCGAACCCGAACCATCCACTCATGTTGCCGGTGTCAGTATTCGGTCGGTCGATGAAAGTGTATGGAGGTTTATGAGTTATCTTGTGACTTGGTATTCTTCACAGAAAGGATTTTCAAGCAGTGTTTAACAATCTTCGAAGCGACGTTTATTATTGTCATTGTTGACTTCGAATTCCCAGCCTCTGGAAATCCCTGACGACAACGCCAACGAACAATCCGCAGCTGTCAATATATACTGGGTCGGTCAGGTCAGGTCACCCTTTTGAAGCTCGAATTGTTTTCCAGCAGGTGACGCGGTCACATCGCGCACCTCTATCTGAAAACACCCGGAGCTTCTCTGACCAAAGACCAACGGGTAACCATGGACACGGCACAATCACAATGGCTTTCGCAGCTTGCGGACATGCGAGCTGCCATAGCGAGCCTGCCAAAACCAGGCCCGGACAATGTGGAGTATGGTAAAGACCTTGCGCTGGACGACGATGATATCGTGAGTGTCCCAGGTGGCGACGATATATGGGACCTCATCAGCGAAATATCAGAAGAAGAGTATACCAGTGGAGAACTGGATGCTGCTTCTCAGCCGTCAAGGGCTGATAATGGCCATTATGAAACATTCGGAAAAGAATGGTTGAAAGAGCAGTGCGTTGGAGTGGCAAATCGAAATTCTGGTCTGGACTCTCATGCACTGCAGGAGCAGGTGGAAGCAATTCTGACATCGGATAGCCACGGTCCGTATCCCCAGGATATGGCCTCACAGTATCACTGACAATGGCAGATGATGAATTACAGATGATGCTTGCGGATATGCTCGGCTACGATGAACTGGAGCTCGTGGCAGAACTGATCAAACATCGTCAGGAGCTTCTGAGCGCCTCTGTTCCAGATTCGAATCAACAGAATGGTGTTTCTGGGCGGCTTTTGACACGACAAGAGCGAGAAGAGGCATTGCGCCGCGCTGATGCTGAACATAAAAGTGCTCCTCTTGCCGCCGCTGTCGACCGGTCTGGCAACCAATACCCTCATGTTTACAAAAACAACGAGGCCGGTAATACTATATCAGCCAGTGGTCAGAAGTATTCGTTGCCAGTCGGCAGTCAGCGTAAGGAATATGAGAAATATGAAGAGTATTCGATTCCTGCCGCCAAAGTCGGCACCCTCGCAACCGGGCAAAAATTGGTCGAGGTCGAGAATATGGATGGTCTATGCAAGCGAACCTTCAAAGGCTACAAAAGCTTGAACCGAATGCAAAGTCTCGTGTATCCGGTGGCCTACAAGACTAGCGAGAATATGCTGATCTGTGCACCCACTGGTGCTGGTAAAACGGACGCTGCGATGCTAACAATTCTCAACACGGTTGCCAGGAACGTTACCCCCAACCCACTCGACCATCCGGAGGCGACTGATTTTGTCGTTAACACAGAGGATTTCAAGATTGTATACGTCGCTCCCATGAAAGCACTTGCGGCTGAGATTACAGAAAAGCTGGGGAAACGACTTGCATGGCTTGGTATCAAGGTTCGTGAATTGACAGGAGACATGCATCTGACGAAGGCGGAAATCGTGCAGACCCAGATCCTCGTTGTCACTCCAGAAAAGTGGGATGTTGTCACTCGTAAGAGTACAGGAGACACCGAACTCGTGCAGAAGGTGAGGCTCCTCATCATCGACGAAGTACATATGCTTCATGATGAGCGTGGTGCCGTTCTAGAGTCCCTTGTGGCTCGAACAGAGCGTCAGGTTGAGAGCACGCAGTCCCTTATTCGCATTGTTGGACTTTCAGCAACTCTACCAAATTACATCGACGTCTCCGACTTTTTGAAAGTCAATCGTATGGCTGGACTATTCTATTTTGACGCCTCATTCCGCCCTGTCCCGCTTGAGCAGCACTTCATCGGTGTGAGAGGTAAACCTGGATCGAAGCAGGGCACCGAAAACCTGTCGCAGGTAGCCTTCGAGAAGGTGACTGATATGCTACGCCTTGGTCACCAGGTCATGGTGTTTGTCCACTCGCGAAAGGACACATTTAAGACGGCTCAGGATCTGTACGAGCGTGCCATGCTGGAGATGGTGACAGACTTGTTCGATCCTTCCGGCCACCCATCCTATGATCTAGCAGCACGGGAGATGAAGAGCTCAAGGGCAAGAGAAGTTCGCGAATTGTTACCAAAGGGAATGGGCACCCACCATGCGGGTATGCCTCGTTCTGACCGAAATCTGATGGAACGTCTGTTTGGAGAAGGTGTGCTCAAAGTACTTTGCTGTACTGCCACTCTAGCCTGGGGTGTCAATTTGCCCGCTGCAGCTGTCGTGATCAAAGGAACTCAGCTATACAGCGCTGATGCTGGTAAATTCGTTGATCTTGGTATTCTCGACGTCCTGCAAATCTTCGGTCGAGCCGGTCGACCTCAATTTCAAGACACCGGTATCGGCTTCATCTGCACAACACAAGACAAGCTTCAGCATTACTTAACTGCTGTGACTCAACAGCAACCAATCGAGTCAAACTTTTCCAAGAAGCTCATCGATAACCTTAACGCTGAGATTGGACTTGGGACTGTCACCTCTGTCCCGGAAGCAGTGCAATGGCTGGGATATTCCTATCTTTTCGTTCGCATGCGACGCAACCCAATCTCCTACGGCATCGACTGGGCCGAGATCAGCAACGATCCTCAGCTTGTTCAGCGTCGTAGAAAGCTTGTCATTGATGCGGCCAGAGTCTTACAGCAAAGCCAGATGATTATTTTCAATGAAACGACGGAAGAGCTTCGAGCTAAGGACGTCGGTCGAATCGCTAGTCAGTTCTATGTCTTGCAGACAAGTATCGAGATATTCAACACCATGATGCGGCCGCGGGCGACCGAGGCAGATGTACTCAAGATCATTAGCATGAGTGGAGAGTTTGACCAAATCCAATCTCGAGATTCCGAAGAGAAAGAACTACAGCGACTGAAGGGGGAGGAATTTTCTCCATGCGATGTCGAAGGAGGTGTGGGTACCCCTCACGCGAAGACGAATATTCTCCTCCAGTCTTACATTTCTCGCGCCAGACTTGAAGACTATACCTTGCAATCAGATACGTTCTATGTTGCGCAGAATGCGACTCGAATCTGCCGAGCGCTGTTCATGATTGCGCTCAATCGACGATGGGGCCATCAGTGCCTTGTGCTGTTGTCCTTATGCAAGTCAATCGAGAGACAAATCTGGCCTTTCCAACATCCATTCCACCAGTTCGATTTGCCTCAACCAATTCTTCGGAATTTGGATGTCAAAGGCTCTGTCGCAGCTGTTGAAGCTTTACGTGATATGGAACCTGCTGAGATTGGTCAATTGGTTCACAATCAGAAGATGGGTGGCGTCATTACCAAACTGCTAAATAACTTCCCAACTTTGACTGTCGAGGCCGAAATTGCTCCCTTGAACCGAGACGTCTTGCGCATCAAGTTGTTCATCACCCCTGATTTTACCTGGAACGATAGGCACCATGGCACCTCCGAGTCCTACTGGGTGTGGGTGGAGAACTCCGAAACAGGAGAAATCTATCACCACGAATTCTTCATTTTGAGCCGCAGAAAGCTTTACGAAGATCATGAGTTGAACTTCACCATACCTCTTTCTGATCCCCTTCCTTCACAGATCTATGTCCGTGCTGTTTCGGATCGTTGGCTTGGAGCAGAGACCGTCACTCCAGTCAGTTTCCAGCATCTCATCCGTCCCGACACCGAAAGTGTCTACACAGACTTATTGAACCTACAACCTTTGCCGATCTCCGCGCTCAAAAACCCGCTACTGGAAGAAATATACGGACAACGCTTCCAATTTTTCAACCCAATGCAAACGCAGCTCTTTCACTGCATGTATCACACTTCCGCAAATGTCCTTCTTGGATCACCCACTGGTAGTGGAAAAACCGTAGCTTGCGAGCTTGCTATGTGGTGGGCCTTCCGGGAGAAGCCTGGCTCCAAAGTTGTTTACATTGCACCAATGAAAGCTCTTGTTCGGGAGCGTGTGAAGGACTGGGGAAAACGTCTAACCGGCGCTATGGGACTTAAATTAGTCGAACTTACGGGAGACAATACGCCTGACACCAGAACTATCAGAGATGCGGATATTATCATCACAACCCCTGAGAAGTGGGACGGTATCAGTCGTAGTTGGCAGACTAGAAGCTACGTTCAACAAGTCAGTCTGGTCATCATCGATGAGATTCACCTGCTTGGTGGTGATCGAGGTCCCGTACTCGAGATCATTGTTTCTAGAATGAACTACATTGCGTCTCAAAAGAAGGGCTCAGTACGTCTTGTGGGCATGTCAACTGCTTGCGCGAATGCTAGCGATCTCGCAAACTGGCTCGGTGTGAAGGAGGGTCTTTTCAACTTCCGCCATTCTGTACGGCCTGTGCCACTGGAGATCTTCATCGATGGATTTCCAGAACAACGTGGATTTTGCCCACTGATGCAATCTATGAACAGGCCCACATTCTTAGCTATCAAGTCACATTCGCCAGACAAGCCTGTCATTGTGTTTGTTGCCTCACGTCGACAAACTCGTCTCACTGCACATGATTTGATCAATTTCTGCGGCATGGAAGACAATCCAAGACGCTTCGTGAAGATGTCCGACGATGATCTTGCTCTCAACCTTGCAAGGGTCAAGGACGAGGCACTTCGCGAAGCGTTGAGCTTTGGCATCGGTCTTCACCATGCTGGTTTGGTAGAGACAGATCGTCAACTCGCTGAAGAACTTTTTGCGAACAACAAAATTCAAATTCTCGTTGCCACGAGTACCTTAGCGTGGGGTGTCAACTTACCGGCCCATTTGGTTGTCGTAAAAGGCACGCAATTTTTCGACGCCAAAACCGAAGGCTATAAAGATATGGATCTTACAGATGTTCTTCAAATGCTCGGTCGAGCGGGACGCCCGCAATTCGATACATCTGGCATTGCTCGTATCTTCACACAAGATGCGAAGAAGGCATTCTACAAGCATTTCCTTCATACAGGTTTCCCGGTGGAGTCGTCTCTTCATCTTGTCCTGTCCAACCATCTGGGTGCGGAAGTCAATGCTGGCACCGTCGCAACAACGCAGGATGCTCTCGATTATCTGACATGGACATTCTTCTTCCGTCGTCTACACAAAAATCCATCATACTACGGACTAGAGGTTTCTGCTGAGGAGCACAATACCATGGAGGCTCAACAGGTGGCGAATGAGTTCATGGTGGAACTCGTTGATAAGTCGTTGACAGAGCTTGCTGATTCAGGATGCATTGATTTGTTTCCGAACGGCAACATCGATTCAACGCCATATGGCAAGATCATGAGTTACTACTATCTTTCGCACAATACCATGCGCCATTTGTTGGCCAGCGCGAGTCGTACTCCGAACTTCACAGAGGTTCTGTCCTGGCTCTCGCTTGCCACTGAGTTCGATGAGCTTCCAGTCCGTCATAATGAAGATCTGATAAATGCAGAGCTGTCTAAGAATCTTCCGCTTGGTGACGCAACAGGTATGGGATTACCTATGTGGGATCCTCATGTCAAGACTTTCTTACTTCTCCAAACACATTTTGAGAGAGTGGAAATGCCGATCACGGATTACGTCGGCGATAAGAACAGTGTACTTGATCAGTCGATACGTGTTTGTCAGGCTGCAATAGACGTGCTCGCAGAACTTGGATATGCCACGGCAGTCAAGGCGATGATCGGACTGATGCAGTGTGTCAAATCAGCAAGATGGACCACTGATGGACCGCTTGCGATCTTTCCAGGCGTTGACGTAGAGAGAGAGAAAAGAAGAGTTAGTGACGATGGGGCTAGGATGAGAACTCTGAACGAAGTGGTTCGTTCGCCAAATCAAGCTCTAGCGACGACCGCAGGCGCCGTTGGCGTGAATAGCAACTCCATACCACGATTCATGAAAGCACTGGCACAGTTGCCTGATCTCGAGGTCACCACGTCAGATGTCAATGCTTTGGGTTTGAAGGTTCACATTTCACGAACCAGACCTTTGGAAAGTCGAGATGGTCGAATGTTCGCTCCTCAGTTCCCTAAGCCGCAGACCGAGGGCTTTTTCGTGGTCGTTTTCTGGTCAGGCACGGATGAACTTATTGCTCTGAAGAGAGTCGGTTGGCAAACTGGGGGTGGGAACCCTGGCCGCACCGGAAGGGGACGTCTATCAACGACAACTGCCATACATATTCCACAGGGAAATGATGCCAGATTGGTTGATGTTGTTGTGATCAGTGATGGATACATTGGAATGGAGTGGAAAGTCGAGAGGGTGGAGATTCCAGCAGCACCTGCTGTGGCGGCCGACACACCAAAAAAACAATAGATAAGAAACCACATTTGGAGTCTAGATACATGGTCTTTTTTCAATTGAATCTTGTTGATTCTTTCAGACATGATATTTAATCACGTGCAATCCCGAATCAGTTGATTGCTTGTCTCTCCGACTGTCGTACCCTCAACTCACCTACTCCTCAACTATCAACGATTTCCATCCGATGGTGGAGAACATACACTCTGCTACCCTGCAAGCCTCGGAATCCTTTAAAATCGTGCATGCGTTGCCCAGAGTACATGATTCTGCGTCCACCCTACGCGTCTCGATCCTGGCATCCATCTACTCAAGTACACACTGAGGTGTGGAAGAGATCGGTCAACCAGAACGAAGCCAAAGCTTGGTATCGTGACATTCACCCTACGTTGAAGGACCCAGATGCGACCAAGGAATTTCCATCGTCCTGTATGATTCCATGCGAAATCTTTTCGAATGGGCCATACCGCGAGCTGGAGTCGAGCGTACTATCATTGATGCAGAAGAGCTATGTCGACACCTGATTTAGATTATCTGGGCCGAACTTCCAGAGGAGGATGCGTACAAGGCTTTCAATAGTTGGTATTCCCATCTGAGACGTTTGCAACGATTGCCGCTCGGTGGAAAACTCGATGAACCAGATGATGCCTGGGGTAATGCGCAGTATACTACAAAACCATAGCGAGAATCTTGCGAAACGCTTCCATGACCAAACTTGTCTTGGTAGACCTTTTCAGTGCCTCTTCATCACTGATGATGGGAGGTTGGGAGACGGTCGCTACACTATCCGAGAAGGAGATCTTGTGGATTTGTTCTATTAGTCAAGGGTTCCTGCTACCATCAGGCGTACAGCCGAGGAAAAGCCTTTTGCTACACTTGTCAGCTTTGTCTATATATATGTCCCGACTGCCATCCTTGGAATCTCAAGGAAGAAGAGTTGCAAGAATTCACGCTTTTATGATTCATCATTTAACTTTGGACAGCCAACGGAGCCATAGGGTGTATGAACACCATGTAAAAGTAATAAAGAGCAAGAATATCACCACCTCTCCATCCACCTCCCAACCGAAAACACCGAAAATAAAACCAACAAAATCATCAAAACCAACAAACTCCCAAAACAGAGTTGTCTCACATCTTCCCATCTCCTTAGAAGAAGAGCAGTTTTCCGCGCATGAGCTGCGATATCTCTGTCATTATCATCAGGAACAAATCTTCCCACACGAAGGAGTAATGTGAAGGGAGAAATGATACGTACCTCAAACTCGCCTCAATCCCCTCAATCCCCTCAATCCCTCTCCTAATCTCCGAAATCCTCTTTCTTTCATCCTCACTCCCGCTTTCCGGTGACTCCTCGCTCTCCCTCCCTCTCTCCCTCAACCACTCCTCCCTCCCACCATTCCCCTCTAAATCAACTTCAAGAACAGGATGCAAAGCACGATACGCCCTCATCCTTGTGATCGGTGAAGTGCGAGAAGGAGGGCTCTCACTACTTTCCCCCGAATGCTCTTCGACATCAAGTGGATAAGAGGACCGGTGACGAATCGGCCGTGGGGTTTCTTCATCCTCATTCTCGCTTTCGGAGAGTGTGTTGTGTGGTGGTTGATGATGGTGTTGAGGAGCAAGAGGAGGTCGTGATTGGTGATGTGGTTGTGATTGAGAAATAGATCCATAGCTCATTAAAGGCTCCACTGCATTTGCCCTAGAAGAAAGACTACCATTAAGAAGACTCATTTTCTGGCCTCGCTTCCGCTGCAAGAATCCTTTGGGAATTCGCGAGGGCAAGTTCTCGATACGGGTTCTATGATGTATAGATGGACACGTATTATGACGGCGAGCCTGGAACGGCATTTTGTTTGCCTCTGGCCACGATAAAGAACGATGGACACCTGGTCGCAGACACGTTCCAAGCATCATATCCGTTTGCAGAATGATCGACAGCTCGGAAGATAGCCTCAACACCGATATGCAAAAAGTGGCCGCTGTCATCAGCGCACAAAGGCTGCGAAATGCTCAATCTCTTCATTCCGCATTACACCTATCTGTCCCAGACTCTTTCCGTCGCTTCTCAAAATCTTGCATACCCCTTTCTACCACCGAAACGCCATGCTATGCGAGGCCCACCCATCCAAGCGTTGACCAAAAGCTAAACGCCTACATCCTGTCCAGCTCTAGCAAGCACTTCAAACACTCTCGGCGGCAGCCTGAATCTAATCAGCCCAGCAAAGACCATGAGATCTCTCGCCGCCTGCAGCAACTGCGCGGCAGTCTCTTGCCTAACATGGTCTTCCCACCCACCAGCTCTCAGTCTTTCCCTCTCACCACCGATACAAAGAATAGCCCACATCATCAAATCCCCAACGTTCCTGGCGATAACAGCAGGAACGCTGGCAAAATTGTTGGCAGCCGCACGAATAGCATTGATGTCACCCTGGCTGTTGATCGGGACGAGGTTGATGTGGGAAATACTCTGGATCGCTGAGATCCATTGCCGATTCTCGACTTCGGTTTTGCATTGGGCCATTTCTTGAAGAACTCGACACGACTCCCAATTTTCCTGTTTGATCTTTTGCCGGTAAGTGCCGGAAGCATATAAGCTCATCATGTTCCGGGCAAGAACGACGGGATCGTCGACAGAAGTGAGGCTGAGTGTGCTGTTTGTCTGCTCTTCGTCGGCTCCATCTGCTAGTCGAGGTTTGAGAGGTTCCAAACGCATGGGTTCGCGGCCTAGCTCGACCGACAGAGCCTCAGACAGTGTACGGTTGATGATGGCGATCACGTTGTCATGCTCTTCCGCAAGGTGGTAGAGCAGTACAGCATCCGTAGTTCGACCACTATCATCTGCAGCGACTGCAGCTTGGACTGTCAGTGTGTCAATAAACTTCTTGGAGTCGTATAGCTGTTCTTGTGCTCTGCGGTGGCCATCCACAAAGTCGTCCCTAAGTCGAATTAACTTGATTCGCTTCTCTATGGCGCCTTCAAGACGGCTACCGTCGCCGCGAAGATCGCCCAACAGAGCAGCAAATTCCCGCGTCTCAAGAACGAGCTCTCGCAAAGCCTCCCAGCAGATCTTGGCTTGTTGAACACCAGCATCACCAGGGAGATCGGAATTAAGATTGATTAGTGAGAGGTAGTCAGCGGCTGCTTCAGGCTTCGCAGCACGGAAGTCGCCTGTATAGTAGCCGATGACGAGGCCGAAATGGAGTCGCGGCTGTTCACGTGTGGTGTATGAAACTGGCAGAGGGTTAGTATCAATACTGAAGTATAGCGAAGGGGTAGAAGACTTACGAAGCTCGGTCGCGCTAAGATCAGCAACGCGGAGAAGCCCATAGTAATCCAAGGCAATGGCGAAGTGCACTGCAGCAACGTGGTTGTGAGTATACAACCAAGCCACAGCCTGTTCGTACATGCCGGCCAGAATTTGCATGAAAAAGAACAAGGTAAAACCTCCAGGATTGTCGGATGTTTGCGAGAAGTGTCTTTTTCCAATGTCTGTCATAGTCGCCCTGATTTCAGCCAACCCGAACACATCATCGGCCATTTCTTCGTTCTTGTTGACCTCCCTGGCAAGAGCGTACTGCAACCATAACCAGTCTTCCTCGTCAGTGCGAATGCCTTCCAGCACTTTGCGGGATAGGTCGCATCTGCCGATGATCTTGTAACAAGCCAGCCGGTACGGATCAAGGGAGTCTTCGGGGGCATCCTTCATGCGCCTGTGATATTCGGCATTCATTGTAGAGCGAAACTCTGGCCTCAAACGGCGATCTTGGGTATTGGCATAGTCGTCCATGTATCTAGAGAAATTGCGATCTATATTCCTCATCGCCTTTGTGTTCTTAACGACGTATTCTGACGCATCCTTGACATAACCGCAGCGTAAGAGATAGTAGATGAAGACCCAGCAATAGTCGTCATTGGTCTCTTCTCCGTCAGGGAGCTGGTTTGTTTCCTTCAACTTTTGCAACCTGGTGATGTCGCCAAGCTCTTTGCGGTCGTCAAGGATGCGAATGTAACCACGAATGCTACTTTTCCGGTCGGGAATGCCACCCACCTGCGCCACTCTCGGGTCTTTGTCGAGCGCCGCCTTTACCTTATCGTTGAAAAGTGTCTCCAAGCAAGTGCGGGAGCCATTGACGATCTTATTTCGCATCTGGAGACTGCGCGGCGATTTCGGATCGTCGTCGAGATAGTTCCTGACAAACTGGCGTTCTCGAATAGCACCTGTCTCCAACCAAGTCTTCAATTCGTCGGGTTCCTTCGTCACAGATATTATAGCCTTGTAAGAATTGAGGAGTGCGGGTGTGTTGTCAATGCCGGTATCAACCTCGACCTTCATGAATTTATGAAGCACTGGGTAGCATTTCTCTTGATATCTGTTGCGATTGAGTTCAGTGACCTGCTCTGCGTACTTTTCTTGTTTGTCGCGCTGGTATCGGTCTTTACCGCCAGAATTTGCGGCATTTGGCGAGGCTTTGTCAGGGACATCTGTGAAGGAATTTCCTCGTATCGATCCTCGCATGGCCGAAGTGCCTATGACTGATTTTGACATGCCGCCAGGCCCAAAAGACATGCCAGCAGTAGAGGCTCCTAGTGCTTGGCCTCTTCGCGATGATCTGCCAAACGCACCACGGTCTCGTTGTGTTGCGGCGAATGAGGTATTGGTGCTCTCTCCCAGCGTGTCACTAGGCTTAGCCAGGCCAAAATGCTCGTAGATGCGCCGTCGTTGAGCGTCCCAGTTCATCTGCACGTTTTCTTCGAGGAATGTGTCAAAATCACGCTTGGACTGCTCCAAGCCCTCTTGTATCATGTCGAGCGTAGTTTGGGATTGTAGGTTGGATACAAATCCCTCGATGTCGGTATCAGTAAGGGCGCCGTTGGACGAGGGTATAGCAGCTCCAGCTTGAGCGCTGAAGTTGTTGAGGTCGCGTAGAGCTCCAGCTACTGAGACACCGGATGCGGCAAGGAGGTAATGTCTGTTCTCGTTAGTAAATGGAAACAAATCACCACGACCGGTAAGACGTACGCTCTGCTGTCGCCTGACTTTGCATGCTCAGCACTTGGCCCTCCAGTTCCCAAGTTTCTCACTTTTCGCGCAATATCACCGAGACCAAGCTGCAGACTAGGCAAATCTCCGAGACTGCCTCCATTCTCTTGATTGTTCCTTTTCTTGCCGCGCTCCAAGATCTGGTCGAAATATGCGGCTTGCAGTGATCCAGGCCCTTTTGAGTGTCCAAGTTGAGGGGCCTCTGGCGGTGCCTGTCCTTGCTGCTGCCCCTGCTGTTGTTGTGCGCCAAACAATGATGCACCCGTTGGTTGGGCATTGCCGGATTGACCAAACATGCCTCCGGTTGGTTGCTGTGTCGGTTGTGATGTCGTATTTCCAAACAAACCTCCTCCAGTGGCTGGCTTTGCTCCAAAAAGACCAGACGTCGCTGGCTGCTGAGTGGTGGATGAGGAGGCTCCCAAGGTGTTGCCGAACAGTCCTCCTCCTGCTGCTGGCTGTGTGGTTTGCTGAGGAGTGCCAAAAAGACTGGGTTTCTGAGGTTGCGAGGCAGGCGTTTGCGAACTGCCAAACAGGCCTCCAGTGCTTCCGAAAAGACCAGACATGGTGCAGGTTCGCGTGGAATGTGGATTTCAATGCCTAGGATCAATGTCAGATTGTTCTCTTCAAACACGGCCATCGATTGCTTGTTTACGCATCTTGAACCGACGCTGTTGCAGTTCGAACTCGTAGAAGACCACAAGATGCCCGGCTGGATACCCTCGCTCTTGAACCTCGCGATGATCTTGGGTCAAGAATCACAGCCACTCACTTTTGTATATGTCCAGATATTTGCGGAACGCGCGAGGTAACGCTTGGTAGTGAATTGAGGAAAGCGACGCTTTCGTGGAAATGAGATGAAGCTCAGAGGAAGCTGGGGCTGGGGGAGTCTTATATACGCATGTTCTCAGCACAACGGGTGTTGATAGAGTGGGCAGTATTGTAGTCAGTACGGAGGAGTGCTAGCCAGGCAAAAAGGCTGGCGCGAACGCGACAAAGTAAACTTCTACACAGTACACGCTTGACTCTTCGTTCTCAGGAATACGCCTACGGGTTCACATATTCACCTATTCTAAGCCGGTCGGGTCTGCCGAGTCTGCATCATCCCAGCCTCTGCATTTTAGAGCTACGAGTACCTCCGTGCCTTTAGAGTCTGCATTTTAGAGCTACCTCCGTACCTTTAGAGTCTGCATTTTGAGCGTACCCGATCCACGCATCCTAAGCATCCCGACCCCGACTTTGGAATTTCACGACAACCACTGTCTTCCATCACGCACAACCACATATCAGCGATTGGGTAACAGTCAATTGGTACGAGACACCCCCAAAAAGATGATATTTGATGCCATTCAACCCCGAACTTCCCGCTGATCCGCCTCTTGAATAGCATCTCTACAATGTCCTCCGCCAGAATCCTCCGTCCGTTTGCGCGCGCTCTCCAGCGCCCAATTGCCCGCCCTACCAGCTATGCGGCTTTCTCCACAAAGTCCGCAAAGGCTATGGCTCCTTCGGTGACCGCCCAGCTTCAGCAAGCCAAGACACAGCAGAGCTCCGCGAAGGCTGTTGAGCCAGCCCAGAAGATGACCAAGCTTGTATGGGACCATGGCTGTGGATGGACAAACACAGAACTGACAGTGCTACCAGAATGTTCTACAAGCTGCCATGCCCCAGCTCGTCCCATTTTACTTCGTCAACGAGACTACCATGGCCTTTGTCCTCCTCCCAACACTCATCTACCTTTTCTCGAAGTACCTCCTTCCCCAGAGAGTCCGAGTCATGGCCGCCCGCTTGTTCATCAGCAAGCTGTAAACGGATCGAAAAATGGACGAAAGAGGGTGTGCTGGATAGGTTTTCTTATGTTCCGAGGTGTACATATAGATAGAGGAATTTGACACAATCGAAGCATTGAAAACCCGCCTCCTACCTTGATCATTCTTCGCATCGCCTTTTTGGTAGGCAAACAAAAAAGGAATACATTGGCAGAAACCTGCAGGTAGGAGCAAACAGGAGTCTACCCTGTGATGATTCAAAATCCATACCTCCAGTAAGTTGTTTGATCATATTGGGAGAGCCCGCCTGGTAGCCCAGAATTGGGCTTCGCATGATCTTTGCTTGTGTTGAATCCGTCGTGTTCATCGAACACGCGGTCTAGAAGCACTTTCCAGAATCATTGCTTTGTGGCCATCATGAACCGCTAAAAGGCAGTGACCAAACCTAGGACTATGAACTCTAATCAGAGCTGCTGATTATATGAGCGTAGATGGAGCAAATCGAGATCTTTAGGATTGCTCAGATTTAATTCTCCATTCATATGGTTCTTTCCACGCCTGATGCTCCTGCAAACAGCAAGCAGCATGACTGGTAGTCTAGGAGCCCGATAGAAACCTGTTGGGTCAAAAGCGAACGTCAAGCAATCGTCAAGGCTGACTCTTCATGTTCACGAAAATTGAGGCGATCGGGTGGACGAACTTATCTGTATCCGTCCCAATTGGTTTCATGCTCGCCTCAACAAGCAATCGTCCTTGATCTACGACGCTCTCACTACACGTCAATTGAACGGATTCCCACGAGCATCTGTTCGCAGTCTCCCAAATTTGGACACGCAGAATCCACCAAACCCCGATTTGTATAATTCAGATCGCGTTTGCCCACCACACACCCACACGTCACTCCCAGGCCGCAGCACATATTCACCCAACACTTCGATCTGACAATCAGAAAAACCCACTGTAAATGCGAACAGGTGTTCATACACGAATTATAAGCAATCAAGGTGTGTGCGATATTCTGCCATTCCTGGCAGTTCGAGGTCGCTGTTTGTGTATGGGCAAACGTGTACTTGAGATTTTAGATTCAGGTATAAGATCTCATCTTGATGACGAGAATGATAGTGAATCAAGGCATTTGGGTTTTCCACCTCACTCCATCTCATAACCTCTCCATTCTTTCCACATCTTCCCTCCACCACCCGCACCAAAAGCACCACACAAACACAACAAACCTCCTTCATTCACACATTCCCTATCAAAATCACCGAATATGGAATATCAGCCAACAGCCTTCCCCTTCTATCAAGGCCGCTGGCGCGACCACGTCCGCGAAAACACCCAAACCAACCCGCAACTCCGCGGCAAACGCGGCGGCCTCGCCTTCGTCTGGCCCCGAGACGGCAAGCGAAACACAACATTCGGGCGTCTAAAAGATGTCCTCGGCGACAAAGGCCCAGATATCTTCGTCATGAAGAATGGAGCCCGTCCTCTCAAGACATCCTGGACAAATCGCAGATTCACGACGCCAGATGATCCGGATGCTTGGTTGAGAGATGACACGAGGAAACCCATGTTTTGGGCGAAGAGGGGGGCCGATAAGAGTTATGATTTTAGGACCAGGATATATGGGGATACGGACAGGTTTACATGGACGGACGCATTGTGGATGCAACCAACTGGTATATCTCACACACACACACTCTCTCTCAGTTCACCTCTTCCCTCCCTCCCTCTCCAACACCCAACTGATCTGCCACTGACAACTAAATCAGGACGTAAAGGCGAACACCAATCCAAACAAAACTATCCGCTAGCCTACAAATGCTCCCACGGACGCTGGTACCAAATGTATCCAAACTCCCGCGGCGACCACGGTGGTCTCGGTCCCGGTGCCGATAACCACGGTCCCGGATTTCAGACTCACCATTTCGCACCGGGAGATTGGGGCGCGGGGAATTTGAATGCGGTGGATGGGCGGTTTGGATTTGGACATGAGGTCAATGATCATATGGATGCGGGGTTGAATTGGCACGAGGATGAGAGGTGGGAGAGACGCGGGGAGGATAGGTTGAATGCTTTTGGGGAGGCGATGGAGAATTGGGACTGAGAGGGACGGGATGGGGGAGGATAAGATGGAGTAGGTGCGCGGTGGGAAGATTTGTGTCTACTATTATATCCTAGATTGATCAGGTTTCCCTCCTTATAGCTCATGTTTTTTAATCCTAGTTGATCCGATACACCTCACAGAAGTATCCAAATCTATCATCCCATCTTCAAGTATCCGTACTCCACTGCATACATATCACCGCAAGTCTTCATCGGTACATTCTCACCTTGGCAGAGCAGACCACTCCTTCGAAATCACCAGAACAATCATATCACATCTCGCACATAAACGGAAAAGACATCCCACAGACTTTCCACACTCACCTGTTAAAAAGAAGAGTTGACGTCACGGTGTTCAAATCCCCACCCCACCCACCACTGTCCTCTCCGCAGCAGCTAAAGGCCGTCTATTCTACGGAGGTAAGAGTTGACGTCCTCGGACACAATATCCTCAACGACTACACACGCGAGGAAGCTGAGTAGGCAGTGAATAGATCAGTTAAATACCTTGCCTTATCAATAAGTTGACAGATAAATAAGATACCTCCAATGAATCCATCATTCCAGCTTTAATAGAAAAGCGATGGTTGATTTGGACAAGGAGACTCACGTAGACTTTTGATGATATGTCACATACCCGGGGGCCAAAATTTCAACGTCGAGCTCTCTGAACCGGGTAACAGCCAATCTGGCACACTTCAAGCTCAGACCGAATTCGAGAGATTTATGCAAAGTTTCGCACCATACCGATTGAGTCCAAATTGAGAAAACACTTTCTTTCCAAAAATTAACTTCCCTTTTGGGAGACGTACCAATTACTTACTATAGAACGAAAGACACGCGACACTCAGCGAATGTATATCAATATTGTAGCCCCAAAAAATACTGCTCAAACAACAACGCCCCGTTTTGATTCATATCCAATCCTACTCCCTATCCGAGTCTCTGACCGTGCATCCTTGCAATGGCCTGATTCCTGGCCCGCTGCCTGGCCTCCAAATTGTCCTGCAATTGCACCAGCTGAGCCTGTGCCGCCTGTTGACCTTGTTGGGCTTGTTGTAGTTGCAATCGTTGCATCCTTAGCTGCCGGGGCGCATCGATCTGTCGCTGTTGAGCATCCCAGTTCACTTGCCCGTGCTGGCCAGGGGGAATGGGAGGGACTCCTACGAGCCACTGATTGACGTGGTGATTCTGCAAGGCACCGGGCTGCTGTAGACCAGGTTGCAGTTGTCCAAGAGGCGCTTGTGGTGGCGGACCGAAGACTGGACCTGGAATGGCTTGCTGAAACTGATCCTGCATCGGAGCTTGTATGGGACCGTGTGGATGGAGTCCGCCAAGTTGAGCTTGCATATGATTTGGTGAGCGTGGCAAGGGCGGATTTTGCGCAATTCTTGCTCTGTACACTTGATGCTGTCTCAAACCTGGTGGGGGAGCATGAGGGTCTGGTAAGTTTCCGGTGTGGTATTGACAAGTAGGAGCGTGCGCGGTGTTCCCTTGTCGGTGTATCTCCCTATAGTCTGCAGAGCAAATCCAGCAGAACTGATTCCTGCATTTACGGCAAGTCATGTGGTCACTATAGAAGAGGTTAGCTACTCGTCGATTCAAGGCGGTTCTATAACCATTCTTGAGTTGACATCAAGATCGATGTTCATAGCTCTCTGGCAAGCTCCAAAAGTTAAATTTGCCAGAAATGTATCGAAATCGATGGCGAATTGGGCTAGGATGTAGCGCCAACTGTATGGGAGAAGGAAGGCTTGAACTCGAACGTACCAGCCACCGTCTTTCTGAATCCGACTTTTGCAATTGGGACATTCTTTGGTGTTGTTGGATATAAAGGCAGCAGAGGCGGCTTCGTTACCATCCATAGCGTCCAGGCGAGCTGTGTACTGCTCGCATGTCTCTTCTTGATGCCACGGTCGTTCACATCTTGCGCAGGACCGGTGTCCACAAGTGGCACATTGGAAGATATCGCCCCCAGACCCATCGTGAATTTGGCCATTTTCACACTCGGGCCCAATGCACCAATGGAAGTTTTGGTCCTTGGCTAAGACAGCTCGCGTTGAAAGGCGTTCGTATCTGAGGAAAGTAAGCGCCGATTGAGTTAGAGGGTAATGGACTACAGGTCGTCATCGATAAAGCAGGGGTATTTTGCTTTTAATATCATCAGGATTGATCGGAGAACGGAACAACCATATCAAAAGCTAGCAGTACACACCTCTCGCTTTGCTCAGCTGTTGCGTGAAGCTGAATATCGGCAGCCTGATATATTTCTTCACATGAGTCTTCCAAGCAGGTGATCTTGTCCCACGCGTTGTTGTCAAGTCGAGATTCAATCCAATTCCGAATGCAATCTGTGCAGTAGTTTACTTGGTGGGTACATGTAGAAGTAGTCCTGCTCGGCCACGCCAGAAACCCAACGTCTTCGGCACAGATAAAACATTGTCGGGACTCAAATTTGCAGCTTATCCGGGACATGTGCTTGAGGTCACATGTTCTGAGAGGAATTGAGTCGTCATTCAGCTCAAGATCGTCAGCCCAGAGTCGCATAGAGTCGGAGTTTTTGTGGATCCAGACTGCAGCAGCCAACTCTCGTAGCTGACTGATGGTACAGTCGCTGCCGGGAGTGATTGCAAACACTTGATCTTTGCCATCGTCGCTAGCAACTGTGATGTACTCCCGAAGCCGAACACGAATTGCAACCTCATCACTGTTCTCGAGTATGTCTGATAGCGGAGTATCTCCATGGATGATTGTTTGACCAGGAGTCATAGACCCTACGGAAGGGACTTCATCTGCATCAGTCTTGTATAAAGCGTATTCGATTGAGAAGAAGTCGTCAATGGTGTCCAGGCATTCGAAAATGCTTGAGGCCACATCCGAAAACCTGGTAGCTGGCCCAGAATTCATCGAAACGTGACTGTATTGATTCAGATCCGAAGTCAGGGGGACACTTCGCTCGAAGAAGATGTTTAGCCGGCCATCAACCCACTTCGGCTTAATTTGAACGTGTTGAATCGATTCGTGAGATTTTGCTGCAATAATGATCCGTTCTGTCCGCCGCTTCGGTATCTTCCTCTCGTGGTCAAATAGACGAAGCGCAAATTTGATATGTTGATCGAGTCCTGGTTGATCGAGAGGACGAGGGGGCATCTGTGATATCCGATTAGTTCTGGGTAACAATCTTAGAGCTTTCAATTCAAGTCGCATTTGATACCACGTATCCCACAATTTGAAAGCAGTCTCTCGGATCCAAGTTGACGTCGCTAATGTTCTGGCAGCTTTGAAGACCAAAACGCCAGAGAAAGCGTTATATCAACCCTGGAATAAATATTTGAAATTAATTGGCGGATTATCATATGGAGCGATTGCCTGGCCAAGAATTCATCGGCAAGGATGAAGGATTGAGTAGCAGCAAGACGTACCACTGATTTGATTGATTGGGACATGTTTTCCACAAGAGTGAAGTCTGAGCCATCATCGTCGGAATCATCGAGGACAATAGCCAGTTCTCTCGTGCCCTCACCAACACGAACGGCTTTGCTTGGGCGAGACGAGCCACTGTCTTCTTCGAGAGGGTGTTTGGGTAAAGCTGAGGCCATAGTGGGGGTTTGTTTGGGGGGGGGGATACTTGGAAGCCCCGTGAATGAGGATGGAGATGTGAAGCGGACAATGAAGTCAGGCAGTGAAGGAACTGGATTAGAGCTTGAGGGAAGTAGCCGCCAGGATCACCTGACAAGAAGGTAACGCCCGGGCGGGACTAGTATTACGGGGTTTGAGCAGCGTGAGAGCAATGTCGATGCCGGTGGGTAACTATGAAAGAAGCCTTGTGTTCAATGAAAGTGGTGAAGACTTTGGAAACTTGATCCCAGAGTGATGCATCCCCCTTCCCTCAGCGCAAGGCAAGGCCAGAGCCAGCCTGATACTGATCCAAGCTTATATATCTACAACCTGAACTCTGTTTCCAAGATGCCCAGTATTGTCCACCATCAGTGCAGCGTTAACCATGATGGTGGTCTTTTCCTCACCTCCCCATATCCTGTTCCACAACAAAGCTGTCGCTCCGTAAAACATGACTTTGACCATAGCAATCCACGTTCTGACATCCAAAATCTCGCCAACAAAACTCTTCCTCGGCCTGGCTTCTTCACTCTCGTAAACCTTCTGAGCCTCATCCCAAGACACCACCTCCTGCCCAGCCCCAGCATGAACATGGGCAAACACGTGAAGCGCCGGCTTGACACGCCAGACCTCATCAAGTAAATGCTCACATCCCATCGACGGAACCATCAGATCTCTGTGATATTTCGGCGGCGTATGCGTTACCAAAATATCCGTATCCTCGGGTACGGTCTCCCTCCAAGCATCCTGACCCCGTCTGTACTGAAAAGCAAAATTGGCTCCACCACAAGCCGGAATCTGCGGGGCACCATAGATGCGCACTTTTCTCGCTTCAGTAGTCGTGCCATATCCTCGTTCAGTGGTCGTGCCATATCCTCTTTCAGTGGTCGTGCCATATCCTCTTTCAGTATCCGTGCCATATCCTCTTACACTGGGAAAAGACAGAGTCAAACTACAGTGTTGGAGATAGTGCACATCTTTCCAATCCAACGATGCGTTTCTGTCCTCTTCTGGGAGGCTTGTACGACTTCGGGCATCTAGCCATGTGTCGTGGTTTCCAGCTATGGCGATCTTGTGTTTGTGTGGGAGGGAGGCGAGCCAGTCTATTTGGGCTTGGAGTTCTGATATGTTCCCGGCGTTGGTTAGGTCGCCGGCATGGACGAGGATGTCGCCCGAGGGGATATCATCGCAGGTGTTGGTGTGGGTGTCGCTGATGCACACCACTCGGATTCGAGGTGTTTTGGGAGCTGCACATGAGCGTGCGAGGGTGGCAATTCGCCAGAGAAGTCGGAGCGGGTAGCGCAGCGGCGCCCGGAGTAGCAGCTGTATGGGTGTTTTTGGCTCGAAGTCGTCGACCTTGGAGAAGAGCCTGAGCTTGAAGGGCATACGGGGTGTTGGGGGGTGGGTTGGGACTTGTTTGTAGGCGTCTTCACGTATGAATCAATCAATCATTCAATCAATCGAATCGTGAAGTCTCTCCCGTCCCAAGTGCTGCCGAGTCCTAGAACTAGTCCAGTTCAACTATGATACTCGTATGCGGAGAAGGAGAAGCGAGTCGAGCTATCCAACCCGCCATTCTAATTCTTGAATCTACAACACCAAATATCTACACCACAATCCAAACCACAAAAGAAATGCCAACAGCCGCGCCGACAAACTAATCACCTCACCATGTCTCTCCCAACCCCAGGCGACGCCCACAATGGCAACAATGACTCTCTCGACCCTTCTCTCGCGCTCGGCGCATCCGACAATGATACGACGAGCTTCTTCAATCAACAATTCAGTCCCCCCGCTCCCAGCAACAATGTCAATCCTATTTCAAACGGCCCCCCTTCGCTTCAATATCCAGCCGCCGCCTCTCCCCAAAGCTTCAGCGCCGCTCCCATACCAACCAATCCTTCATTGGCTCCCCAAGCGCAACAAGCTCCTACAGGATTTTCTGCTCAAACCGCTGCTATTTTGGCGCGAGCGAAGCAAAACATTGCAAACCACGCTGGGAGTGCGAGCTACGAGGCTGCGCGCGAACAACTCATGAAGGGTATGGTCACTAGTGATCAATTGCCCGTCCCAGCTTCAGGTAACACGCCTAAGCGTGGTCGTGGCGGACGAGGTCGCGGAGGTAGAGCTGGAGGAGCTGCGCGTTCTCCAACTGCAGGAGATGGGAGTACGCCTGGCTCTACATCAACACCAGCCTCAGAACGCGGACGTGGAAAAGTAGGCAGACCACGAGGTAGAGGTAGAGGCGGTGGACGAGGAGGAAAGCGGAAACGCTCCGAGAGTCTAGAGCTCAGCGATGTAAGTAAATGCCGTCTTCATTCTTTGTGCTCTTGC
Source organism: Venturia pyrina ICMP 11032 (assembly GCA_000738655.1). Taxonomy (NCBI): domain Eukaryota; kingdom Fungi; phylum Ascomycota; class Dothideomycetes; order Venturiales; family Venturiaceae; genus Venturia; species Venturia pyrina. Next base: position 146,771 of record JEMP01000042.1, on the reverse strand, counting down.
GCTTTTCGACACATTCTGAGCGGGCACAGGTGCATTCCACTCCTGAGCCTGAGACTGATTTCAAGTCTAATCAGGGCGACGACGACGACGATGCCTCCGATGTCTCGGAATCCTACACACCTCTACCAGCCAAGACGAAATCCGGACGCGCCGTGAATAAACCTACACAATATGTCCCAGTCATACCCGAAGCGAAACCTGAAGGCAAAAAGCGGCGTCCGTATAGGCGGAATATTGAAGCGGCAGTCTGCAAGATGTGCAACCGTGGAACGAGTCCATCGTCGAATCAAATCGTCTTCTGTGACGGATGCGGCACGCCGTATCATCAATATTGTCACGATCCACCGATTGAGACCGATGTTGTGGAAATTCCCGATAAGGAGTGGTTCTGCTCAACTTGTGTGAAGAGCAAAGAGTCTGCGGAAGTGCCAAATGAAGAAGGTTTGGTTACAGGCGATGGCTTAAGTGCCGATGAGGTATGTCTTGTCCAATTATTGGAACGCGAAATGACGCGTACATGGGTGCTTGATGGTTCTATCAATTTTTTGTCCTTTGGCCAAGGGCACTGGATTGAATTTGGTGTTGCGAAATCAAATTTGACAGCAATCAAGTCTTGATGAAATTATCGAGGGAATCTTTTGTTGTCGATCCGGTTTCGAGCACTACAGATCAATGGCAGCCCGTTGCCCAGCGATATTGCGTTAATGAGATCGCTGTGGCGCTTCTATCCGCCGACATTTCGCACAATTTCTCTTTGAGCTCTACTAACTCAGATCAGAAACGAGCACGTCTTTCCACTCTACCACAATCACGATTACTCGAACTCCTAATACAAGCATCATCCATTCACCCCGATCTCGCCCTATTCCCAGCATCGGCTATCCTGAAAACCGAAGCAACACCGACCGCTCCAGTGGAAACCACCGCATCTGGAGGCGGTGGTTTGGACATTGATGGCGAAGAAGACGCAAACGCCGAACCATACGATGGCTATGACACCGATCCGCCAGCCCACTATCCAAAAGCTGGTAATGGTGTGGCACGCACCCTCCGTCCCGAGGCAGAAGATTTACAATGGCTAGTTGACGAGAATGCAGTAGTGTTCAGTCACGAAACGAATTATCTGAGTCCGAGTGGGACGAATGGGAATGGGAACGGGGTTGGGGATGTCGGTGATGAGAGCATGGGTGGGATATAGGAGATCTTCTCGTACATCCATTGAGCATGCGTCGAGGAAAAAGAAAAGAGCTGGAAGAAGACGATGCGCCTGGGCGATTGTTACGTCCGCTTTTTCGTCTTCTACACGGTGTGTGCTGACGTTGTCTTTTTTTCAGACCAAGGTCAAAGTTGGCGAAAGCACGAACGGAAAGGCACAAGACGGCGGACTTTGATCTGATTTGTCCAGACTGTTGGGGGCACCCATCACCAAAACGGGTTTACTGACGAGTTGGTCTGATGTATACTCGATTAGCGGCGTTCATTGGGCGGTGGACGGAAAGGCATTTCTACAACAACTACTACTGCGAATGAATTTGTGGAGCGGGTTCTTTGTCATGGCCAAGCAAGGTGTTTGAGTCGCACAGTCATCTTTTTCCCTTCTCATGGCCGAACTTGTGGATGGCGATGGAACGGTTCATTCATCTTATTTTATCATTGGTATTGATGATTCCCATGTCCGATGAGGGATCATTCTTCTTTTTAAAATACACCCTGTTTATCCTGTCGCCCAAAATGTAACTGCCAAGTATTTTGACCTTGCAACATACCATAGAATCCGAAGTGTCAATCGATGTACCTTGAAGAAGCGGGATTGGAAACGCAGGTACGCTATACCCTCCTTTTATTATGCTGGCTGTTTTGTACAACTACCCTATTTGTACAGAAACATCCTGTGACTCCTGGTATTTGGGGGGAGGTCCAAATTTGAGTGACTGCCAGTGCCTGTCGTCGTCTAGATACAGACATCACCAAGGATTAAATACCAAATCCATAGAGGACTGGTTCAAGACGGGCGGGGTTCCCAAATCGAATCAGACGAGACGGGATTTCTACCAGACCAAGCCGGAAAAAAAGGCCTTCAACCTTTAGCACAAACCCAACCCAACCCAACCAGGACCGCATCCAGACCAATGCAGAACCTCACAGCCTACCTAAAAATCAATACCAGCCCGCCGTAACTGATTATCAACATCCTCCTCATCAATATCCTCCACTTCCTCCTCATCGTCATCACCAAACTGCGGTATCCTCGCCCTCACTTGTGCAATATCCCCATCTTCCTCCACAGTCTCGGCATCAGACAATTCGTCCTCCTCTTCATCTGCAATTCACATAGGTTGATTCTGGTGACTTCCTGCTGTCGTTTGTGTATTAACCGGTGTAGGCAATTGATTCTGTCGTTGCTGTTGCTGTGAAGCCACCCTCTCGGCTTCTTGTTTCGCCCTCGCACGACCAACACGGCCTTTATTCATGGAACTGGTAGATTTGGGTGGTAAGATGGGGGCGGGGGAGGCTGAGATAGAGCGAGAAGAGGCGCGACTGTAGACGGAGGAAGCAGTTGACCCGACACTGGAAGATGATTCATCGTCGTCGCCGCCGCCGTAGATGGCTTTTAGACGATCGTAATTTAGATTTTTGGAAAAGGTGACGCGATGGCCTGCTCTCTTTTCCAACATTCGTGCTGATGCTTCGGCGGGGCTGTTGACGGGTGTTGAGCCCAGAACGGAACCGTCACCTCTCCTACCCATTTTGCGTCGCGGGCCCATTTTTTTCCTGTTGCCTTTTGCTTCTTCCATCTGTTCGCGAAGGAGTTTGTCTTGTTGGGAGCGGAGCCAGTCGTGGTTGTGTGTTACCCAGATTGTTTCTTTTACTTCTACTTCTCGGGCGTCGAGGAGGCAATTTGCGACTTCCGGGTCGTCCTCGAATTCGTCTTCTGCGATTGTTTCGCTTTGGGGTAGGGTTGAGTGACTCCATGTACTCGCTTGTCTTGACTTCGCCTTCTCAATCTCTGCTAATTTCTTTGCGCGCGCGTAGGATACTTGGAAAGCTTCGCTATCTTCTTCAGCGATGCGTCGTTCCACGATCGATGCGATTTCGGTCTCGAGTTCGTTCTCAGCTCGCAGGTCATCAGGAGTAACGATGAGGACCTGGGGTTTCTCTTTTCGTGGACGGCCACGCTTGCGGGGAGGTTTTTCTTTGTCGCTGTTTTCGTTTCCTGTTTCTGAAGTCGTGTCGCTTGGTCCAACACTGGCAGTTTCTGATGGATTCCTAGATTGCGATGCGGCTAGGTTCGGGTCGATTCTCGATACCGAACGAGGTAGAGCTGGAATAAGGAATCCGTCTGCATCGCGCCGAAGAGCGTGTACCGTCGGCATGGGCTTTGGGGGTGGCTCCGGTGCCAGAGTTGTTGTAGTCGCTGGAGCTTCTGATTCAGCTCTAGTTGAGGTATCATTTTCGTCATCAAGTTCATCGTCCTCGAGTTGCAACGTTTTGCGCTTCTTCGCGTCCTTGTTGAAGGACGGCGGATCAGCTGCGCGCTTGAGATTCCGTGAGTGTTCCCTAAAGTCCGCCACTGGCATTCTGCCAGCATCTGTGGCTCGAAATTCCTCCAAACGCTTGAGGATGGTGACTTCACCAGCACGAACGACGAATACAACTTCCCGAAGAGTTCGACGGAAGTTGTTCATACGTGCTGCAAGAAGAAGGCATGCACCAATGAGACCCATGGGTTGACGACCAGTGACCATCCAGTCGCGGTCCATGCGAGCAAGAATCGAGGCGGCATCGACAGCAACCTGCCGTGTGGCGTCTCCGAACTCTAGTCGCTGAGCGTACTTCATAATGACAGGCTCAATCTCGATTGTCGGTATGTTCTCAAGCTCACCATCATAGTTTACGGCCTTAACAAACTTTTTGTAAGTCGCGCCGAGATCGAAGACATTCATTTTGATTTGCTCAGCAAGGTCGATGAGCATGGTGGTGTTTCCCTTTGTCTTTCTGCATGCAACGTAGAGAGCGACGGCAGCATTTTCCTTGATCGGTCGTTGGAAAGCGTGCATCCTCGCCAGAGTATACATGTGCGTGGCTGTCTCCAAGACACTGGATATATGCAGCGCATTCGCAAGACGCTTCAGCTCATCCTGCCCAGCTCTCAGAGCGTTTGCTTGCGCCTCCTCTTTCGTAACTCCACCTCTCCGAAAACCGATATTCACCTGCCTCGTCGTACGCTCCCCAGCATGGATGGTAGTACCCTGGACGAGAGCGGCACCAGATGCAGCTTCACCAAAGGTGACATCGTTGACAATGAGGGAGTCGGAGGCTACGGTACCGCAATTCATACACACAAGCTGGCCATTGTGTTCCTGAATATCGGCCTCAGCACAGCCCGTACATGTTTTGATGTTTTTCCTGGGTGCTGGGGCGGATGGTGGTGCTGGCGATGGAGATGGAGTGCCCCCTCGTAAGCTTGGCAGCCTTACTCGGCGTGAGTTGGCTTTTGGTTGTGCGGGCGCCATCGTTATTTACTTGTTAGGGTTGGTCAACAATTGGGAGGGCATTGGATGACCAATAGATTTTTAAACGGGTGGCTATGGAATTGTATTCCAGCGTGAATCTTCCGATGTGAACACAGCAAGACGTGTAGACGAGGCTGGGTAAATTTCCAAAGTGAGCTGGGTCACGAGTTTCGAGGTTTGGCTGACGCGCTTATGTCAGTGAGGTCGGAAGATAACGGTGGTAGCTCTTGGGGGTGACTAAGAGGAAGGATCAGGCTCTCCAAGACTGACGGCGAGGTGAAATGGTCCAATGCTCTGCTCTGCTGCCTCAGCCTTGAGGAACCAGAAAGCACTGGCAGGCACTATTGGTCGCGATGCTTGGTGGTGAGGTGAGGTTGGTGGAGACTGGAGAAAAATTTGGTGTGTCAATGGAAGGGTTCGGCGTGGTTTGGCGCAGATATTTGGCGGGTGGAACTTGGAAGTCGGATTGTCGACCACAACACCGCGCTAGAACTAGCGTATGTTATCTATGTAATTTTCAGCTAGTCTTCTCCGGCTGTGCCGACGGTTCGAGTCGTCGTGCAGCTGGAATACTTGTTTTCATTTTCGTCTTCTCATCAGCACCACCATCCCATCAACACCACCATCGACAACTTCATCACCACCACCATCGACAACTTCATCACCACCATCAACACCACCATCAACACCACCATCAATACCACCATCAACTCCACCATCAACTCCACCATCAACTCCATCAACCACAGACGGTCTTCTCTCTCACAAACAGTCACTGCAATCATGAGCATCTTCACCATCATCACCCCTTCCGTTCGCCAAGATGAGGTGTCCTCAGTCTCGATTCTATGGAAACACCTCTGATACCCTCTCCTCGCTTTGAGCCTTGTACTATCCATTGTGGCCGCCGTGGTATATCCTTGGCAAGGAGTCGCGTCGATTGACATGATGAGTAGTACTGTGGTATGATGGCTAATAGTTGTTAGCGCTTGATCAATGCTTCTGCCCTCAATATGTCCGTTCTCAATTCTACTCGCGAATCTCTGCCAGTAGTACTCATTCTAGCACGCGTATTTATCAGAACTTTGATCTGCTCAGGGGTTTTCATAGTTCGACGCTAACAACCTTTTGGCCGTCAACCATAGTAGATAGAGGACTCGGATCTGCCGTTCCTCTCATCCGCTATTCTCAAGTCAGCTGACAAGTCGGTTCTACCTCCGCACTACTACTACTTTAGTACCTCCTAGTAGTACCGCCTCGCAGCCTCGTGCACGTTCGCAGCCTAGGGCTTCGCTGGCATTTCCCAACAAGGACGAGCCGTCCTGCCGAATTCCAGTGCAATCAATCAATCTGCAGAGCTTCAAACCAGCACTGCACTGACAAGAATCTCCCGTGCAGCATAGAAGTAAAGTGGCGTAGGCCCTCTTCAACCTCAAAGAACACCTGCGAAACGAAGTGCATTATCGATGGTATAAAGCAATAGCGCTGCTCACTTTCAAGGTGCAGTCAAAGCCGCTCCTTTTTCATGTATCTTTCTACTTTCCTTTTCTCGTCGGCGATATGGCTGGCGAGTCGTGCGGTGGGTCAGAGCACGACGAAGGTCCCTGATTCGGCATGGGCAGCTGGAGGAAATCCAACAAAGCTGGATATGTTCTACTATGCCCCGCCTGGCTTGCCTCCAAACTCTCCGCTCGTAGTCGCTGTAGGCCATGTTCTTCGCGTGCATAGGAATTTTCTCTAACCATGGCTCCAGATCCATTACTGCTTGGGCAGTGCCGGGGCGTATTCGAGCTCGGCGAATTTCATGCCGGCTGCCAACCAGTACAAGTTCGCCGTCATATATCCACAAGCGACGCACGACAATCACTGCTGGGCTGTAAACAAGGAAGCGACATTGACGAGAGGTGGAGGCGGAGATGCAGACGGTATCATCAAGATGATGAACTACACCATCGAAAAACACCAAATCGACCGCAAGAGAATGTTTGTCCTGGGATCCTCATCCGGCGGAATGATGACCAACGTGATGATGGCGACTTACCCCGATTACTTCGCCGGCTCGGCATCCTTCTCTGGAATCCCCTACGCCTGTCTCCAAGGCTCCCGAGGCGCAAGCCCCATGAGCGACAACTCCCCCTGCGTCAAAGGCGGAAACAAACACACCGGCACCGAATGGGCCGCCAAAGTGAAAACCGCCATCAAAGGCGGCTACACAGGCGAGTATCCCCCCATGCAAATCTGGCACCAAACTGGCGATTCCGTGGTGAACATCGCGCTGCAGAACGAACAGGTTAAACAGTGGACTACTGTTCACGGGATCAGCGATACACCGACGAGTTCCAGTCCGAATACACCGAAGAGTGGGACTGTTAAGAAGCTTTATGGGGATGGGAAGAAGATTGTTGCGTTTACTACTACGGGGAGCGGACATCCGCATCCTGTTAATATTCCCGAGGTGTTGAAGTGGTTTGGGATTGCAGGTGCGCAGTAGGATTGTTTGATTGGGAGGGAGGAAAGAGTTGAGAACAGTGCCGCCTATAGCTTCATCAAACCGTTGTGGCTCCTGTCTCTGCTTGCTAATTTGCACATCCAATATCGAAGTTGTCCTGCCATATTTCTAATATCAGTCGCCCTTACCCTCAACAATGAAGCAAGCACTGCGAACATGTTTGAGCTATAGACGGGAGAGCAAGGACCACTGAAAAACGTACATCCACGTGTCAGGACTATCACTATCGATCAACTAATAGTATACGCAGTGATTAAATATCCTCATTGCCTCCCATTCCGAAGAGAAACACTGGTACATCAGGTAGGAACCTCCTGAGAAAAGGCACCGCGCAACCAACGTTATTTACAATCGATTACTTCAAAGTACTATATCCAAACCTACCAAACCAAAGATTCAATCACTTTCCACTCAAAATATCATCAGCAATCTTTTCCGCAAGCATATAAACCCCACTCTGCGGATGCCCAGGCGTCAAGAAAGGGAATGCGGAGGCGTCTACAACCCGGAGCCCTTCAACGCCAAATACTCGCGCTTTCGAATCTACAACAGCAAGAGTGTCGTTGGCTATACCCATCTTACACGTAGCAGCCGCGTGGTACAGCTCAATGACCGACTCCCGAATGTAGTCCAGTATCTGCGCGTCCGTGGTCACCTTGGGACCTGGTAAAAACTCGGGCCCGATGGTGATATTTTCCATCTTTGACCAGATCTCGCGGATCCTTTTGAACGATACGATGGCTTGATCGACGTCTTCGGTTGCGGTGAGCCAGTTTGGGTTAATGACAGGGGGATCCATCATATTGGCACTACTTATTGTAACGTTTCCGCGAGAAAGTGGTGATATCAAGCCAGCTGCAACAGTGGCGTAATTGTATCCATCGTGTGGGTCAGCGGTACGATAGTTGCGGTTGTAGCCTAGGTAAGCCGGTATGGGAAGGTACTCGATATGAGGCCAATCAGTTGGGAATTGCTTGAGGGCTTGGATCGTGGTGTTTGAGAGACGGTTATGGGGGATGTGTTCCCATGCTAGCATTCCTGGTGGGGCGGTGAGGGGGCCTGTATTGTTCTGGAGGTACTGCTGTGTTGCTGAGGCGGCGGCGGCAGGCGAGTTCACTAGGAGTGATGCTGTGGGAAGGTTGACGCGGTGGGATATGCCGAAGAAAGGCTGGTCCCATAGGTTCTGGCCGACTCCCTCGAGGATCTTGATTTGGGGGATTCTGTGAGCTTTCAATGTGGCTTCGGGGCCTATACCGCTGACTATGAGAAGTTGTGGTGATTGGAATGCACCAGCCGAGAGAATGATTTCCTTATTCGCTGACAATGTGAAGTTCACACGTCCGCTCGTTACAATTACACTTGTCGCTCGCTTGTTTTCATCAAACAGGATTTGTCGCGTGAAAGCCTGAGTGTAAACTTTGATGTCTGTTTCATCCATTGCTTGCTCCAAAAAGCTTGTTTGAGAAGAGGAACGCTTCATTTGTGGATCAATGGTGCTTGGATTATAGCCCGATCCATTCAACACTCCGCTGTTGAAATTTAGAGTACTGATCGGTATTCCAGCTGCAGCCATACCGTCCTGTGCCCAGGTCAAGAAGGGATCGGCGTAATTTGGCCAGCCGATCTGGAGAGGTCCGCCGGCTAGGTCGAAAGTTGATGGGTCGTATAACACCGTCCCGTTTTTCGCTCTTTCGCTCATGTTGGGTGGTGTCAATTTCGTACTTTTCTTGAAATAGGGGAGGAGATTTGGCCATGTGTAGCTTTGATCTTCAACCTCATCAGCCCATCGTTGGTAGGAGCCGATTGTGCCTCTATGGAAAGCCATGTAGTTGCGTGCAGAGGATCCGCCGAGTGTTTTCCCTCTCGGGTATTGAAGGATTCTGTTATTTGCTCCCTATTATTTGAGTCAGACACCCAAACAAAAAGAGTCTAGAATTACTGACAGCTTGAGGTGTGGTGACGAACCCCCAATCGATCAATGGCTGGGTATCATTCGCATCTGCACCTACGAATTGGGAGTTGGCAAGTGCCGGGACAACACTTCCATTACCATTGTCGATTTGATAGAAGCTACCTGCTTCAATAACTGCGACCGATATACTGGAGTTTTGGGCAAGTCGGGCAGCGATTGTGTTGCCTGCTGTTCCGCCTCCGATTACTGGCCCTGTTAGCGAAGCCTTCTACAAAGGGGATATTGAATTACTGATGTAGTCATATGATGCATTCACTCCAGGAATTCCAAATGAGTTTCCAAAGAGCTGGATTCCAGTTACGACTGAGAAGAGGCATAGTCCGACCGCTACGATTGAAGCGAAATTATTCATTCTTGATGGACAAAGAAACGGGCTTCTGAGGAAGCCAGGTACTAGTAGTACGCCTCAGATTTTGAGGTATCGGGCCGCATGTCGATCTTGATGCTTTTCGATGAACTCTTCATCTTGACGTCAAAAGCTCGGATTTAGTACAGGGCCTCCCAGTTAGAGGCCGTTGGTAGCGATCGACACCAATTCCATCTCAGACTGATCTCGTTCATTCTCTTACCAGTAGAGATTTAAAGAAGTGTACGGAGTAGTGGAGTTTGCCCTGTTTGTGGCCACCTACGCGATGCCATTTCCGATGCCTAGAAAGGTTAATCATGAACTCTGGGGTATGGATCTGTCAATACGCTTTCGAAAAGAAGAAATATTCTCCAATAATCCTGGCGCATAACGAAGGTTTTGATATCATGGGATGTTGATGTATGCGGGTGAGCACTTGGCACCTCCAAGAGTCCAAGAGCGGCTAAACTTACCACTCCAGTACCGAGGTCCAGGATTACCCCGTTTCCACACCAGCCTGATCTTTGTCAGCCTCACACGTCCACCACACCTGCAACCAGATCATAAAGAAACAATTACCATTGACACCAAATATCATTTTCGTGTCTCGAACCAATTCCATTTAAAAAACGAAAGACGTCTTGATTTTACCCGGTCCAAAAGTCCAAACAAGAAATGTGCTTTTCCCAACCCTCCCCTTTAGGCCCTCTAATCATCGGTAGTCATTGTGCTAGATGTTATAGAATGAATGAACTAAATACATTATGACATATTTACTGAATTCTACCCTGACTATCCATCCGGCGACATCCTCGTCATGCGGATGACGAGGATATCTTACTTTCTATACGTAATTTAAGCTACCTACTACCCAGGGCTGAGGCCAGTAGGTGTTAAGTAATAAGTAATAGTAATGCGTAGGTTTATAGATTGATAGCTATAGTGTTAGAAAGGGGTGATGCTTGGCGCTTAATAAGCGACTACTAATTGGTTCGAAAAATACTGAGGTACCTAGGTAGGTTCGAAAGTAAGGCCGCCCTGATAGCATACACGTGACTAAAATATGTGGCGCAGTGCCTTCGCCACTCACTAACTTTGCTATTACTCTCCATCATCGATAGTAGGTGTATAGCGATGTTATCCGCTAATGAACATCTAGCACGCCATTCATCCGATGGATGACCTTAGTCATCGCTCAATATAGCACGGCTAAGCACCCGGCGAATGAATGATTGGAGGGCCTGCTCCTCTTCCAAAACCACCTCATAATCAAAGTCGCCGTCGCAGGTTCAAACCCAAAAGACTGGGCAATAGCGGAACGAGATATCTACCTCCATTGGAAGCAACTTACATGAAAGAGCATGATGGAAAGTAAGACTCGGTACGACGCCAAGGGACCCAATAGATGTAGATCGAAGCAACCATCGGCGTCCTTGGAAACGGCTCAATTTATACAGCCCATGAAAATTCGGGGTCCAGAAGATGATCCAAAACGACCTGTAGTAAGACTCATCACAGATACAATTGATACTCCCACGAGAACACATAGGCCTCTTTATGACCAGCGATCTTGGTCATAATGTAGTACGATGGCACCCGCCTGCTGCCATGTCAGTAATGACAAGGCTAAAAATGATGCCAGTATAGTCAACAGCACATGCGCCCTTCAAATATTTTGGAGAGGTATAAAGACTGCAGATAATATTCTCTGTCAGTCTTCATCAACTACCATTAATACTTGCTTTCTACAACCAGACCTTGCCAATTATACCACCAAAAGGTTGCGAATAGTAACAGCGTCTGACAGTTTTAAGTCGACCATCAGAATGGATCCACGACGAGATTTCTACGAACAGAACATGCGGCGCATATACGGCCATGATGGCTACGCCCAGCAGCCACAACGTTATGGCGACCCACAGCAGATCATGAGAGAGCGTCTACAGCGACAAGTAGGCGGCCTGGATCCACGTGCGCAAAGAGACATGGAGCAGCAAGATGGCATGCGTGGCGGCTATGTCGGAGGATCACGGAGGCCACAACGCGAAACTCCACAAGGTTACGCCGGGAATTTGCAACTACGAGAAATGATGCACCGGCAACAAATGCTACAGCAGTGGCGTCTGGAGGGCGGTGGTCCTGGTCGCGGTCGTGGTTATGGTTATGGTCGTAGCCGTGGTGACTTTGGCACGAGTGGAGGGGCAGATGATCGTGAGAGCGCGAGACGAATGGCACGTCAGCTTATGCGTGAGCAGGAGCAAATTGGCCGCCCTCGTACAGGCAGCCATAATGGTGGCTATAGTGGTGGTGATGATATGTCGCAAGAAGAACTGATGCAGCGGCGATACCAGCAGACGATGAACGGCGGTCATCCTCAGCGTGACTTCAGAGATCCTCGAGCAGATGGGCCATCGTGGAATCGGGGATGGGGTCGTGATGGTCATGGTCCTCTTCATTGAAAATGGGTGACTGCGATGATCTCGAATTTTCTATTGCCCGTTTGACTTGGGCGGCTTGTCTTGGACGGCTGGCGTGTTTTTTTGGTGATGGTTTGTTTTACAATGTCAAAAAATAATGCCTTCAGAAGGCTAACACCTATAGTGAGGAGAAGACCTTACCTGTGACAGGTCTGATTGAAAGTAATGAATGCGTTGCGCGTGGCTTGTCTACTTCATTCGGAAGACACATTCCGAACTTCCATCCTCCATGCCTTCACCATACATGAGACCATGAATGTAAGTGTCTCCAATAAGTATGTAAGAGCCACACTCGACAGGCCTGAAAATGAACGGCGCCGACGCCCCGTTAAGGATACACACCTTGTCGCCAGCCTCGATACTGTCGACACCCCAGCCAAAACGACCGTGCTTTGACCGATAGAAGCGGCGATTGTAACATCTCGAATTGGCCTTGGAGAATTTCATGACCTTTGTCATCATGTCTGTTATCGGATGTGTATCTCCAACTTCTTCGCGAAAATCGAGGCTCATGTTGGCTATTCTCTTCGTTTCAGAGTGTTCCTGCATCTCAGAGTGCGTCGAGGTGATGGAAACCACCCAATCCGAAAAGGATTCCCCATAGTAAAGTGGTGCGCGTAGTCGATCCGGAGTGAGATCCCACACGAAAGTCCTCCAAAGATTCTCAAATTGAGCGGGCGTACAAACTTTTCCAGGAAATGCTATTGCCATGGCATTTGTCACCCAGGCCTTTCGACTGTGACGACCTTCCTCGATGTAATTCTCGGAAAGGCATTCCCAGAATGATTTGCCTTCACGTTTGTACCATGGCGTCTCACCAGGTCTGCTCCTCCACGGTGCCTTGTCCTTATCACCATGAAAGTCACGGGGCTCCTTGGATCGTGGAATTGATCTGATTTTCTCTACCTCTGCTATGGTATCAACAATTCTGCCACGGATGTGCATGACTCGTGAGTCATCGTCGAAATGGAAAACTGGCTCTGTATCACCTGCTGCCATGAATGGTAAGTCCAGAGACGAGACTGGGTAATGCCATAGCGGCTGTGTCCAATCGGGGACCCAGGAAGGCAATTGCACAGGAGATGTGTGTTGAGAAAACCAGCAGTCATGCAACAGGGCCAAGGAATTTCGGCTCTCCAGTTCTTTGACGGCAAAAAGAAGATACACCTGGGATGGATCACGGTCGTAGTCGACCTGCATTCCACATTCGATAGCATCGGAAACGATGTTGAGAAGGCCGAAAATCTTGTCGATTGGAAGAGTGCTTTTATACGCGCGTGTCTTTCGAAGCAAGTTAAGAAGATTGGGCCGCTGATCTGGCGCGGTACTTCGAAGTTCTTCGATGGTGCCAACGGTGGTACTGCCGTAACATTCGCCGCGACTCCAGAGTTGGCTGTCAATGTCATAGTTGCGGATTGTGCCAATGACAGAAGCAAAGAACTTCCAATCCATTTCCCATGATCTAACAGAATGTCAGTCAAAGCCGATCGGGCGAAGAGTAGCGTCTGTTTACCCCAATTTGATGATAGCTTCTTTGGCGTTGACAAGCTCCTGGATACACCAGACTCTTTGAAACCAGGACCTTTTGAGCAATTCAGCCAAGGAGTCCCAGTGTAATTTCCAAACCGTCTTGTCCGATTTGAAAGCAAGAACCTTCAGATCAATAACTTCTGGAATCTCTTTGTCAATGCAGGCTTTAAAGATGGGCATGAGCTTCTCAGCGATTGCATGAATGGTGTTGAATGCTGGATCCACATTCGAATAGTTCTCTCCAAGCCAGATGACCACTTTTTGAGCTTGTGAGTAGACTTCGGCCATGAGAGCGACTTGTTCTGCACGTTCTTCGTTGTCATTTTGATTGATACACAAAGCGTCTGATGATTTCGTGTCGGATTAGCTGTGTATGAAGACTCAGATGAAAGTTCGTAAGATTACCAATCCAGATGACCCGATCTTCGTCGGACCTGCGCAACCTCTTGAGAGCTGTGTACAATTCACCTCCAATTATAGTGTCGTGCCCACAGCAGACGATATGTTCGGGTTCTATCCGAGCGTTAGCGATCATGCAGGCCTTCATCCGAGGCTCTCCAAACCCACGTCGAAGACCACCGACTTCATAGTATAGATAAGAATGCTCATGATGAGCCAGGTCTTTCCATTTCACCTTGGATACTTCTGGCTTTCCAGTGAAGGATGTCTTCGACTGATTTGCCGCGTACACAGCCACCTCAACCACTGACTCAGGGTCGACATCAGGTGTATCTCTTGCGATAGACTTGGACCATGTGTAAGAGAGCGCTTCGTACTCTTCGTGGCTATCAAGATGGGCACGATGCAGTGTCGTCTCGACAGCTTCATCTTCGCCTCCAGCGTGAATTGTGAGAAGGCGGATTTCCCGTTGACCTAGTGCTCGATATGCGTACGGACCTTGACCTGTGATTCGCGACATACTGGACGAGAGAGGCAGATGAATTAGAGTGGTGAGCATTGAACGAGAAAGGCCAATCTAGTGGAATCCGGCGTCAAGAGTGAGGAGAGGAGAGACAGCATGCAGTCAGTATCGACTGCGGACGCCGGGACATCATTGGTCCCCAAAGGACTCGGGCTGGTATAGAGGCAAGCCATGATTGAGGCTGTAAGGTGGTGGAAAGCTGTCGAGGTTTCGTTGGCTGGCCGCCTGGAAAATGGCAGGGTATTTCGCGTCAGCCCCCCTCTTGGCGCCTACAATGCCCGCTAAAATGAGCGCCGCCAGTGGGATATCAAGGCAGCACCCGTCCTTGCATCTACTCCTCCATGCACTGTTCATCGCCAGTCTTACTTATGCCATCTCTTGGCTAAGAAGGCTATCAAAACCTACTCATGGCGGTGACATGTCTTCGCTCTAGCGTACAGGAGCTGACAGCTGGGCTTCAGTCCTACGCTGTGTCATCCCAGACACCGTACCTCCGTACCTCCGTACCTCCTAGCTTGTCTGGGTCATACGGAAAGGCAACAGCGTCAAGTGTAGGTGATCCCGATTGGGACGTGCTTTGAGGCGTCGTATAAGACCATTGCTTCCACCGCCCTACCCTCTCTTGCTATCATCAGCTCAACCTCACCTTTCATCTCGCCCTAAATATCACCATGCCTTCTGCTGACGTTGCCCCTGGTCTTGCCGCTGTATCTCAGGCTTTCGGGCTGACGGTTCACGATCCAGAGGCCCCCAAAAAAGTCAACGGTGATGCTAAAATTTCAAACGGGACGACTGAAACTAACTTCGAGGCAAGGTATGTGAACAGTTACCTAATTATTGGAGACAGGCTGGCTTCAGGAATCCAACCTCTCTCTAGAGAATTTACAATCCATGATCAAGTGCTAAATGATAACAGCGCTGTCGAAGCCACAGAAAAGTCAGAGGGAAATGGTGACGCAGAAGTGAAGGCAAGGACAACAGAAGAAGATGGTGAACCCAAGCCGCTATTGCCAGAAGATGACCCAAACGTCGAGAAGGGCTCAATATCAAATGTCAAAGACATCTACGGCTCCAAGGACGACGACGATGAATGGACATGGAGCGATGAGCCACCAGAGAATCTAAAAGAGGCTGCCGAGAACGAGAAGACCGAAAAGTATGCTCTCATCGTGCGAAACAAAAAGAGTTCAGACAGTCGAAAGTCTCTCGAAGCGCACTCGATCATCATCCACAGTCCTTGGTTGAAGAAGGCTCTGAGCGAGATCTTGGCCGAATATCCCGGAGTCACTTGCGAACTGCATAGATTGGTGTTCGAAGCTCCCTTCAAGCCTTTCATTCACCGATGGAGCGACTTCGTAAAATACACCAACAGAACTGACTTGGACTCCACTACCAAGGAACACCTCGATCTGCTCTTCAAGACATTAAAGAAGGAGATCGGAAATGAGATCCGGGAGTTCGAAGACTACGTCTTGAACGGTGTAGTCACCTTCTCATCCATGTGGATGATCTTCCAGCCCGGAAGCGTAGTCATCAGCGAATACAAGGGTCCACTCTCAGCCTTTGAACTGGTTGATGCAGAGTACATCGAGACACAATGTGGACGTTTCCTCAGCTTGTCCGCCGACTGCGTTGAATGGGATGGCTCAAGCTTTGGGCGATGCACAGAGAGCATCAAAATCCCATCGTTCTCTGGAACGAAGAAGATCACCAGCCTCAATGCTTTCCCGCTGCATTTCTTCGAGAACAAGGAGAAACTCAAAGTCACACTTATCGATCGCGGCAAGCGTTTCGAGGAATTGGCAGGTCACCACTACAAATCCTACAACGGGCACGCCATAACCTGGGACCATGAGGGCAACGAAAAGACAATCCACACAACCGGTCGGATCATAGTAGATACTGAGAGCTTCAACCGCTTTTCTCCCTACTATGCCCGCAACGTCGAATCCTTCAACCAGGGCGACATCGAAAAGCTTCTCGCCCACAAGGAGGCAAACGAGACTCGCAAGGAAAGCAACGGCTTCCAATGCGCCGACGAACCCATCTTACTCAAAGGCGACGAAGAGGAGCAAGTGCAACTAACACCATACTTACAAATGCTCTGTCGCTCCCGTGTCCGAGGATACTCCCTAAAAACAAAGAAATGGCTCGATTTCTTCGTCTCCCTAGTCACAGAAATCGAATGGAACAACCACGCCTTCGACAACCTAGTCCTCCCAGACCAACAAAAAGAGACCGTCCTCGCCTTCTCAGAATCCCAACTCCTCAATCGCGCCGCCTTCGACGACGTCATCTCCGGCAAAGGACGAGGCGTGATAATGCTTCTCTCTGGGCCCCCAGGTGTTGGCAAAACACTCACAGCAGAAGCGGTATCGGAATACATGCATTGTCCCCTCCACTCGCTGACAAGCGGCGAACTCGGTTCCAATGTTTACGAAATTGAACAGACGCTTTCTAGAACTTTGGAGTTGGTGGCGAGATGGAATGCGGTCCTGCTAATAGATGAATGCGATGTTTTCCTCGAAGCACGCGCCAAACACGACCTCGCCCGCAACCAAATCGTTTCCATTTTCCTTCGAACGTTGGAATACTACGAGGGACTCATGTTCATGACGACCAACCGCGCCGACAACATCGATGCCGCTTTCCAATCGCGTATTCACGTGTCGCTGCAATATCCCGATCTCACGGACATCTCGCGCCGATCGATTTGGGCGAATTTCTTGAAGGGCTCGGAACATGCCAATGAACTTTCCGAGCAAGACTTGGATGAGTTATGTACTGTCCAGCTCAATGGTCGACAAATCAAGAATGTCCTCAAGACGGCGCAGCTCCTAGCCTTGAGGAAGAAGAAGAATCTAGATCGAGCATTTGTGGAGACGGTGCTGTCTATTGAAAAGAGGAGGCCTGATGTTGCTACTGGGTTTGCTTGATGGAATAGAAGAATGGTTTTTCAATAGTATATTACAGATGACTCGAGGAGATTCCCATTCGATTCCCAGCGTGTTCTCCCTTCAAATTTCAGAATCGGTCTATCAGATAGAGCTCCCCTATGACTCTGTTTCTTGAGCCCATGCGAATTTGATGAGAACCCTGGTACCCTCACGGAATCAACCCGCCAGAAGCTCATTTCTCATCCATCCATCCATCCATCCACCTAAACCTTCACCAACCAACTCCCAACCAAGAAACCCACCTCCCTGATACAGATGAGTGCCCAACCCGCCAAAAATATCATCCTCCAATAAGCCTGATCATGTCCCCAAAATTTCCACAGCCGCTGCCCCTTTTCTCTCTTCTCTCCCTCGAAATTGTATTTGTAGCTATACCACAGCGTATACATTCTAAACCCCAAAAAGAACAGGAGAGCGAGATTGAGGAGCCAGTAGTCGCAGATGTATTGGCGGTCGAAATAGTACGTGACTAGGACGATGTGGATTGCGGACTGGAAGATTACATTGGCGATGTTGCGAATGTCGGGAATGCTGTCAGATGGCACTTCGGTACCTGAGGTCACTGAGTTCAACATTGTGTGGGTGTTTCAATCTTGTGGTGGTAGATGGGACTTTCTGGGAAATGAAGGTTTAAGCCTGATTTTTGTGCTACTCGTCGACATATGTCGCATGGACAGGAAGAAAATGTCGATAGAAGTGAAGTGAGTGGAAAGATTTAGCATCTTGTAGCCTGTTCAACACGAGCAGCATAACATTGTTTTTTGCCCGAAGTAGAGTCGGGACATGGTTTCCTGCCAAGGTGTTTGCCGAATACAGAACAGTGATTTAAAAAGGTCATCGATCAAACAAACCTCCGAAAACAACATTATATTTCCGAATCTGGCGTCCTTAAGACTGTAAGAACACTACTACCTTCTTCTTACCTCTGCATTGGCTCTATCAGGTATCAGTGCGAAAGCGGCGTGAAGCTTAAGCAGAGCGCCGGCGGACTCGCCACTTTCGAGCTCTGAGCTAGAAATGTGTCCTGGGTCTGAGTTGAGGAGAAGATATAGCCATTAGAGAGCATCGATACAGCCCGTTCGATGTTTCTATGGCTTCTCTACTACTACTCGCTCTACGGCGTTCTGCTCGGACTTCTTGCTGCCAATCTCTCCTATTCTCCATCGAGGTTTGTTGCTGCGAGCAAGGTTTGTGGGATCCGTGGTGAAGTGTAGGTAGTAGACGTTGGTCGTGGGAAACTGTCCTTTTTGCTATGTCAAGCACAGGTCTTTCGTCGGGGGCAAAGCAACAAGCGGACCAGAGATATACTATTATCCACTTCTAAGGGTACTATTAGCTGATTGTATGCAATGGTGTAGTACTTGAATTGTGTGCAATGGTGTAGTACTTGAAATGTATGGAATGGTGGAGTACTGGAATTGTGTGCAATGGTGGAGTACTTGAACCGTATGCAATGGTATAGCACCTATCTTGTATGCAATGGTATAGTGCCTATCTTGTATGCAATGGTGTAGTACCTAACTTGTATGCAATGGTGTAATACCTGTATAGTGGTGTTCTTGTTGTTCTTTCTTTCTTGCGGGCTCGGACCAGCTGCAATTGGATGTCATCGGGTCTCTGTATATAATATTCCATTTCAAATCACAAACGACTCTCGCCGCGCCAACGTCCAACGCTTCTCGTAGGCGCTCCAAGATACTACCGACGAGGTGATCTTGGAGTCGCTGGGAATCCTTCCTTCTCCTCCCTCACAATGACCCATCCACCTCCCAAAAGGTCGGATCCCCCAACTACCAAATCCACACGTATCATCCCGGCAATCCCTCTCTCATTCCCTCGCCAACCTCGTAATAAGAAGACTCTCAATGAGCCCAAGCAGCCTGCGCGGGCTGTGACGCCGGATGCGAGTGTCAAGTCGGCCGACTCTCCACGCAACAACGCCATCCAGCATGACTCCAGTGCCTCCCACTCAACTTCTAGCATCCAGGAACCGATGACACCAGACTCGCTTGCCTCAACAGTGGCCAAAGCATCAATCAATGGAGACTCAAATATTCCACGGGGGAGAATAAACGGACAGGAACAGAAAGGAGCTGGGATTGGTAATACAGAAAACCACGAAGTATCGGCTACGAGATCCGCCTTCCAGACGGAGCAAGGTTATGTAAATGGAAGTCGTGGTCTGAAGCATAAGAATGCTGCCAATGGGAATGGAAGCGTGAGAACGGAGCATCTGAGAGCGCAATCGCGAGACTTTGTCCCTCTCAAAGTTCCCACAAAACTCCCACCACCTTTCTACCCACAACAACCGCCGGCAACCTCAGACAGTTCGTACACCTTAAAACCATACACGGTGCTAGAGGAAGATCCTGTTTTCGCGGAAGAGAACCTCAGGGGCTTGTTGCCACAAGTCCAGACTGACAGCGCCGTCCTCCACGCAGCGCCAATCGATGTGGTCGCGTATGGTGGTGAAGTCACGCCAGCTGAGTCGTCAAATCTCCAAGTACTAGGCGCTGGAGCTGTGGCGTATCCACCCTTTCAAGGGTATGCTGGCGGTAAGTTTACCATACAACGCCCTACAGCTCTATCACGACTAACATGCTACTCAGAACCATTCCCTCCTCCTGGCCTTCCACATCCTGCCTTGGGCCAGGCATTCAACCCCCAGGCACATGCATTTCAGTTTGGCAGCCAGATGCCGAACCAATCCCACGCATCGCACGAACTGCAATCTCCCACATATCCGAATCACATCAATCACGCTGGTCCCGTCATGATGCCAGATACATCCGGCGTTGCGCTCAACAATCAGGCTGCGGTTGCCCTCAAAGGATTCTTCGAGTTTCAATTCGGCAGCCCCAATTTCTCCGACGTAACTCTCAAGATAACCGAACGTGGCCAATCGGCTGAGCCCGTCGTTGTCCAAGCACATCGCATCGTGCTTGCTCGCAGTCCCAAACTGCGCGAGCTCATGATGCTGGATACCGATGTGGTTGACATTGACCTAGAGGCCAAATATTTGGACACCAACTCGTTCATCAACGTACTTCGTTATCTCTACGGCGCAGCTCTGCCAACTCGAAACAGTCTAGCTGGACAGCCCATGGAGCAATGCCTTGCACTGGCAGCTGCTGGCTGGCACTGTGGACTTTCGGATGTCACTATTCATGGCTTAGAGTGCGCGGAAAGCTACTTGAATTGGGACAATCTCGAGGAAGCTCTTAACTTCGCGCTTGATGGCGGTCTAACACCTGTTTTCCAATTTAACGAAGCAGAGATTGTGCCGGTACCGTCGTTTGGAGAATTCGCGGGTCAATTTCTCCACAACATTCTCAAATGGATTTCATTGAACCTGCCGACAAACTTCCAATTCACTGCAAGTGCACCACAGCTTATGAACAGTCCACGTCTCCCCAGCATCCTCGAAAGCCGACCGTCTGTAGCCAACCCTCGTCTCAGTCGCATCCGATTCGGCGACCTGCCATCGGAGGAGAGTAGCCTACCGGCTTCGTTACTTTCTAGCATCATGATGTCTCTTCCACTAGGCGCGCTGAGGCACCTCCTCCTTCATCCGGCCTTCTGGGCTCGAGCCGGACATACAGATATGGTACGCGCAGTAATAAAGGAGCGTGAAAGCCGGCGTGAGAAGGCTCTGGAGAGCAAGCGATATCTTCCAGGGGCAACGCCGTATATGCGCGAGACAATGTACTGGAAGGAAGAGCTCGTCGATGTAGATGGGCATGCGCAAGCAATCAGCTTGGCTCGTTTGTGCCTGAAGACGGCGACTGGCGAAGCTGTCGAGAATGGGAAGAGGGAGGCCAGCGAGGAGTGTTGAAGACGCCGATACGCATTGAATGTGCCCAAAGATTCTGGGTGGCCACGGCGAATGGAGTAATTAGATGATGGGAAAAGTATTTGCTTAGACAGAAAGTGCACTTTGGCGATATGAATGAACGATGGGTTTTCTGCGCGAAGACGTTGGGCTTCTATGTGTATACCGTATTGAGGTCGAAAGTATAGGTGAAAAGT
This sequence comes from Venturia pyrina ICMP 11032, assembly GCA_000738655.1. Taxonomy (NCBI): domain Eukaryota; kingdom Fungi; phylum Ascomycota; class Dothideomycetes; order Venturiales; family Venturiaceae; genus Venturia; species Venturia pyrina. The sequence continues at coordinate 125,515 of JEMP01000042.1, read as the reverse complement.
TTTGGGATACCCGAATGGAGTTGAAGTGTCGAGGTATTTCCCGTCATACTTGTTGAATCATTCCTGTGACGAAAGTTGATTCATGAGCTGTGATGTAATTCACTTTATGATCGGTGGTGCAGGTCAATTCCATCCGTTACCTATGAAGTAGTTCCATGACGTTTCTTACTTACACATGCAAAACATAACACGAGAATCATCTCCGTGTCGTCTCATTTCATCGACATGAACAACAAGAAATCCTCATGCCCTGCATCTATCACACGTACGTCTCGACCAGTCGGGAAACAGGTGTGACTCAATACTGTGCCAACGAGAATGACGAATTTTATATTCTCTCTTGCCCTATACATAGTGACGTGGGCGTAGATCTTATCCATGCATGCGTAAAATGCCGTCCGGTCTGTGCAGAGTCGGACTACTGTGTACTGGTATATACTACTACTATAGTATGTACACAGTAGTAAGCGAAGAAGATCAAAATCTACTTTTTATTTAGATGAGGGTAAGAGAGTTACCCGAGCAGTCTGAGATACACAGCTGGACCTTTTCCCAGCACGAACGCCAAGATGTAGCAGTCATTCTCCTCACTACTATACGGAGGTAGTATGGTGGAACTACTGTGTTAGCACAATACCCGGCGATGAAGTCAGAACGCAACGGATGTCATGGAGGGGGGAAGCAAGGGGTTGTTGCTGTCACTCAAGCTGGCAGTTGGATGGATGATGCGTGCTGGCTTTACATACTGTGTATGTATTTATGGTAAGATAGGTAGGGAGTGAGCATGGATCTGGGAATCGTCTCAGCTGAAAGGAAGGATGTTCGTTGGGGTATTGGGGAATTCTCTCGGAGATATTCCGGTGATTGACGTCGTGGGCTTCTTTCTTCTCCCCTGCACGGCGTACACGATGCGGGAGGGTCGATGAGGCTCTGCTGAGGGCGCGGCATGGAAGGGATATCCTGTGTTCTTCGTTGGATTCGATTGATTGATGGGTTCGCGTGGGTCGGAGGACGATGCATCGGATCGGGGATAAGATCTGGGGGGGCTTGGGGCCATGAGAATTGGAGTGTTTGATTGGTTTGGTTGAGTCGTGGGGTTCTACTATGGTACACTACTATTATGGGTAGTCGTGGGGTTTTACTACTGTGGTATTCTACATAGTATATACTATGGTACTGTGTACACAGTACTGTGGATAGGTTGGACAGGCCCACATCCGATGTTCCGCCCATCTCGTCGGGAACAGGTCCCCGTACGATACACGTTCACGTTCACGTTCCTACTCCGTACCTCTACACAACTCACCTTCCCTCCCCTCCCCGACTCCCCGCTGCCGAAATTGGACATCTGTCACAACAAAAGACACGGTCTTGGCCTCGGGCATCCCGATCAGCAATCCGAGTTTCTGCTCTTCGGCATTGCGGCACGTTTAGCTCGTTTTTCGCGACCTTGTAAGCGACCTGCGTCGTGCATCGCCCACTGATTCTCCAACATGCCACTGGTACGTTGTTTCGGCAGATGGCGTCTGGGGAGGTGGACCTTCATTGGGTGGGTATAAGGCATGAGGTGGGACTGGAGAAAAGGAGACGGCTTATGGGGTACACTCAGCCCCGTTTCGTTGGCGTTTGAATAACTTTGCGAACCTCTTTTCTCTTACCATCTATCATCACCACTCGACGTCTACATTTGCTCCAAGTAGCTTGTTGGCCTGCCGATTGCTCTTGCCGTGTTTGAGCGTGGACCTCAGTTTCCACTACCCCTTGCTTGACCTTATTTCGGAAGAAGGTTCCTTCGGAGTCCGACATTGGCTTCATATTGGAGAGCTTAGGGGCGACGGCTACAAATCTGGCAAAATGTCCTCTTCTTCTCTTACTGATCTCGAATCTGAGAACTCGTCTCATTGCCCCTACAACATCGACAACTCTCAGGAGACAATCGCGACCGAAGACGCCACGCCCTTTGACTACAACGAGAAATTCGAGGACATCGATGTCGAAAATCTCGATGCCAAGAAATCTGGCAACGGGTTGCCGCATACGGGTGTCTCTGATGGCTCTGGGGCGCCTTTGGGATTAGCTACGACGCAAAAGAGTGAGAATACTGGTGTTAAGACTACGAAAGAGAGCACGAGGGTTAGTGTGAACAATACCAGTCAGATACCGAATGGAGGTTTCAAGGCTTGGATGCAGGTTGTTGGGGGGTTCTTTTTGTTCTTCAATACTTGGTACGTTCATTTCTGTTCCATAAAGTTGAGATTGAAGGTTGAAAGCGCTTGAGGTTGCAGATGTAGCCTGGAGTCAAATGGAATGCCGGTCCTTAAGAATGGAAACTGAGGTGCAAATGACTTGTACTCCGCTGACATCCACACCAGGGGCATAATCAACACTTTCGGCGTGTACCAAACCATTTACGAGACATCTTACCTGCGCTCATCATCGCCATCCTCGATATCATGGATAGGAAGCGTCCAAATCTTCATACTCATGGTCGGCGGCGCTCTCACAGGTCCCATCTACGATGCAGGCCATTTCCGCGCCCTCATCGCTGTGGGATCTTTTCTCATCGTCTTCGGTCACATGATGCTTAGTCTCTGCACATCCTACTGGCAAATCATCCTCACCCAAGCCTTTTGCATTGGTATAGGATCAGGTTGTCTCTTCGTCCCTGCTGTTGCGATTATTTCAACCTATTTCAGCTCGAAATTAGCCCTTGCGACAGGTATTGCTGCTTCTGGGAGTTCTCTAGGTAGTGCTTCCCCTACTCCTCTAATAGCATATTTTACTAACGAGGCCTAGGCGGAGTTCTCTACCCCATCATCCTCCACCGGCTGTACGAACCCATAGGATTCGGTTGGTCCGTCCGCATAATCGGCTTCCTAACCCTCGTCACCCTCTTCATCCCTATTGTCGTCATGAAACCACGCGTCCTCCCCGCCGCCAAGCGCGCCTTGATAGACTGGACCGCCTTCAGATCCGCCCCTTTTATGATCTTCACCATGGGTTCCTTCATCGGTTTCATGGGTCTTTTCATGTTCTTCTTTTACATCCAGCTCTACGCCATCCGCAAACACGTCACGAACGAAAACCTCGCATTCTACTTGTTGAGCATGTTAAACGCGGCCTCCATCTTCGGCCGCATCATTCCTAACTTCATCGCTGATAGAGTGGGCCCATTGAATATCATCGTTCCTTGCGCACTCATATCCGGTATCTTGTTCTTCACACTGATCCCCGTCAATAACCTCGCCGGAACTATTATCGTCACACTCCTCTACGGGTTTTTCTCAGGAACATTCGTCTCACTTCCACCAACGATTATCGTCCAACATCTCTCGCCAAACCGTGGCCTGATAGGCACGAGATTGGGAATGAGTTTTTCGATTATAGCCGTGGGAGCATTGGTAGGGAATCCTATTGCGGGAGCTCTTCTGGACGCGAAGGGATTTACCAGTGTATGGATTTTTGGGGGAACGTTGGTCCTCATAGGTGCGGTGTTCATGGCTATTTCAAGGGCGTTATTGGTGGGGTGGAAACCTTTTGCCAAGGCTTGATGAGTAGACGTATTTGAAAATGAAATGGGTTCTAGCGTAAAAGCATAAAAGCATGGCGTCCAGGCGACAATGAATAGATGACGAACTCCCGGTCGTCAAATGATTGTCTCACTGTTGTCGAGCACGCATACGAATGGTGTTTGTTCCCTGTATAAACGTAGCTTCCCTCTCTTTCCCCTTCCTTCCCACTCACACCCCTCCCCATTCACAAAATCACTGGTCTAATAGAACCTACGAACAGAACCAATATGTCGCGACTATCGGGTACCAAGCATCGAGAAAGAATAAAAACCGGAAATCCCATCATTACTCCAAGACTTATCCCAATACAGACGCAGTACCAATCCAATCGCGCGGTCGTATCCGTACGTATTTCCCCTCGTGTTTATCTCGCCTTGGAACGCGACGGCCTGGTTTGGCAGACGGATAGCTATACGGAGTACTCGTATACGAGCAAAAGTGCACCCCGGTTGCTTGGGACGTGTAATCCGCTGTTTGAGAATCCGCCGTTTTCCCCGTGTTTGGAACTTTTTTACTTTCGTTGGACGGATGAGCTGGATACGATGGGAAAAGGGGAGGGTGGCTAAGCGACTGCGCCACCTTTATTTTATCACCTCACGTTTGGCTGTACTTGGCAAAGCTTGGTATAGCCGAGGTTTCTAATCTATTTTCGGTGGAGCGGTGTCTTAGCTACCCTCCTACCCTTGTACCCTCTTCTTTTCTATTTCATCTAACTCATCGGGCTGGCATCTACTGATGAAACTCAACTCGTCAAAGAAGGCTGTAGAACGAGTTTCGTTCTTTTACCACGTATCGGATGTCTCAACGACTGGTGGCTTTGATCTTGATGCCAGTGACTGGTAGAGAGAATGCGTCTGGGATTATGCGGTGCGTAAAAGGCGAAGCTAACGGTAACCTTCCCAGATGCACACCTCGCTGATTGAAATTCCTTTTTGGAGGCCACATCGGCTTTCGAAAGGCGTAGTACACATACGAGATGCAGCATTTCCAGGAGAAAGGTACGTTTCTTCAGTGCTCAGGTCGGCTGTGCTGGCAAGACTGTGCTGGGCTTCAGATTATTCGCCTCTCTCGCGCACTCTGTTATTCTTTACCATCGTTTTCTTATTCCTTACTATCAGTCGTTCATCTACGCAAACTCCACATCTCGAGCCCAGTTCAATCTCGTTTGGAATGTAGAATCATTTGACCTCACCGGAAATGTTTGGCTTCCTCTGAAAAATGTCACTGGTCATCTTGACAGGATCACGTCGGCGACTGCAACCAATATTCATAACCAGGCCAACTTCTCAGACTTCGCTGTCGGGAAAGCATATATAACCCTCGTCGATGTGACGCGGAAATCGCTCTCATTGCCTCTTATCATTCTTAGTTCCAGCCTCATCTTCCTCGGTGCGACAATTCGGCGCACGATGAAACATGCGTCCAGTCTGGAAGAATAACATCGTGGCGTTGCTATAGGATGGCCTTAGTGACGATGTGCAGAAGGCACTAGGGCCGGAGACGGCTATCGGGAACGTGAGGAAGAACGCTGGTCGCATCAATACGGTTTTTGGATAGAGACAATTTTCGCTTTGCATTTTCTCTTTGATTCGATTACTGGAATGGGTCTCCAAGATAAGCTTTTCGGATCGCTCGTTTCTCTGGCTTCGGGCTTTTGGCTGACAGCGGCACTCACCAAAATTGGGATTCAAAGCGAATTCGTTTCGGCAGGACAAAATCTGTAGAAAGCATGGCTTTTCTTCTGTTCTTGCAATTATAAAGACTCCTGCAACCAACTCTGCGCGAAGATTAAATTTTGATTCGCAAAGGGGAAAAGAAATCCGAAGCGATCATGTCCTCCTCCTCAAACTCTAACGCACTATGCAGTCAGCTGGACGGGAAAACGTCGTTCACAGAGACCTTATCGACGATCTTAGAGAACTATATACTATTCGTCATCACGGCGTGCCTCCTCATTTCCTTTCCTTTGGCCCTGATCTGGATTGCCAATCTTATTGAGCGTACGAACACATTAGGACATGCATCTCCGATCAAGGTGTCGGAACCCAAGAATCAGGAGGTCAGATACAAGAATGATGCGGAAATGAAAGATGTAGGACGGGATGACAGAGAGCCTGACAATGAAGGAAAAGCGGACGAAGACGATGGCGCCGGGGAAGAGGATGATGTCGAACCTCAACGCTCTTTCGAATTCAAAAAACTCCGACTCCTCATGGAAGATTCAAAGTACGAAAAACGGAAACAAAGATCCTTCGAGCTCGAAAAGCTCCAAATGAGCATCGGAAATACCACGTCTCAAAAAGACTCGGAACTCACTTTCGAACTCGAGAAAATCCGACTGAATATTGAAAGTCTTGAGAGGGAAAAGGAACGAGACTTTGAACTTAGGAAAATGGAGTTGGAGAGCCAGAGATTGGAGATGGGGAGACGGTTGGAGAATGAAGGGAAGGCGATTGACCTCGCTAATAGTAGGGTCTTGTTGGATTTGAAGAGGACGGAGGAGGAGGGGAGGAGGAGTGGGCATTGGACGCCGAGTTCGACGATTGTATGTGGTAGCGATTACGAAGTCGTTGGCAATGAGTAAAACGTTTGATGCGTAAGGGTGAGATATGACTGCCACACCTCCGTCGTGCTCTTGCCGGAATCTGGCATCGATACTATCGCTCCTACCTTACTACAGCTCCACTGCTACGGTTACAGCTGCCTGCTTGCTTCTCAGTCTGCCTTTCCAACTCAAATCTTCCCAAGCCCAGCATTGAATCCTCCGAACCGACAATTGACGGGCTCCAGCTAACACAGAAGCATCCTGCAAAATGTGGACGGACATATTTACCCCCAACTTCGGCCTCTTCTTCTTCTTCTCCCTATTGGCATGCATACACATCTCCAGTCGCCCGTCTCCGGAAGAAAGAAGCAAGCAACGAGAGCACGATCTGGAGAAAACGCGTCTTCAGTTGGAAATACCGAAGGCATGGGCAGCATACGAGAAATCGAAACAAGAGACGATGGAGTTGGAAAAGAATTTGGATGTTTTGGATGAGCAACGGAGAAGCCCCTGTAACCATCCATGCTTTGGATTGGCTGAGCTTGCGATGAGGAGATGCCATCCCGTTCTTCCATCCAAGAGCCGGCGGGATAGGTGAGTGGCTAGGAGATAGGTGAGTGGCTAGGTAATATGCTACCCTAGACGCTGCGCCACTTGAACTTCCGAATGGATTATTTGCATTGGGGCAAGCTATGCAGTTTCCTCTCGGCTTTCTCTGTGAGCCATCACAAGCGCCATCAATAGGTACCACGTCAAACCAATGTTGACATCGGTAGCCATGATCTCCAGAGACTACTGTATAGGGTGGAGGGAAATGTGATTTACTATGCTTCTATAGTACAACGTTGCGCAACGAGGAACAAAATAGAAAACAACTCAAACTTTCCCAACACCTGTTTGGGGAACTTGGCCCTCTTCTTCCCAGCTCCCAAAACCCTACTATCGAGATAAGCAGTGCGCTTCCATGAACTTGTATCACACAGTAGTACACCAATCCACATTCTTAGCCTTACCAAAACCTTCCCTCTATCGTTTTGCTTTTTCAGGGAGTTCTAATCTTGCGTTATACGCAGCTCTCCGCCAACGACAGGCTCACCTATCCTAGCTGGATACTGCTTGTTCTCTTTCTCTTTTGTTCAACCCTCCTTCGCGGGAGGAGCATCCCATTATTCCTACGTTTCATGGGAGGAAAGAAGATGAATCCTACCATGGATCCTTGGCCTCCATGATGCAAGCATTGATCATTCCAAACATAATTGAGCATTTTGGTGAGAATTGTTATGAGCAAGCGGATGGCGAGGTACACCGACCGAGAGACTATGATTGTACTACAAAGGGCCGGATATGCCGATAGTATTATTGAAATCCCAAGAGCTCAAGCACCTTTGTTGCTGGCGCTTTTCATCACTCTCTGCCCCGGCGTCACGTCGAAAACAGAAGGCGAAAACATGCGGACAAGAAATCGATGTCATGATCTCCTGCTGGCACTAGCTGGCAAATGTTCGTCTGCATGCGACGAAGATCTGGTAGTTTGCTGAGCTCGTTGGGAGGATCCGCGGATGGATTGACATTGATTTACGTCAGGCGTGAATTTAGCAGACGATGTGACGATATGACGGCTCGCCCATCATGCGCAGGAGCTCTGTTACACTTAAGACCTCGTTATTGATACGGATGAGGGAAAGTGCTGTTGGCAGGAAGTTGTTACCTAATTCAAAAATTCGTCTAGGAACTTACTATCGGTGAACCCAAGCGCTCACCTGGTCTGCGATTAGGACCAGGGATGATTAGAAAAAGTGGAGGAAGTGGAAAAGCTGTTGCCGGTTTTGCGGATTGATGTATTGGTGATGGGAAGAACGTGTTGTAGCATGCTAAATAAGCAGTGGGCTGCGCATTAAAGGCCTTGTGTTTGTGCAAGACTGATTACATGCTGTCGTGACCTGTGCAGGTGTCTGTCTGGATAGTGTTCGGAAAGATGACGCTTAAACCTTGAATCCTTCTCATGCCGTGGACCCCAAATCCGTCCCTAATAATGTAGTGAGAGCTCGTTGGTGCCCTCCCTAGTAAAGAAGTGAAGGTTCCCTACGTCAGGGTCGCTGTCCTAATGCAGTGGGATCTTTGTCAGACTCATCACACCCACTCTTTCAGTCGTTCAGGTGATGATTTATCAAAACTTTTCATCGTCCTGGCTCGCTGCCTCTGTGGTCGGATCTGCTGCTCCCGTCCTCGGCGTTGGTGTTCCTCAACATTCTCCAATTGCCATCCATCTTTTGGTGTGGGAGATACGTCACCGAGTTCGAGATCTGATGAATCAGGGCTTCCGGGGTTATTGATAGTGTACGCATCCCGTGAACTGGTGATTGAATTTCGCATTCGATTCACTGCTTGGGGTGGTGGTTTTTCGCTGGACTTGTGCGGATCGGAGGTATCGGGGGAGAGGTTCGAAGGACGAGTCTTTCGGAGGAGGGGCCGGAGGGAAGGGAGAGATACGACCATTATGGCTGTGCACATTTCTGCCATACTCCATACATCTGATGCTCGAGTTAGTCGAAGTTCGCCAGTTTCGCAAGTGCACACATACATAGTGGTATGAAGGCACTCTGAAGAAGAGCTGTACAACGTCCGATGCTAACGGCAATCGTAATCAGGCCAAGGCCAAAGGTTACGCACAGTGCAACAACTTGTCGTCTCGACAATGATAGGGTCGCCAAAACCGGGAACGGAAGGGCAAATACTGTGATGCTAGTCAGCAAGAAGAGCCAGGCATGTGACGCAAACGTGGTAAATATACTCAAGATGTCGGAAGATATGTTCAGCGCGAAATTGGTTTTGAAAAGCGCGTAGTCCCAAAGACTACATTTTTTGTCGCTTGGCTCCCAATTCCGTGCCGGCCTTGGGCCACACCAGAAAATAGCCAGGAGCATTGCTGTAGTATAGCAGCATATCGTATATACAGTGATTGCAACGCACACTCCCCGTAGTTTCGGCGATCCAGCTGGAAAGAGGTTTGAGTAGAAGGCAAGGATGCTGAACTTGGTGAAATAAGTTGCAGTGTGGTAGCCAAGAATTGTTAGGAAGGACAACTGCATACTGTTAGATGTCAATTTTCCTTGCCAGAATGCCATGTTTTACTTGTTTGACCTGTGGCGTCGGAAGGTAATCCTTATGCATAGCCCCGAGTGCGTGCTCCATCTGGAAGATAATCATAACCATGAGTACAACAGCGGCGGCCACACAAAGGCATATGTCGGACAAAGTAAGTGATCGTCCTTGATGGAGTAGTCTGAACCACAGCCTAACTGAGACAAGGGTATACGCCTGATCAGATTATGGTGTTAGCTTTCCAAAAGCAAATGAGCGAGGCTGAAGTCATACGGCAGCTAATAGCACCCAGTCCGCGATCTGTGGATGTTAGCAATGTATTACCTTCGTTTGCGTGCAGAGGGAGGACTCACTATGACGGCGTCTCCAGTCAAGTAGTGATGGATTGCCATGTTGAGGTGTGGGTAGAGCGCGGATTCAACTGCCTCTATAGATAGACCTGGCCCTCATGTAGATATCTCGAATAACATGTGCGGCTTTCAGGTTTTGTTATGATTTCCGGCTGGTCAGCTGTGGTTAAGTGAAAGTATGAATGTGCCAAACGCGCGATGCCACAGGTAGTCAGTTTGCAAGAGTGTACGGAAACCCCGAATACCATGTCGATTCGACCACGGCAAGGAACGAAGGCTCGGCTTCCATGAACTTTGGATGTGGTCGTTCTTCAAGGGCATTCCTGGAGAGAACCGCGGATCAATAGAGACAACAGGATCAGTCCCCAGAGTATGTCGCGGACCATTATGATTGCGGACTCCCGGGATAAAGGGAACCTATATTAAGTGACACAAACCATAGTATAGGAAAGGCAATTGCAGAGACTCTCATTGGTCTGCGATATTAACCAGACGACGCCCCAGGCCAGTCACCACACAATGCATGACCGCTGAAAGCCAAGATGGTTTGGAACTTTGGATACGGAAGATGTACCCGAAACAAATTATTCTGTGTAACATAGTATGCTTCTCGCTGCAAAGCCAGTAAGGTGGAGCAGGACGAACAAGGAGAGGTAGAACATCGACATTCGACAGAGGAGAAGGAGCTGAGAGCGGATCAAGGCGTCCTGGTGAGATGCGAAGGAACATGAGCAGTCCCGTTGCCCGAGTTGGAAAATGATGCCGGTTGTAATTAACGAGTGGATGGTCTGTTTTAAATAATTAATGGGAATCGAGTTGGGAGACATGGTGGAGTCGTGAATCGGATATCGAGATGCCCTCGCACGTGCCTCGATGCCCTGGTGCCCCAGGCCCCGATGCCCAGCAGGTGTGACCTGTCGAGTCTGTGTCATGCACAGCTTAGTCATCACTCTACGTGAGTCAAGCCTCCTCAATTCTTCTCCTGCGCATCGTAGCACTCATTGGATCAACCACATAACTCTCAGAGTCGTCTCTTCATGCACCAACGGACATGCCTCGACAGTCCCAGACTGCTGATGCCGCCGGCATCAAGGGTACGACATTGGTCATTGACAATGGAGGATACACCATGAAGGCAGGATTCGTCAATACAGCAACGCCGCATCTACAGGATTGCCACATTATCCCAAATTGTGTGGCTAGAGACAGCGAAAAGAAGGTCTGGCTCGCTTCTCAGCTCGAGCAATGCAAAGACTTCAGAGAAATGGCGTTTCGGCGGCCTATCGAGAAGGGGTTTTTGGTCAATTGGGAGGTCGAGAAGGCCATTTGGAATGAGTCCTTCTTCAATCCGAGTTCAGAGCTCAAGGTAACACGAGGCTGTGGATTTCTTTCGTGATCATAACGCTCACCACGAACAGTGTGACCCTCACGAAACCAATTTGCTCTTAACCGAAGCTCCCAATTGTCCTCAGACGCTGCAAACCAACTGTGATCAAATGATCTTTGAGGAGTTTGAGTTCGCTTCCTACAACAGATGTCTTGGTCTGTGAGTTCCGCTTTAGCAAATGATACGCCGTGCTAAGAAAAATTACACCGCGTATGCCACACATGGCTTGCTAACGCCAATCAAGGACCTGCTCTCAATGCCTACAATGACATACATACTCTTTTCAACGATGGCAATCGCGTCCAGGATGCGCATCAGCCAGCTGAATGTCTTCTGGTCATTGATTCCGGATATTCTCATACAACCATCACGCCTCTGATCTATGGACGTCCGGTCCAACAAGCAGTACGACGCTTGGATATTGGGGGCAAACTTCTTACAAACTACCTCAAAGAGCAGTTGTCTATTCGAGCCTTCTACGCCATGGACGAAACGTATGTTGTCAATGAATTGAAAGAAAGCGCCTGTTTTGTTAGCGAGCAGTTCAAAAACGATTTGGATGCATCCTGGAAAGGCGGCAAACGTAATCGACGCGAGGTTGATACAAGCATTGTTGTAGACTACGTGTTACCAGACTACGAGACTATCAATCACGGAACCATAAGACCCCACGACCCGTCAGCGGAGAAAAGGGGGAGTGCTCCACTGAATCAGCCCTCTCGAGAAAAGGTCGTCACGCTTGGCAATGAGAGGTTTGCAATTCCTGAGTTGCTTTTCAATCCCGGAGACGTCGGTATGAAGGAGGCAGGGCTGCCAGCAATGGTCATGGAGAGCGTGGAGGCATTGCCGGAAGGATTAAGGCCCGCTATGCTTGTGAATATGGTCTTGATCGGCGGTAATGCCAATATTCCGGGTTTACAGAAGCGACTGTACGTGTGCGTAGTCAATTTCCTGCATGTGATACTAATCGATCATAGGGAAACTGAGGTCCGACAACGCGCGCCCTCTGGATGTAACCTATCCTTGGTCTGCCCTCAAGAGTGAGTCTTATTTGTTTGCGATACACAACACAACATCTAACCATGGCCTGCAGTCCGATCAAACAAACATGGCTTGGTGGAGCCAGGATAGCAAGTCAGCGCGAGTCGCTCAAACAGCTATTGGTCACGCGAGGCGACTACCTAGAACATGGCCCGAACTGGTTGATCCGTAAGTTTGGAAGTGCGGGAAAATCAGGGCACTAGAAAAGCGACACTCCCCTATAGGCAGAGCCTCCAGCACGCACGTCGATGTTACTGCGCCCTTCAAAGAGCAAGGTACCAAGACGTCAGCTTAAGTTTAGTGATGACCAAAGCGAAGCAGAGCCTGTGGAGCTTCGAGGCATGTCACAACGGATATCCAGCTGCCCGAGAGCCCTAAAAGGGATTGAGTTGGTGGCAGGTGAAGACGATGTGGTAACCAAGGCTCGAGTCATGACATCCTGTTGTCCCGCATGTTCTGAATAGATTAATAGTTTGCGGTACTTGACCCTAGTATGGACTGTCGCGGGCATATTGGGTGTCTGCAACGCCACAACCTGCAGGTACTACTGTGTACATGTACAGAGGACAAACCCTGCATCAAATCTTCGGCCTCGCAATTTTAAAATGACGCAAAATCATCAAACGCTATGCAGGTGATCGATATAAGTAGTCATCGTTGGTGTAGATCTGGTTCCCCGGGAAGAACTTGAAAGACTCTGTCGTCACCGTCACGGGTTTTCCGTCGGAGCCAGATGCCGCCTCGATGTCGCCTTCAGACCATTGACCACAACAATTGTCCTAAATCAGACCTGGATAATCGCTTTCCATCAAAGTGGGCGCAAGAATAAAATACAACGATCCGTTTGGCTTTGGATGAGGGAGGCTTTACCCTCTGAGAGCAAATCGAGAGAGCGTCACTGGGGCGGAACAAACGTGGTACAGTAGTGTCTTTAATAGATATATCTTTAATGGCTACCTTGTATTATAATCCCTCCCACTGCCCTCGAACTGACAAATCCAGTTGTCCAAGAACAGTCTCCCAACTCGGGACGATATCGATATTTTCTGGCGACTTGACATGAAGGATTTGCCAGAAATCTATCCTCCCGATTTAAGCATCAAAAGCCATATAGAAGGTGACCGTAATCAACAAATCCCAATAACGTCTTCTCTCCTCCTCAAACCCTCAGTAACGGCACCAACCTTTATCCTCGACTCCAAAAGTTCTGCCTCCAATTTGTCGACTAGGGTGACCAACAGCCACTCCGTCAGTGTCTCAGTCGCATTGAGGGGATTCTTTCCGTGCAGCCAGTCTGCCATTCCCTTGGGATTCTTCCACTCGTCCATGCTGCTATTTGTACTTGTCGAGCTGATGGAGCCGATACATTGGCCGCCCCTGTTCCCCTGCTGTTTCCATGCTGTGTTGGGTTCAAGCGCACCCATCAGATAGAGTATTTTTTCCCAGTACTCGAATGCGTAGCGGGGACGCTCGCCGCTTTGTGTATAATTGAGGTGATCTTGGATGACCTGCTTGATTGTGCCTGCGAGAAGATGTGTTTTGTCGTGGACGTTGTGAGGTAGGTCGTGAAAACGTCGCAGTTCATCGTCTATCTTGGTCAGCTCATCGGATGCGAACAGCGTGCGAAAGAGACTTACCAGCAATCAAATCCTTCACAACCTCCTGCTTATCTTTCTTCCAACCAATATGCCCCGAGATGCTTTTGCTGAAATTCTTGTGGTTTAGGACATAAGGACTACCGGCGGCATCAACCACGTTCTTGATGAGCATCGTCATCGTAGCCACGGCGATCAAGCTCCACAAGAAGAAAAAGGATTTGCCAGCTGGACTGCGCAACTTCAAGTCGCCGTATCCGATTCCCGAAAGTGCTATGTATGCAAAGTAGACCGACTGAAAATAGGACCATCGCTGAGAGTCTTCGGCGAAATCTTTTGCGGCAAGAGAGCTTTCGGCGAAGTAGAAGACCATTGCTCCCGCAAGCCATACGAACAGTAAAGAAGAGCCCCAGAAAAAGATTGAGTAGAATAGGCGTTTCCGTGCTGAAATTACCAGAACGTCTTGCATGTGCTTGAAGGCCTCACGTCTCACTTCTCGCTCGTCGCCTTGTTGAACCACCTCTGATCGTCTCTCTAGAGGGTCAACTGATGGTATGGCGTGTGTGTGCTCCACCACATCTAACTTCTCGTTGTCGGCTCCAGCTTTGGCTCGCCAGAAATCTCCAAATCTTGGCGCTACTTTGTGTTCTCTTCCTCCCTGCCTTGTCATTCTCAATTGATGGATCTTCTTCAGGCGATGTTTGTCTCGTAAATGGACTTCCCAAGGCGAGCCTCCTTGTTCTAGAACGAGTTTCGTGATGCAATAGATGGTGAGGAAGAGAATAATGATACCGCCTGCCGACCAAGGGATCATCAAAGAACGACCGAGGTGAGTAGTGGGAGCGAAGTCACCAAATCCAATGGTGAGAATGGTGACGTCAGCCCAGTAGACTGCGTCAAGAAATGGCCAGCCTTCAATACGCGAGAACATTGCTGCTCCAGACAATATATAGCTTATGAGCAGCACAGTCAGGACCATGAGTCTATGATGGCCTTTGGCGAGTTGGATCGGGTGTTCTTCTCTTCCTAAACGAGTACTTGCGCGAAGCATACAAAATGTGTAGATGCTGAAGCCGGAAGTGACACCATATAATCCTGCAGACAATACCCCAAACCAGAATGCTTGTGTGAAGGCATAGTCATCCGTCAAAACACGGCTTGGTAACCATGGCACCAATCGCGCAGCAGTTAATAAAACGACGAGGGTGAAACTCGCTGATAGTTCACCTACAATCGTCAACGCGAGGAAGTTGTGTCGGTTTCGTGTAAGAAATTCACGGCCGTCGTTGACGACGAGGAACATCAAGATATTGGCTGCGATACCGAAGACGAGAGACACGGCGTTGACGCCGATGATCCTAATTCATAAGTATCATACGGAAATTGTTTCAATAGAATCTGTCTCACCACTTTGGATCCGGAAAATCCCCTCCATCAGACCCGAATGGTGCTGTTTTCCATGGCTGTACAAGCGAGCAGAGGCTGAGCGCGCTGGCGATGGGTCCTAACGTGCCAGCAAAAAGGGGAAACGCCGTGACTGCAAACCAATCCCGACTAATGTTTCATGAGTATCAATTGTTTTACAGCTTCTCCGGGTGTTCTTACCTTCGAGGTGCCTCGATCTGTTCGGGAGGCTCTTCCAAGTTTCCGAGTGTCCATGAGCCGCCTCTAAGACCGTCGAAACTAGTGTCGTTCATATTAATCTAAGGCCAAGGATTATGTTTTCAAAAAGAATGGTGTCAGTAAGTGTATAGAGATCCGCCTCTTATGTAAATAAGTAATGGTAGAATAATGCTTCCAAGGATGTCTGAGCACCATTATGCTTACCGTTAAGCATAATATAGTCGGATTCTCCATTCTCATTATCCAGTATTCACGCTCAGGTGAAGCCTTATTCGTATTCACGCTGCTGAACAGCCGTTTCGGCAAGGATTGTACCATAGTGGAGGTTGTTGGTGAGGTGGGGGAAGTAACTGGAAGAGAGGACCTTTGCTGATAGAATCCTACACACGTGCACATGACTTTTGATTTCCGGTTTCAGCCGAAGCTTTCGGATGAACTTCCCGTTGCTTTCCTCTCTGACTTTATCACCATCCATCACACACCATCACCAGTCATTGGAAAATCATGTCCGAGCTGCTCGTAGTCTCCTGTAACTCTTATACAATCATTATGAGCACTGCTGACACGCCTTCGCGGCATTTGTATAATGACTGAACAGTTTACACTTTAATACACGCTGTGTATTCCTAAGCCGACATCGACTAAAGCGCCACTACGCCCTCCTCATTAACTGCGAAATGTGAACCGTCGTCAACCGAGCGCCATAAGTTCAACACTTGAGATTGAGCTACGTGCGGGCCAGTCAGAGATTTGCTGTCCAGAACGACTTGTTACCGGCTGCAGCGACAAACGTGGCTTTGCACGGAAACAACGACAGGATCGGAATCCCTGGAGTTTCTGCGTTTTTGAAAACGCCTCAGCCCTATGTGAGAAACCCCACGAACGTCTATTTTCTTCCATACCACCAACAACAATTTTGCTGGAGAGAATCCTTCTGGACACTCGTGGATGGATGTAATAAGAGGCCCGTTTGTCACAACGATGCATATGTTTCGCTAGACATCAGGTGTATTTGGTATGTGAGAGGCGGCCCGGTCAGAAACAGTACCTCTATATGCTAGCTGCGTTGAGATCTTTGACCTGCTCCATCCTCAGCGGGTGGGTGGTGCTCTGTTTGGAGGTGGTGGTATCGCGAGACTGCCAGAGGGGATCCTTCGAGAACGCTTCCAGTGTTGAAAAGACGAGAACAAGTATCAAATATGAATACGACAGACAGCAGACAGGATTTCATGCATTATTTCATGCGGAGTGCCTACTCAATACTTCGGGGGGCCATTTACAGATCGTCAACTCCTTTTGTTTTTGATTTTCTGCGGCACAAAAGTCCGCACTGCTCTTTGTTGTGGCAGGGTCGAACAATTTTGTCCACCACCGACCCTCTTCAGTACGGTCTCTCCACCAGAACGCTGTCGAAATTTCGATCATGAGCCCTTCCACGATATCTGGATATCCAATTTGACACTCTCAATTTAAGATTTATATGGACAGTAGCCTGGTGAGCTCTTTAGAGCCAATGGTCGAGAGTTAACATTTATCAGCCTTACCATTAGGCTCTTCAAAACTAGTGGTCACTTCAACCACCCAGACGTTATGAAGGCATTCGATTGATTACATCACTGTTGGAGTCGGCTGGGTCGGGCTGAAGCCAATCGCCTTGATCTGGCGAGCAAAGGAAGAGCAGAGTAAAGATTGAATTTCAGGGTCGCCACCAGTTCATCTAGATGCATTAAGGTGGTACAAAATTGAGCTCAAAAGCAGAAAAAGAAGCGCGGAAAAGAAATAGACCTTGGCCAAATCTCAATGAAAGTAATCGCTGGTAAAATCGCGCCAAAGCCAAACGTCCATCCGAGGGGAAAGTATGATGAGAATGTCGAATAGTGGTTTTTAGGAAGTCGAATTCAGGGCGAGTATTGAGGTGGAGGAGTATGGGCTATCGTGAGGATGGCTACTATGTGATGTTATGGTCCCTGAGGAGAACAGCGGTCACCTCGATGGCCGTCAAGATGAAGAGGCGGTACAGAGCCTCTGCTGGAGACGTGCAAGTGAAGGCGTCCTCGTTTCTAGTATGTTCCAGCACATTTCCTGTGGCGCTCTGCCCACCCGGTCCCTCAGCAACATCCATCAGAAACGCGTCGTAGCGAGCAAGTCTGACCCCGTCTCTTTCAGAAACATATATTTCGAGATTCTGGCGGGGTATGGTTGGATGAATCAAGCGAGCGTTTGCTATCTGGAGTTAACAATGTCACAAACAGTAGCTATAGCGTGAACACTTGCCCTTGATCTGCTCTCGCAAGTTCATGCCAGCCCAGGCCCTGGGCATCTGGCCTCCGTCTTCCATGTCTTCGTCCATGTCATGGTTATCGTTGGACATGTTGTCGATTGCTGACTCGGCTGGGACCGTTAGAGGTGGAAAATACAGAGCAGAAGTCATTACTGTTCAACTCACCACGATGGAAGTGGGAATGGAAATGGAAATGGAAATGGATTCCGTGAGCCACTTCGAAAGATCTTGGAAGGTGTTGAGCGATTTGAAACCTAGGATCAATGGGTTGCTGTTGCTGTCGAACGCAGTGAAATGATGGTTTGATGAGAAGGTAGGAGCACATAGGAAGATGACGCTTTATATCGAGACCGAATACTTCCCCCACCTTCTTTGTCTAAGCCTGAGGAAATTTGATAGGCGATAGATGGAGGCATGGAGGTACCGACGTAGTGGACCGACAGGGACTACTCCTCCCATGCGATGACCCGTGCATGCTACAACTCGTCTCGAGCAAGCAATACAAATTGCATAGGAGACTCTCTCCTTTGGCAGAATGCCTGATCAGAATTGAAGTGGATATCGCGCGTGTGCCGTGGCGACTATCGCTTGTCTGTTCAGGTTCATTGGCCCCCAGAGGTTATACAACATCAATGGGACGACAGAGTCGCACATGGTCCAGTTGGGTGGTGAATGATGGAGTTGGCAGATGTTGCGGCGAAGCTCTGATTGAATAGGGGCCGCGGGAAGGCTTCCTGAGTACCTACTAGGCTGAATCCCAAAGCCACAGCTAGGCTCCATATGCCCTCCCGAAGATTTGGCGGCTCTTAGCGGGATCATGCTTATCGATCCCCCCGCAATTGTGGCTGACCCGCGCAACTAACCGCCGACCATGTTTTCTACCTTCACCTCCATCAACTCTCAACCAACCGCCCTGGAAGAAAAGAGCAATGAGCCTCGCCGAGCCTGGACATCTCGGCCGCAGCAGGACATTCAACAACAGCTTCGGGCCCTTGGAACATCAATCCTCTCTGCAGCCTGTTCCGTCGAGAATTTTCGGCCCGTTGGGTTCCTTCAATCCAACACAAGCCCACTTCCAGCTGGAGCATAAAGGAGCCACAAATGAACATGTCGGCTCGAGTGAGAAGCGCCCCCAGCCCATTGACGGCGATCAAGGCGATAACCCATCACGTCGCGAGGCGGACGAGGTTGAGTATCGGTGGACTCCACGAAACAATCGAAAGGGACGGCATCAGCTGGACGTTACACCAACAAGGGCAGATGGCAAATACCGTGTCCCAGATTCAACCTCATCCATTCGACACTTTGCTAGGGTCCTCGTTCGCATGTTGACCAATTATCCTTATTGGGATATCTCTTGGTTGGTTGCGTACATCTTCACGTGGGGCAGCATAGTATGGCTCCTCAACTCTTTCTTTGTCTGGCTGCCCCTTGTGCGACCCTCGTCGGGGTTCAAAAATGAAATCACCGCTGCAGGCGGCATAACAGCGTTCATTGGAGCAACAATCTTCGTTGGTGGCTCCATTCTTTTGTTACTGGAAGCTGTCAATGAGAACCGGGCTGGGTGCTTTGGTTGGGCTCTGGAGCAAGTCTTTGAAGACTCTGGACTTCGCAAGGTCGGGAGGTGGAGATTGTTGCCTGACCTTGATCATTGCACTCATCATCACATCAACAAGGCCAACCTGGTGGGGAATCCAGCTAATTCCAGTTTACAACCTATCACCGACTCTGACCAGGAAACCTCTAATGACAAATCGACAGATATAGTAACATCGTGGATGTGGTTTCCATCCAAACATGACCTCAGAACGCACTATATCCACGAATTGGGTTTCCTTGCCTGCTGTGCTCAGATGTTTGGAGCGATGATTTTCTGGATATCTGGCTTGACTGCTCTCCCTGGCATTCTAAATCGTCTCTCACCAGGTCTCGAAGCCGGCATTTTCTGGACTCCTCAAATCGTTGGTGGAAGTGGCTTCATCATTTCTGGCCTCTTTTTCATGCTCGAAACGCAGAAGAAGTGGTATCTCCCCGCCCTGGATACACTCGGGTGGCACATTGGTCTTTGGAACACAATTGGAGGCATTGGCTTTACTCTGTGTCCCGCTTTTGGTTATGACACGGCGAGTTGGGCTGTCTACCAGTCCAGTTTGAGCACATTCTGGGCTAGCTGGGCATTCTTGATTGGGAGTCTGATACAGCTCTACGAAAGTTTGCAAAAGCATCCTGTTGATTACAACAAAGACTCGCCGAAAAAGAGGTGAGTGCCAGGTGACAAATCGAACGATAGGTCCATGAGACACGCAAGCGACAAGCCTGAAGTAGCAACAGAGCTTGAACTTGCCTCTAGATTTGAACAATAGCAGTGACTATTGGATGATAATCCCCTCAAACTTATCTCACTAAGTTTATCTTCACGTATCACATCTATGGACACTAGGGCAATCAACTTCCTCCCTTTGACCTTTCAGTACCCGCAATATTCTAGGTCTGACCTATCTGTATTTTAAACTTAAAAACGCCCATTCCTTCAGGGAAACGAGGAAAGGTCTACGTTACCAATCAACGAACACTCCGGCCCAGAGTTTCAGCAGCAGATTCATCTAGACTTTTGGGTATCCACCCTGAAGCAAATGAGAACCCAGCTCGCTGAAAGTAGGAAGTCGACTCTTCGCGAATTTGCCAGGCCTGGATCGAAGTTGGAGCGAACAAATGTCTCGGGGTCGGTATGACTCCGGAACGTTCTCGAATTATTTGATCGAAGGCTCAATAATAAGATAGTGTCGAAAAAGTAACGATGCTCTACCCATCTACCCCAGGATCTTGCGTTCTATATCCTTGACAGCGTATCATTTTCGCTGTCTCGTGCTCGCGATCCGATGTCACTAGTTCACAAACCCGTGGATGTGTGCTTCAAAGATGCTCAGGACCATCTCATTCACGCCATTAACATACGTTGAACACGAAAGCCCAGCAACACGCAAGGCAGATGTTTTCTACTTAAGACGCTTTGTTGGCGTACTCAGTTTGCTCAGTACGCGCAGCAACGGCATGAGTACTCAAGCCTTAGACACGGCTTATTGGACGAGATTGACCGACTGTAGTCTCAGCGATCAGGAACGATGCCAACAGAAGGCACTTTGGAACATAGGTTGTCTCTGGCCCAATGGCTGTACCTTGGTCGTTCGTTACCTGAATGGGAGTGTCGCCCAGCATACTTTTGTCGAAAAGTGTCTGCTTGAATGGGAGTCGTTTGCGAACATCAAATTTCATATATGCCACGAAAACTTGGTAAGGTCTGATATTCAAATCCGATTTAATTCTGATGGGAGGAATGAATCCACCATTGGAACTTCGAAATTCCAGCCTGGGGCAGTTGAGCTTCCGATGCTTCTCAGTCTCTCCCCAAATCTGATCGACCCAGACGTTGATCGGCGGTTGGTACTTCACGAATTTGGGTGAGTCATCCCAACCATTTTCCATCCGCAACGACATCGACTGTTTTTTTCTAGGCACGCTTTAGGCCTTCGCCATGAGCACCAGAGCCCCAACCGACCGTATCGAATTAAGAACAAAGAAGCATACGCATTGTACTCGAACCAATCGCCTCAAGAAGTAGACAAGAACATAGTCCACGTCTCGAACGGATTGTCGATTATCTTTCCTTATGACCCCTACTCGATTATGGGCTATGGATTGGCAGCGGAAATACGGACCTGCATCTACGACAGCAACAAGCCGTGTAGCCTCAACCTGCGTCACCCTTTGGTGCTCTCTGCCGGCGACAAACGAAAAATTGCAGCTATTTATCCAAGGCCTGCTGGCGGTTCGCTCGATATGCTACTCAACGGTTCCAGGCAACAATACAACATCACCTTCCCTCAACATCCAACGTGTCCTCCACGAGTGATCCTTGGTCTCAGAGCTGTTCTGTGGGAACCAAAGGCCTCCGCATCAGCAGCCATAATGCTCAACGCCTCCCACATCGAAAGCGACGGTTGTTTCCTAGGTCTACATCAGCCGATGTATAGTCTACGCGGCAATCTCACCGCGAGCTATCTCATCACCGACCCTCTCATCCGAGATGTTTGTTCCTTTGAGTTACACATCGATGATAAAGCCAAACTCATATACCTCCAAGAAATATTGCAAGCGTTCCCAACAGAGCCAGTGGTCATCTTCTGGCTGAAGAACTTCCATCTCGAAGGACCGCATACTCAGACCCTCGGGGGTGTCCACACGGATTTCGGGGATTTGGAGAACTTCGCCATCGCACCCTATGCGTATGGTGCTCTTTCCGACGTCAACCTCAGTTGTCTGGTATTTTCGCAAGGGGCAAGAAATGTTGACGCTGGCCGTTTGACGCTGCAACACCAGGGTCTATTCCTAGTGCCCAAGTCTAAATTTTCGAGTAGACCGGAGATTTTTACGGGTGTGTCATCAATTCAATTCTCATACCAAGCAGACGCGCATCCGATGTGGTTTCGAATGCGGTATCGAGAGGTTGAATCTGATGCAGCTCATTGGGCTTTTTGGGGATATATCGAGTGTTGTCATGATGGCTGTTTTCCTGTGCTTGAGTTTGCGTGGGTTGCGGTCTCTCGATCTCTCGAGCTGGCTGGAGATACAGGGCAGCCGGCTGTCCGGAGTCTGAAGGAAGAGCCTGGATGGCAGATGATCGAAAAGTAAGAAGAGGTAGTGGTGGGCGTTCAGGCAAGGGATGTGGACACGATGGATACTGATACGATCGAAACGTACACGACACCCGCGGATGTGACAGAGCCTCTGGTGGTGCCGTCGGTGAACTCAAAGAAACGAAAACCATATGCAACTAACGATATAGGAAGGAAAGTGAGTATTGACTCTGCAAAGGCAAAGAGGCAGCGTGAGCAAGCCACCGATGATGAACTGCAGGATGGGTCAGAGTCTATTGCTTGGTTAGTGTCCGACGATGTTATGCCAGTCAATTGATGGAGGTCTTACAAAGGCATAACTTTTCATGTCAAGATTAGCTATCATGAATCATGCTCTTCTCGTTGCATCAAAGGACCACTGTTACTAAGGTCATCGAAAGTCACATTTCAGGCCCCTGATCTGTTCCCACTCAACTGTTTTGCTTCCAAATCTAAATCAAGTGCCAGTTCCACTATTTTTTCTTCGTTGTCCGGTGAGATCGTGCAATTGAAAATTTCCATGATGGGAGATGAGTCGAGCCTACATCTCGCAACCCATTTCGCGCTCCTGTCCCACCCTATCCTTTCCTTATCCGGTTTCTACGGCCATGTCTTCCTTTTCCACATCACCCATCGGACGCATCAACTACTTATTCCCTTCAGATACAGCCAGCCATCTATGCGATAGATATGCCGCAACACCAGTAGTAAAAGACGCCCACCCAGTCTCCGATAAAAGATCCATCCTTCGTGGTTTTCGGCATTGTATGTAGCGCCGACCTCGCAAGCAAGTCGGTATCGTCTTCTCCATCTTCTCCCATTGCGGTCGCGTGCATGTATTGGCCATTGAACCTGAGAGCATAGAAACCGATAATCATCTGGGGCGGTTGCGAAATGTTGGCTCAGGGGTGGCAATGGTTCATTACTTCTTTTGGTTTTCGTTGCTTGTGTGTATGCGGAGTTGGTCATGGAGATATGCAGGGCTTGGGTGGGATGTGAAATAGTTATGAATCGCATGTGAGGTGCTGCCACACTTGTAGATTTGGAAGGGTAGGAGCTAGAATGAGAAAATCTGCCTTTTTAGCACTGGTCTGGGAAGAATGGGATTGTTTCTCCGGGCTCTGGTTTGGAGAAGTGGGACGCGTAGTTCAGAAGAGTGAATAGTTGGTGCAAGTTGTGTTGGAATACGGAAGAGTTGGTTCCAAGATTTTTGCATCCGGCTTATGTAAGATACCATCCGAGATATGAACATGAGCAAGTGCTACCTGACTTGATTAGAAGCTGAAGTGTCTCGCTCTGTGGTTTAACTTCTGTCTATCCCACCTTGAGATAGGGCCATGACAGCTTGATCGTAGTCACCCACTTCTCAACTTATCAAAAGATTGATGATAGTAGGAAGTATATGTTGCCTTCAACCAAACCAGTAACGAACAAATCTACCAAAGGCTCCAAATTAATGGGTAACTTATAGGAGAACGGACTGGACTAAAAGCTCCCATCCCAAGATGTCCAGAATCTCGACCAGAAATAACGCCGACACTTTGGTCCTTTCCAGGGTGGAAAGATGTCGGAGCCCAAGTGAGTAGGCGTTGGAAAATCAAGCCAAACGACTCTCCGCTGTAGTGCCACTGCTGCTATCCCTTATCATGAGGATATCTAATATCACTACTTGGCTTACACATACCAATCCTCGAGCCCCCACCCCACCACCTATGATCAACCCCCAATGCGAAACCATCCGAAACATCGTTCAACTGCATTACACACCCAGTCATAACAATGTTTTTCCTTCTCCTCCTCCTTATCCAAAGGCTCGTCGTAGTCTTGTCGTTTTCCCGAAGTTGCATTTTCGTCCTCGGGTTTGAACGTCTTTTGCCTCTTCTGTCCCTTTCCGGAATGATTATCCATATCCTTGAGGTCGGAAGCCTTTCGTTTCTTCTGCTTCGATTTCGTGACTGGCTGGGGGCCGTTGAGGATTTGCTGGTCGGAGGGTTGTGTTTGCTGAGTAGTGGTTTGAGTCGAGCAGTCGACCATTTGCGGGCGGTGTTTTGTTGTCTGAGTCTGTTGTCCAATATTCTGCTCGTCGTCCAGGTCGTCTGTTTCCATCTCGTCGGAAGACAGCGTGTGTTCATCAAAAGATTCAGACCTCAGCTGTAGATCTGCTTCGTCTGCGTGTGGTATGTCAAGGATATTGGAATCCATCGTCTCCGTCTTGATGTGAGGCTGAAATTCCATCGCTTCGGTTTTCGCGACGGCAACCCATGTGATGGTAAGCATTGGGATACACTGTGTGTGACAGCACTCCACGCGACAATTGAAGGCGTAGTGTGGGGGAGAGTCCATTTCGCAGCAATCTTCGATCACGATTCGAAACCATAGAGGATGTGCGTCATGGCTGTATTCAAATGCCAGCGACGAGATGCCAGAGATCAACTCAGGTCGTGCCCTAAATTTTGTTTTGTCGACCAGAATCAACGATTCCCGAATCTGGGGGCGAATCATCACGATGCCCCAGTCAGCATTGAGTGCCTTCTTGAACAAAGCGAAACAGTTTACGACTACCTCAGCGACTGCGCCCATGAACACGAAGCCCTTTTGGGGACTACGTTTGTCATACATCTCATCAGCGAGAACAACGGCTCCTGATTTACGATTACGATCATGTCTGATGGTTAGGCCCTTGATCCAGAATAAGAAGTCGATTGTATCGTCCTGGATTTGCGAGCGCGCTATTAGGAGCCTATCAAGTAGCGTATTCATATCAGCTTCCGAGTCGTCGGCCGATACACGGATATCTCGAGGAAGGAGGCATACATCTCGCATCAGAGGATCGACGCTGAGCCAGCTTCCAGTCAGCCCGCCCCAGAAGTTATCTCTGCCTCGAGAAGCCCCAAAGAAAAACCCATCGCCCTCAATGTGCGTCCGGGTCAATTCTAGGGTTGCATTGCAAGACGCCCACGGGTCCCATTCGAGGGATGAAATGCCAAGGAGGATGCGAGGAACTGAGTATTGCGGTCGGCTGAAACTAACACTGTGCTGCTGCCTCGATCCATCAAGGGCTAGAGACACGTAGCCGCCCGTGGGCTTCGGATAGAGGTATGCGATTTTGGCTTTATCCCCTTCCGACAGCTCGAGAGCAGTTACATTATGGTTTCTCAAACGACAGGGTTTCGTGCTATCGCAGAGCTGACGAATAATTCTCGCTGGGATGCGATAGGCCATGACCGAGTCCGGGTCATAAGCGGAGCAATACAATCCCCCTTCCCGAATCGAGATGATATTGAGTTCGAGGTCTGCATCGTTTCGAGGCCAACGCTTCTTAACCTCGCTTTTCACGAATAGAAATGGCCGATTGGGGTTTTGATGCTCATGTGACAGACCTAAAGCGTGGCTGAATGCAGGTTAGTATCCTTGATAGTAGAAAGTGTTTGGACTTAACTCACCCAAATTCATGTAGCACAGTATTCTGATCCTCTGGTGTCATGAACTCTTTCAGCAAGTCGAGGTGCATTGTGGCTTTGGGCGGCATGACCTTTGAAGCATCGCTTCCAATTTGCGACGATGATATGCCGCCTCGAGGCGTGATCAGGATTCTGATGAGCGATTCCTCCACGGTGCAATTGAAGTTTAGCGCGAGATTCATGTCGCGCTCCCAATGCCGGGCGTATTTCTTGATGAACGATCTCTGGCGCTCGTTTCCGTTGAGAAAATGGACGTTCAAGGTGCTGCCGTTTCCCCAAGACGAGTTGTTGTTCAACTGGTTGAAAGCATTTCCCTCAGCATCTGTCAACTCGACGCAGGATTCGACCATCTGATCCAGAACTATGTCTTCGGATTCCATGTCGTCCGAGTTGCTGAAGTATCGACAAATACTCCAGATGATTGATATTGAGCCAACATAAATATGCGAAGTCTACAATTGTGTTGCTGCATCTCGATCTCGCTTGAACACATGGAATCGTGAGAAGCTTGTGAGTAAGGCCTGATTTGAGGATACAGCGACACTCATCAGGCACTTGCTCCAGGCGTGATAACACGTAGCAGGGACTAGAAGCGAAGACTGCTGTTTGGCCATGTATTCCTTCAATCGCATCCATCGGATAATGAGGATGGATGGATTTCTCGATACATCGAGTTCAGCGTCATCAAGCATAAGTTGTCTGAAGATGCTTCCCAACTCGTGGTGGACGAAGATGTTCAGTACTGCGCTCATGGAGAATATTGATGCTTCACAGACTGGGCCGGTTTCGGCAGTGTTTGGTTGCTCAACAAGCAAGCGTCCGTTCCTCTAGAACTACAAGCGAAGAAAGAAGCGCGAAGTCATCCTTCACGAATTGTCTCATCCGAGTGAATAGTTCTAATAGTCTCCTGGGCAAGTTCACAGATACGAGGACACGAAAATTCTGCACACGCCGGAGATTAGTCCGCCATCATCAGGCTCTAGTTGCTGGCGAAGGATGAATCTTCAACAAGGAGCGGGCCGGCATTGAGATCAAGATAAAACTCTGGTCTCGCGGCATTGGGTTTGGCGAGGTGTCGTGAACGAGGAGTCCAGGACTTACGTATCATTGCCGACTCTTGGCTCTTGATGCCACGTCGAGACTCAAGACTCGAGAACGAAGGCCGGGATCATGTCGTCGTCTTGGGAACCGATGAGATGGTCCGGATGTGATGCAGTTCCGATAGGGACTCTCGCATCGAGCTTGATTGTGGAATATACTGTGCTACGAGTACGGACTCGTTCACTGCAAGCATGTCAACAAAGATGCTTGGATTTTGACAGATTTGGTTGGTACTTGGGTTTGAGACATGCCTGTCCCACATTTCCGCATTTCGGATACAAACTTGAAGAATGTCCTTGTTATAAGAAGCAACATAAGGCCAAAGTTGCAAGCAACCAGCTGCAACCAGATCCTGTGTATGTACCATACTGTAGCAGGACTACATAGTATGATACTGTAGTAGGACTACATAGTATGGTCTGATCATCAGACCATAGTACTACTGATGCCAGACAAATGTCTATACAATAGTAGCTGCTGATCGATGGCAAGGATGTTTTGAGTATACACAGTACTATGTAAAGCAAGGGTTGGACTGGAGGGATCCACAGACATTTATTTGGCAGCCGACCATACTGTGTACCATGTATGTACTATGCATGTACTATGTATGGTCGCCGGCGAGAACGATAAATCGGATCCCGATCTTGGTCTATGCGTGAGACGATGTCCACGACTGTGTCTACTGTGGTATAGGACCTCGGTTTTGTGGAGCGGGGAAGATTGAGTGCCTTCGTCTCGCCATTCCTGTGATTCCAAGGCAGTAAAGATGTTGCTTACATAGTATAATGCTACGTTCGCTGGGTGAGGGTCAAAGAAGACTGGTTTATATCAGTTGGACCCACCACAGACGGGCTTCTCGGCCGGCTACCGTAGTATATTCGCCTTGCCTCTCACAGACTAGACCAGACCACTGTGATATTAAATCAGCCTTGACGCCGTCAATCGCGAAAACATCACGCTCGAACGGGACGCACTGCTGTTGCACGAACGACAGCCACGAGGCGTTCTTCGATAGGCAATGCGCGCGTCCCACAACATGCACCGGGCAGGATCAACCACGGACTGGAGATCACAGCCGTGAAGAGCTGTTGTGAAACCGTCAGATCCGCAAACGTTTGTTGACGAATTGGAAGAGTGGGTTTAGAACTCCTGTGACAGCTGTACCTCCTAGGAGTAAGACTCTGACACGTCACGGAAGGCTACGGCTCCACAGGTAAAGCCATTTCGTGTATCGGGCTTTGCTTCGTACCGAGCTTGGTACCTTTTGCACTAGGAGTTCTGTACCAAGTATTTTCATCATGTAACTAGATGTTTCCAAGACAGATTTTATATGGTTCTACAGCTCTCGTCCATTGCTGTTCAGCCTCCGAGTCTGAGAACTGCAGAATGAAACGGAAAGTTCAACCTGCATGAGCACAGCACAAGAAACGACGGCTGGCCCGCCGTCGAGAAAGATGATCATGGAAATCATCGACAGCCTCGTTAATTCCTATACGGAATCGTAGAACAACGCGCGTATTCGACAATGTCGATTGTGGGGAAAGAGGATATTGGTTATGGTGAACAATGGTTTTTCTCCCGGGATCTGACGCAAGGCATCATGATTATTAATCCTACAAACTAGTCTGTATATAGATCAATACAGTATGAGGCTTAGCTGAAAACAGGTAGAGTATCTATTTACTGTGATATACGTTTGGAAGATGAGATGATGTCCTCGGCTTCATTTCGGCTATCCTGCTATCCTGAGGCAGACCTACCGGGAGAAAAACCATTGTTCACGAGTCAATATGGTACTGTACTACGAGTACGTACGTACTGTGCATTGTGCAATGCATCAAGAGGAGATCTATTGCCTAATCGAGGATCTTTGGAGTGGAAAGAAATTTCCGTTCCTCTGGATTTAATTGAGTGATCCATCCTTGAGCCGAGCAATTCACGCAAGAGCACACGAGGGAAGAGCTCGCCTGAGCAGATGATTGGGTCGTTTACGTTTGGTTTTCAGCCCGGATCCTAGTTGATGCAGCGGGAGCCAGTTCCCTGAACGCCTACTGTGTTCTACCATAGTATGCCCCTTTTTTCTCTCCCGGGCACACAGGCGAGACCACGAGAACCAACAAGATCTACAGTACCGCACAAGGAACTCGGGTGAAGCAGCTTTCAGCGCAGGGATTCCCTTGAATCATTGTGTGCAATCTTGCATAAATTGCTTTCTGCAAACCAGAAGAACTACAGCAATCGTGATGTGGTGAGAGCAAGTACCCAGCTTGACGCTGCTGAGCAAACGCCTGTTACTTTTTCTATCGGCATTCGATCAACACTAACGGACGGCTGTGGTACTGACAAGCCTCCCACCCACCCCCGGGACAGATCCGGCCATGGCTTTTGTTCCGGAGACCCTCTGCGCATTCATCAGCAGTCGGCGCTGTCGTGGTCGTCAGAAATTCAGGGGTAGACCTGGATTGTCCCTCGAGGATGCAGGACTTTTGTTTGAGAAGACAGTTTCAGGACGGCGGTTTTGTCCTCAGGGAATGGGGATGCAAACAAACTTCGAACAATATCCCATTGATTATGGTGGGCTGGGGAGGGCCTTGGGTTGGCGAACAGGACGTTAGTGGTCGAGCAACGACGATTAAATTCCCGATGGTTGATCTGGTGCGAGTCAGGCCTCTTGTCTGCCTTGTACCTGGCATTAGCGGTGGTCTGTCGGCATTGTAATATACATACACAGTAGTACATGATGTGTGAGAAGAGATGCAAACCGAAGAGGCCAGCAGCCAGCTCACCCAAGAGGCCACCAGCCAGCACACGGCAATCAGAAGCTGAAGTTGCGATGCAGGATCGCGGCACATTCAAAAGTATATCGTGCCAATCAAAGGCAACGGGTCGCCGGCCGGGATACCAGAAGGTGGAAAAGAATCCTTCCTTGTCCCTCGCTCGATTGAAATGAGAGCGGCCAAGGCTGACGGGCACCCCCTTGCCCGTGGGTACCACAGTAGGTACACGCTACTGTTCCCTGCCACCAGCCCGTTCAAGAATCAAGACCATCACAAACCACCGTCACTGCACCCATCTCTCCCGCACCTACACACTCGTTAATTTGCCCTGCGACTTCGACAGACACCACACCAGACGCGTTTTGACAACGCCTCTAGACGCTTCTCGGGCTCGACACTCACTTCAGACGCTTCTCGGGCTCGACA
This sequence comes from Venturia pyrina ICMP 11032, assembly GCA_000738655.1. Classification (NCBI taxonomy): domain Eukaryota; kingdom Fungi; phylum Ascomycota; class Dothideomycetes; order Venturiales; family Venturiaceae; genus Venturia; species Venturia pyrina. The sequence continues at coordinate 95,578 of JEMP01000042.1, read as the reverse complement.
CTCACTTCATCCTCCTTGGTCTCGACGCTCAATTCACTCTCCCTGGTCTCGACACCCAATTCACTCTCCTTGGTCTCGACACTCAACTCACTCTCCTTGGTCTATCTAATTCACACTCCCGGTCTGCCAGCCTCACCTCGACTCCGACTCTGCATATCTCGACTCTCGTACTCGAAACTGACTTCCGCTTGCGAGACGACTTTCCATCAGTGGCATCACCTTGCCAGCAAGATTACAACCTCATCGAATACCATCGTTTCTCAATTGCTCAATCACGAGCGTCCTCTCGTTCATCCCGCCTCCAGCATCACTAGATACCACCCGGAAATCCAAACCATTCCGAATTCCTGGTCTCCCTTGATTTGCATGGAGCACTCACCCCCCGACGACCAGCAACACCACCAACACTGACATTCGTTCCACTTCGCACTCACTCGACCCACGCGTCGCTGGTCTAATATCTTGTCCAATTCACTCTCATTTTCCACTCGTGCCCGCAGAATTATTTTAATCACACCGTATGTCACTCTCCCTAACCTAGCGAAAGCACTGTCCGATGCGCTCCTCAGCTACGTCGTTAGCCTCGTCCTACTCGGGCATTGAGCAGCGCACCCCCACTCGCTCTTCGAGCATTCCAATGACTAACCTTTGCAAGGCAACTATGAATCGCATGTTCACACGGAAGAAGGCCAAGGCCGTCAAGGCTGAGGCAAAACCGGAGTTGGACCTCTCAGTTGCCCTACCTGCGAGTGAGAACTTCAGGACTAGCTTACTCATGCCAAATCTATCAGCACGCTTCAGCATGCTGAGAGAACTGGACGACCCGAATACAAAAATTGGCAAGGCCGCGGACGATAGCGTTCTCGCTCCGAATCGTCAATCACGACTGTTCGACTTCCAATCGCCATATGGATTGGATGATATCGCTGAAGTAGCTTCCGTGCGCAGTTCGATACGGCCGCCCTTTGCGCAACAAAACGGCAGAACCACGTCATACGCTTCAGATGGAGGCTATAACACAGACGACGATTCTTCGCACAATGGAAGTGTCATGAACAGAGCAAGACCTGGTGAGGGAAACGTGCTGTTCGGAGGGCGCCAGAAGATCTACAAAATCGCTGGAGATGGACACAAGGGACGAACGCTGTACGAAGACGATGTTGGGGTAACTAGTTTCCAGAAATACAGGCAAGGAGAACGGGAGCGTGAGGAAGCAGAACGGCTACAGGAGTTGAAGGAAATTCGCAACGTTGGCAAAGGAGACCCGTATTCGAGTCCTATAAAAGGCCCTTCCTCAGTCAATGGGTCTCTCACACGCCACACCTCCTCCTCTACGACGACCTCTGCCATAGAATCCCGGGCATCCACGGCTGCCACGTCAATCAACTCTCAAGGTACACCATCGATACCAAGCGCCCCCCCCAGTACAATGACCACATCCAATTCCTCACAGCCTACCGTAGCCGCACCTGCGCCCGCCCTTGAACGATCAGCCACGAAGCGAAGACTTTACGAGCAAGGACTGGACAGAGATATCCAAGACCAGCAGTCACAGCAGATCACTCGTCTGAACTCGATAGCTAAAGGAAGAATTGCGGTGACAGGAACAGGTCGGTCAACAGCAGACATGTTTAATACCCGACCGTCACAAGATCGACTACATCGCCCTGGCATGAACACCTATCAATCTAACAGCCCAACTCCTTCACCCACGACCTCCCCTCTACTCAACGGTAACGACGGTAACGGATTTTCCACAGGGCGCAACGGCATTAATGCCAGCGGCAAGATTGGCACACAGGGACACGTGATTACAGGCAGTCACCCGGCTTCAGAGCAGCCATCTCCAGTATCACCTCCCCATGGAGAGTCTAGTGCATTGGCTTCGGCCATCAACCCCAATGATCGAGGCAAGGCCACTGCGATGGGAGTGTTCAACAAACCACAGCAATTTAACGAACAGCAATTCCTTGAAAGGACAAAGACCCTGCGCAAGGAGCGTGAAGTTCCACTGCGTACACACAGTGAAGGCCTTGGAGACTCACCCAAAGAGGCAGAAGAGATTGATAGAGATCAAATGCAAGAGATGTCGGGATTTAATACTGGTCCATTCTCAGCTAGTAATGGGTCACGTTCCACATCCAGAGGAGCTATGAATAGATCGCGGTCAGATTCCACAGTGCAGAGATACGAGCCTGGAGCTCCTGCCCCCGTGCCACTCCCGGCTCCCCTCGAACATGCTGGTGTGTCCGCCTTCCAAAGAGCGGCAATGCAGATGAAGGCCATGAATGCTGAGGTCTCGTCTGTCGAAGAACCTGCGCTCACCGAAGAAAAGCCCCAAGTGCAATCGCCGCCGAAAACCCGATTTGCGTTTCACGACGACAGCGAGAGTGAGTACGAGCAAGATCAGCCGCTGCCACCTCCTAAGCCAGCACAGCCAGTGAAACTTTCTCAAATTCCTGCGTTATCAAACGTACAAGCTGTGGTCCCACCTGCTGTTCAGCATCCAGCTCTTCGAGAGTATACAGACCTTCCGGAGCATCCAGCTTTCAGGTCGCCACAACTCCCAGACGTTGACTTGTCGGATGATGCGACTCCGGGCAACACCAATTCCTCGTTTTATTTTGGACAGCCAAAGCTGAGGAATGATTTCGACATTGAAACACCTAATCCTGGGCCAGCAAGTGGCGGTCTGAGTGGAATGGTTCGTCAGCATTTACGCCAAGGCAGCGACACGTCCCGATATTCTGTCGCTCAACCTCCAGCGCCTGAAGCCTTCCCACCTGGTTTGCAGACAAGTAATTTCAGCAATATGAAAGACCACCCCATCAACAATCACGCAAATTCCAGCTACAGCCACTCAAATCCTTGGGATCTTGAAGATCAGGAAGATTATGGGATTGACAAAAACAGTCCGGTCAGCCCTCTTGAGAGCACCGCCAATACGCCACGACGAGATGGCGGCCGTCCCTCTCATGACAACAACGACATCAGACGCCACGTACTTGCTAGAACCGCCGAACCTTCTAGAGAGATACCTTGGCAGGAGGAGCTGCGCAAGAAATCGCACAATCGAGGTGACAGCAGTGAGACCCAGGCTGAGAAGATAGCCTTTACGAGTGAAGTGGCGGCACGTCAAAGAGCAATCAAAGAGCAACTCAAGGCCAGTGCTGAGAGCGACTCTCGCTCGAGCAGTCCGGGTCCAGGCAAAGCTGGGCCATTCGGTGGCTTGGGAACGTTGCGACTGAAGACAAGTCGCGAAACGTCTCAAGTACGGGAACCTAGCGGGAAGGTGGCCAAGTTTCCAGGTCTCAACGGCTCATCTACCACATTGAACAGTTACAATCCGTCCCTTCCAGCTTCTACTATGAGCGATCGGCCACCATATGACCGATGGAAGAGTGATAGAAGCGATAGAAGCGAGCAGCCACCACGATCCGACCCACGGCAAAGGTCACGGTCACGCGCACGCGCTGACACTTCACATTCTAGAGAGCCAATGCAGCCCTTCTCGTCTTACTCGAATGGAATGGGATCAACCATGAGCTCACAATCAGCCAGTCGTCCTGCAACCGGACGCGAAAGTGATGAGCGCATGCGTTCACGTGCTGACTCGAATGTCATTTCTACCCGCAGTAGGTCCAACTCTGAGCATTCTGCCAACGGCCGTTCCCGCAGCCGAAGTGGACGTTACAGAGATGACTTGGCCGAAGCAATGGCAGTGGGCAACAGCAGCCGAACCACCATGTTCCCAGAGGCGACCCCCGCCATCCCAGAGCAGTACGCCACAGATTTCCCAGCTCAGCCGCCTGTTCCGGACCACCCTATACCAGCGATACCCCACTCGTTGAAGACGTCAAATGCGCTCAGATTGCCACAGGCAACCACTGCAGAGGGGGAACATCGACCGTTGGAAAGGAATATGTCGAGAGACACCGAGAACAGAGACAACAGACAGCTGGACCTGCATGCCTTCGAACAAAAAGGCCTATGGCCACCACCTGGCAATGCCATGGGTATTCCATCCCCACGGCCATCACCTGGCTACCCTGCAACCAATCTAGGTTATCCTTCTGCGCTCCCACAAGGCTTGTCACCACGCCCGTCCCCTGGAATAGGCTCTATAAGCCCTGCATCGATGGTGAACCCCCGCGGCTCCCCGTTCGCTGGTAATCCAACGCCTCCCGTCTCTGCGTCCTCGACTCCACTTGCGCCATCCTTCCCAGGCGCCGGTAACCATCCAAATGCTCTCTCATCATCGGCATTTGGCCGAAAACCTACGAATCGAAAGATGTCGATCAAAAAGACTGAAATTTCTGAGCCAAGACTCATATCGACGACTTCCGTCATTGACACTGTAGACTTGCCTGCTGGAGCATCCTTGATGAACGGTATGCACAATGTGCCACCCGTGCCAGCATTCCACCCCCGTCGAAAGCGATTCGGATTTGGGCGTGGAGACTTGGACGCTCCCGAACCCCCGTTCGTGTCTACCCAGTACAACTCACTTTCCGCTGACGAGCGGGAACGTCAACCACGATCTAAGCACCGAATACGAAAATCGTCGTCTGATGGCGCCAAAATCGGCCTACACATCCGGGCTCAGCAACAAGGACTGGCGGCTATGCAGTCAACACCGATACTGCCCCACAAGATCGGTCCTCCACGACACGACAAAGCTGTCGAGGGCGGCATGTTTTGATCGCCCCATTCGCTTCTCGCTTGTCCTCTGGTTTGTATGTCACCTTGGTTTCCGTGGCGTTGATTGCTCCTGCAATTCGAGCACAATGGTGCTTGATCGGTGTTCTTCACCCGCACAAATTTTATAAGAGTTCTCCTCTCACGATTATGCCCAATCTCGCACGATACCAGTTCTCGCTTTCTTTTCTTCTTTGGTAACTCCTTCGAACAGGCGGTTTATGTGTTTGGCTTTTCGACAGCCTTTTGTTCATTCCTGCTTCCCCCAACCACTGCATACATGAGCATTGGATCGGAGTGCTTGCGTACAGTCTTACAGACGGGTTTCTGGTGGACTTCAAGCGGCCGCGGTGCTCTCGCTGTACGCCTTTGTATCTTCTTCTACGAGCGATGGAATTAGGAGTTTTTCTTGGGATGTTTACTATCAGGTTTTGTAAACTAAGGATTGCTGAATTCAAGGATACAAAAGAAAGATATTTGACACGGCCGAGAATTGATTGCTTCTGCTCTTCTCGATTTTGAGGGGGGGGGTGTTGTTTTATACTCATGGTTGGGATTGTAATTGTAGATTTTTTAATTGGCTTCTGGGATGGATAGCTAAGGTTACAAACGGGGAACAATAACTTGTAACGGAATGGGGAGATTTATTGAACATGAATTTCTTGTCAAGATAATCTGTTGAGTTTGTGTCGTCTTGGTCGTTTTGCTTCTCTCCCTCGTATCTACCTTGAGGATCGCAATCGGACACGTTTGACTCGTTAGATGGCACACAGGTCGATCTCCCATGGTGACCATATCCGATTCTCCATGTCTCATTCTCACCACCAATCCAGCATGACGACCATCATGTCTCGGAGCGCAGGCCGTGAATAGGGAGTATAGCTCGAGTCTTTGGCAAGGGAGTTTTTGTTTTTTATCGTTTCTGTATGGTTGGTTGTGTTGTTTCTGATGGATATTGCAGTCACAAAGTCAAATGGATGGGATCGTTTTGTGTTACCGTGGGCGGGTGATGAGGGGTATATGATTTGCTGTACAGAGTTACAGAGTACAGACAGAATTGGTGCATGGCGGCATTGGTGCAGGAGGAGGGGCGTTTCAGAGGATCTGCGGGTTGACGAAGGGGGAGTGTTTGAGAGGTTGATTCGCGGGGTGGTGGGGGATGGGAGATGAGAGATGGGAGATGGGAGATGGGAGATGTCAAGGGATGGCTTTAACTGCTTTGTTGAAACATTCCTTCTGTCGGTTGATAACGGATCCGTTCTGTGTCTCTCCTTGGACTTTGAGTTGGAAGAGTTGGAGGAGTTGTTGGCATACTGACATCAACGGTACCATACTGATACCAACGGTACCATACTGACATCTGTAGAGTCAGAAGAGTGCCGAGCCGGACGCTTCCATAACATGTCTACGAGGCTGAACCAGGCTGCTTCTCTTTGTGATCGGATCAGAAATAAACTTGAACGAATCTCGGCAGTCCAAGTCCCCTCAGCCAACAACAATGCCCTCTCTCGGCAGTCGAAGTCCCCTCATCCAACAACAAAGCCCTCTCCAAACGGTCAATACCACAAGCTCACCCGCTGATTCGCCCGCTCCCGTCCTCAAAGATCACGACTCGGCCCAATCGCCATCAGAACAACCAACCGTCCCCGTTGCCCCTGATTCAGAACCCAGGCACCCGGTGAACCAGGACCCTTTTCCCACCCTTTCCCGCACGCACAGAACGCTCTTGAGACAAAGCATACAATGAGGCTTACTCCGTAAGCCACCCAGTCTTGTTTGTGGAGTAGACACGGCACCAGTGGGTCGAGGGAGGCCGGCTGGGTTTGGGAGACGTTTGTGTGGAGGTTGAGGGTTTGCATAGGTACGGGGTACTCGTATGTATAATAGGTATTGCTCGCTCCTTCCTCTGCTCTGACTTCTTGGATTCTTGACTTGTTACTCCAGTGCCATCTTCTGTCTGTATTTTACTTTGATTCTCTTCATCTTGCGACCCTTTTTCGAACAATCACTCACTCACTCACTTCCTATACCAATCCCCTGAAAACGAATCTCGACTTGTAGTGATCATGAAATTCACATCCGCCTCCCTTCTCCTCTCCCTCTTCTCCTCCGCCGCTTACGCCGTCACTATTGCTGATTTGCCAACTTGCTCTGTACGTTCTACTCTAATATCCTTCCTTCGCGTCCTTAGCAGCCAACCCTCATTCCTCGACGTCGCGCAAAACCTTCCGCAATCAACACGGCCCCCCAACTTGAATGGCAGAAAAACAACTACTAACGACAAATCAACAGGTCTCCTGCTTCGCAACAGCAATCGGGTCCACTTCCTGCGCTTTGACAGATACAGCATGCCAATGCGGTGATGCCAAAGCCGCTATCACGGCTTCAGTTACACCTTGTATCATGACTTCTTGCACTGATGCTGCCGATCAAGCCAGTATGTCTAGAGATTTCCCTCCCTTCTTCACACCACACTCACCTCCACAATTCCCTTCCTTCCCCCCTCGTAACTACACATCCTCGACCCCTTCATATCAAGACCAAACCCCATACTGACGACTTCGATAGAAACCCTGACCGTCGCAAACGAATTCTGTGCCAGCGTCTCCTCCTCCTCCTCTGGAACAGCGAGTGGCACATCCACCGCTACAAAATCAAGCACCAGCGGAACAGCTACCTCCTCCGGCGCAGCAACGGCAACATCTAATGCCGCATCGAGCGTGAAGGCATTAGAGGTCATGGGTGCTTTTGGTCTTGTTGCTGCTGGTATGCTCGCTTTGTAAGTGTGCAATGTGAGATTGACAAATACTGGAGATATAGAGGCGGAGTTTGAGGAACAAAAGCTTGACGATGGGCGGACGCTGAAGAAGGCAAAGAGGGGTAAAGGGGAGTGTGATGATGTGAGCCAGCTTTTGGGACAGTGTGTCATGAAGGGAAAGAAACATCGCGGGGCAGTTTGATTTGGGGATGGCATTTGGTGTTAGTAAGGATGGAGAAAGATTCCCATGTATCGATTCAATTCATATTCTTTTGTATTTCTTTGGCTTGAGCAGAAGTCCTTGTTAATTTGAGCGTAAGGGTAGTGTCATTGTTCGCTTTGCATTTCCCTCTTCTTCCTTGACTAACTGTTTCGAGAGCGCTTCCTCGAATCTGATGCGCCAAGTTGTGAATTCGTCCGAGGTGTTTGTCCATGATTTCTCGACTTTCGTTGCGACGGCTTTGGCATCCGTGGTGATCTTCGTGAGGATGAATGTTGCTTCTTCGGCATCAAGTTCGTAGAAGGCGTTTGCAAGGTCATCCACGCTTTCTGGTATGGACTTGAGAAGAGCTACCACCTCATCCAACGTCTTGACCTGCGCTCTCGCCTCGTCTTCTTCAAGCGGTGGTGTCTTGACCGGGAACGTCTTGATCCTCCTCTTCGTCATAGCTTTATACAGCATATCCACCAACTTCAACTCCCTCAACGACTCCTCCAACAACTCCCTCAAATCCCTCCGATGACTCGGTAGCTTATTCGCTGCACTGAACATATCCTCAAACTCATCGCCATCATCCCCACCATCTCCCTCACTACCCACAAATCCCTCGTCCAAATCCTCCTCATCCTCACCCCACTCCTTCAATTCCCCAATAGCATCAACAAGCATACCCCGAAACTCCTCCACCTTCCAAACCGTCAACCCCACCAACCCCATCTTCTCAAGCTCAACCAACCCATCACAAGCTCCCCACACAAGACCCGTACTCGCCAACGTCTTCTCCCTCTCCCTCTCCATCGCCAAAACCTCAATAACCCCTCCCTCAACCTTCCTCTTTACGTCCAATAACATCTCCCCAAAGGCACCTAATAACCCCTCCACCCTCAACCTAACCTCCCTTGCCATGATGCCTCCCCAGATATCCGAGTGGCATAATTCGAGGGCCCCCATTATCGCGGGGAGCGGTTGCGATTCGCATGCGTCGAGGACTTTTACGCAGGCGCTCGGGGTGAAGGGCTCGTTTAGTAGGAGGAGGCTTAGTTTTGTGGTCTGAGCTTTTAGGAGGTGCGAGGCGTCGCGGAGGATGGGGAGGGGGTTTGGGGACTCGATGGGTGGGGGCGTGGATGGTGGGTTTGCCGTTAGGGAGGTTGTGAAGTGGGAGAGGAGGCTTTGGAGGTGGGTTGTTTTTGATAGGAGGGTTGTTTTGGGGGTGGAGGCCATGATTTGGTGGGTGGAGAGGGTTTCGTATGTAGTTGTATGGGAGTTGGTGATATGGAGGGTTTTGGTGTTGTGTTTTGGACGACTTTTTTGTTAGGTGGGGTGGGGGGTTTTGTTTTGTCACCGAGATTGGCGGCGGTGGGCGGTGTCTCCTTTGCACTTCCGTTGTCTCCTCTCTCCACCATCACCGGTGCCCATTGAGGCGATTCAAGTCCTTCTCGACAGATTGTATGTTTAATGTCGCATGTTTTTGGATTCCACGCATGGGTCATGCCAACGGTAACACCGATCAAACCATGGCTGCTTTTCAAGACATTATCGGGGGGGGGCTTGTATACAAGAACAGTACCCCCATCATCTCAAAAGAGCATATATGGGCAGTCCGATTCCCAGATCACGACCTAGAATGTCCCCTCGAGACAATAGGAAGGAGGAAGATACAGCGCTGAACAGAAACCATGATCAAGACATGTCACTGGCAGTAGGAACGACTTCAGCAAGTGGCACCTTTTCTTGCCTTCAAGTCTGGCGATGCCATGTTTGAACGGCATTGGCAAGTGCTTTGCAAGCCTCGACATCTCCCTAAAAACGTTTTCCTGAAGACGATGTCTCTTGAAATGACGGCCGACCGATTCATACAGCGATTTGCTCCCAAACTTTTCAGAGCCATTAGCACGGCAGTCATCCAACTCGAACAGAAACGTCGCACACTGGACCAGCTAAGAATTGCAGAAGATTCTCGGCGAGTCGCATCCGAGATACCGAAACCAGTTATTGCTCCAGTTGACGAGGTCCAACAGGATTGTCTTCAAGTCCCACAAGAAGCGGGTATATGGCGTAACGGCTCGGTCGTCAACGTACACTTCATGAACGACGATAAATGGGGCCGTGGACGACATGTAGTGAGCAACATCGTGCAAGCCAGTTGGGAACTCTATGCAAATATGAAATTCGACTTTTTCAGCGAGGAGAAGAATGCACCAATCCGCATCAAATTTGGGACTCCAAGAAGCTTCTGCGTCCTGGGAAGCCGCTGTCTCACGAAGAATGACGTTGGCAGCCCAACAATGGGTCTAGCTTTCGATCCAAAAAATCTTACTTGGATGTCAAGATACGAGAAGATTCGCTTTATTATGATGCACGGTTATGCATATGATTTTGAGGATTACAACCGAACAATGTACTGACGTGATTGATAGAGTTCGCTCATGGCTTAGGCCTGTGTCACGAACACCAACGACTATGCTGCCCTCTTGAACTTGATCTCGCTGTCGTCAGGTATAATGCATTCTGAGATGTGGCGGAATGGGATCAGTTAATTCGTACAAATCACCTGGCCCACAGAGATCGCCAATGCGCTTGTTTTCTAGATATTTTCCGATACGATCGTACATCTGTCACAGAATACACCTTCTCAGCCGAAGAGGCCAAGAGCTCAATTGCTGTAACAGCAGGCTCCGAGCTGTCGAGAAAAGACTAGCTTTAATTAGCTATTTCTATCCTAAGCCGTGCGGCGGTGTCGCCGACTTTTACCGGTCTGAGGATTCATCAGGTGTCCGAATTGGAAATCAACTCTTTCTAGAGGTACGCAAATCGACTCCTCGAGTTGTCATGGGTCTGGGATCGCTCCTCTGTCGCTACGAATTCACATATCTCTGTGTGAGAAGGCGACGAAGGTCAGTGGAGCTGGCTTTTCGTTCCAGTACGAACTGGAGATCAAGAAAACCATACTTGACACAAGACTCAGCTACCTGGCAATCGATCCACATATCGAGGAAATCTATGTCGGAGAGCCAATACGGTATCAACGCAAACAAGGCTGCCGACTTACGCGAACGGCCATATCGGATTCTGCGAAGTCCTGGTGGGGTACTCGGGCCAACAAAGACTTACATTTTGTCTGCTGGATTTCAGGAATCACATTCGGAAATTGGACCCCTAGAGCACAAGGCGCCGTTCTTATCAAGTCGCCACTACCCGATGAACCTATGACTCTACTCAGCGGTCACGTATCGGACGTAACATGCAACTGGCTCGCCTATTCAGATACCGCCATCAACATCTACAGCGTGAGGATCGAAATAATCATTTTAGAGGTTCAATTTCATAAAGATCAGGGACTTGAAAGCTCGATCGAATCCAGATAATCATAACGTGGTACTTTTTGGGGCCCAAGAACGAAGTAGTCTGCGCTCTGTGCTTCGTCCCCGACCATGATTGAAAGCCACTCATGTCTGTCGTATAATACACCGGAGCCGGTTTGCTCTGGCGATTGGGCCTCTCGTTTTCGTCTTTGGTTCTCAGTTCTCAGTTTCGTGACTGTTCGGCGGTCCTTCTTTACAACGAAGCCCGTCAGGATTGGACACAACTTGTGCGAATGGTACGGAACAACTCACCTTGGGCATTTCCCCTGGGAGAACGAAGGTCCACTGGCCATTGATCTGCAATAAGTATCAGCAAAGCTCCTTTTCCTGGGAAAACTGACACAATCCATGTTGGATTGTATCCAACCTGAATACTTCACGGTAAAGTACCCTTCAATTTTCAACCATTCAAAGTCGGCGTGCGCTGGAGATTTGGTTTGTACTGCCATTTTGCTTCTGCTGTGCTATGATAGAAATGAGGTGTGAAGACGTACGAACAACAGCTTTAAATCTGAAGGCTGGATATGTAGATGCTGCCAGTTTAGCGAAATCTGTGAGCTTCATCGCGCAGATGCTTGATGATCCGCATCATTCGCATCTTGACGACGACTTGGCTGGCCGGCCATGTGGTGCGCTTGTCTGCGTCTGGCTCGAATTGGCTGAAGTTTTCAGTGTTTGGATTGTGCCACAGCATCTCAGCTTCGTGAACGCCTTAGTCGCCTCATCAAGACAAGCGCGGTGTTGGAGTATCATCCGACGTGATTCAATAGCCTTTTTTGGGGGGAGGATTTAAAGAAGAAGAATTCGTACAACAAGAGTGGGAGTTAGAAGCGACTGGAGACGGACCGACTCTAGAATAAGCACGTGACATAAATTCAGATTTATCTCCAACTCATGACAAAGGCTCACTTGATAGAGAAGGAATTTTCCTGATTCTAAGTCCACGCCTTCCATCCTGAAATTTTTTTTTTTTTTTTTTTT
>JEMP01000042.1:0-83524 GCA_000738655.1 Venturia pyrina ICMP 11032 | reverse complement strand
AATTTTTTTTTTTTTTTTTTTTTTCCAATGTCCAGCTTGCGTTTTACGTTAACCCTCAAACATCAACAATTTCAATCTCTGTATGGACGTTCCCTTTCGTGGCCCTTGAATAAGGACAGACTTCTTTCGCCTTCGCAACAATCTTCTCTACTTGGTCCCTGCTCAAACCCTTGACTTTTACCTTCATGCCAACCCGAATCCCCATATCCAAAGCCTTCATGTCACCAACCAAATGAACCGTGGTCTCAACGATACTGTCCTCCTTGTTCTTTGGCATCTCGATCTTCATACTCATCGCCGAGGCGTTCATAGCGGCTTGGAAACAGGCGCCATACCCGGCTGCGAATAGTTCCTCTGGGTTTGTTTTGCCGGCATCGCCAGGGCCGCCAAGTGCTTTTGCCATGGTCAAATCGATGTTCAAGTCGTCGCCTTCGACATGGCCAGTCCGAGCGCCGACAACCTTTGCATGGGCGGAGTAGAGGAGTGGGGCGGATTCTGTGTTGAGGAAACGGCGGCTTGGTGTTCGTAAGGCTGTGCTGCGTGATGCATTGCGTAGAATTGGAGTGAATGCTCTGCTGAATGACATGATGGCGGGTATACTCGTACGGAATGAGTTAAATTATTGTGGGAGAGAAGCTTTCAGTATGGGATGTAAGTTTGAAAATTGGTATCCTCCGAATTGAAGATGTAAATAACCTGGTTGATGATGATGGATGATGATATCGACCGGAGAAGCTCTAGCGTTCAGGTACTAGTAGGGACCTCTGGACCTCAACGCTTTCATTATCTTCGGATGAATTAATTACATTCCAAACTCCTGTTCAACTCAAGTGTTCAATCTCCAATGCTGATACCTTGCTCGTAATCGCTGCTCTCACGACTGTGACTTGTATCAAATTCCGTTCGAGATCCCGTCCAAGATAGTGTACATAGCCGAAATTCAACAGCACTGCAGATGTTCGAGTAGAGTACTCCGAGAGAGGGTAGCAAAATTGCTTGCTGAACGATGAAGAGTCAAATTGTTGTTCAACACCCGTGAGGATCTGGAATTGAGGTGCGAGATATATGCCAGCTGAATTGGGCTAGCTCAAGGTTAGCCGGGCGCTAAGCAATTTCCGCCCACACGACATTTTGCTCTGCGAAGAACTTCACCTCTGCAACGCCAAACTCGACAACCGCCTGCCAAAATGACGCTCAAGCACAACCAGCAGCTCAACAAGAACCGTGAGTGATATTTCGATCCATTGAGGACATATCTAATATCTTTTAGATTTCCGAAAGGATTGGCAACGCCGTGTGCGCGTTCACTTCAACCAGGTATTTCTATAAGTCTTTCTCCTGAAAGCAGGCCACCTGAAGTAGGAAGTGTTAACGAAGTCAATTAGCCCGGTCGCAAATCCGCCCGTCGCTCTGCACGTGTCGAGAAGGCCGTCAAGGTCGCTCCTCGTCCAGTCGACAAGCTCAGACCCGTAGTCCGATGCCCAACCATCAAATACAACCGCCGTGTTCGCGCTGGACGTGGTTTCTCTCTCGCTGAGTTGAAGGTGGGTAGAATCATCTCGAATGCGATTGAACTGGCATTAATACGACTGTTCGTAGGCTGCCGGTATCCCAAAGAAGTACGCTCCAACCATCGGTATCTCCGTCGATCCCCGCCGCCAAAATCTCTCCGAGGAGGGCCTTAAGGTCAATGTGGAGCGTCTCCAGGAATACATGAAGCGCGTCATTGTCTTCCCCCGCAAGGGAAAGACCGTCAAGGGCGACGCGTCCAAGGAGGAGGTCGAGGCCGCCCGCACTGGAGAGAACACCATCAAACAAAACCGTGTCGCATTGGCCATCAAGAACGTTGCCGAGGTTCCAGAGGTCAAAATCTCCGACGAGAAGAGCGAGGAAGGTGCATTCAAGAAGCTCCGTGCTGTCCGTTCGGAAGCCAGACTCGTTGGTGTCCGGGAGAAGCGCGCCAAGGCAAAGGCCGAGGAGGCTGCCGACAAGAAGAAGTAGATGTGTGGTTTTCTATCATGAGGCATTCAAAAGTAGTGCTTGGGTTTTGGCGTTTGTGGGCCAGGTACGCCCACGTGGCGCTCAAACATTCAAATTGAGTAAACGCACGAACAAGATACACCAATTCAAGCCAATTCTGCTTGATTCACGATTACGAGTACTGAACGAAATTTCCTGAGAAATTTCACATTTGAGCATTCACAATTTTGACTTCAATGTGATCGCCTTGAATCCCTAGCTATTGCAAAATTTGCCAGCTTGTCGAAGGCATTACCCCTGCTTCAACACCTGCGATATGAGCAAAAGATCGCCTCCAGCATGATATTTTGTAGATCTGTTACTTTCTTGCACTGCACTTGGGGCCTGGTTGAACAGGAACTATCGTTGCCGTTCGCAGATGTCCCGATCCCATCCAGTTCATGACACTATTTGTCTCTAGTGAGGACCACTCCGCTGCTCGAGTAATCTTATCCATTCCTGTTGTATAATCTGGCTTCAGCTAGTCATTTATTTCGCTTTCAATGTCATCGTATTCTGCGACAATCAAGGGGCATCGAAATGCACGGTCCTACTGACTTTTCTCCAGCTACCTACTACTATCATTGCACTACCGAAAAGACGTGGACACTTGGCGTTTTTGGTTTTTAGCTGCAGACTTCAGACCGCCTCAGGATTTTGAATACCCCCATCTCAATAACTTGTTCCTCGCTTCGCACAGACCGTTCTGAAAAGCGCGCACGCATGGATTGAATCTACGCAAAGGGCAAGCTAGAAAGCGCTTGCAAATTTCTCGCCAAGTGTCTACGTCTTTTTCGGTAGTGCAATAACCCAAGCTCGCCAGGACTTACTGTGGTACATTTTCTCATTCCACACATGCTATCATCTCTGTCACCAAGATCGATCAGTCGCATCAAATTGGGCCGTCCTCTTCGCTGGGCTCTGGAACGGCCGTAACCGTGTTCCTAAGATGCCATTCAATGGCACTCGTCTCAGAATCATAGCGCTTGGATTCCT
The DNA here is from genome assembly GCA_000738655.1 of Venturia pyrina ICMP 11032. Classification (NCBI taxonomy): domain Eukaryota; kingdom Fungi; phylum Ascomycota; class Dothideomycetes; order Venturiales; family Venturiaceae; genus Venturia; species Venturia pyrina. The sequence continues at coordinate 80,509 of JEMP01000042.1, read as the reverse complement.
CGTCCATATTGTTCTCTTGCCGCCCTTAACAGCTCCAAGGCATCGAGGATAGCACGCTCTTCCTGCCATGGATGTAGTGGGAACTCAAGCATCACCGGTTTCGATCCAGTAAGTCGGAGGAGATCTGAACTCACTCCTATTCATCATGGCGTCGTCTCGGGTTGTCGGCGTTCTGATAAGTCTTGATGGAATGTTTTGATGCCACTGATCACGAACGCTGAGAAGATAAAGTGCATGCATGCATTGCACCGTTCGTAGGCTACCGGAAAACAGGAAAAGCTACCAGTCTATCTAGTCGTCAAATTATTCGCCTCCAACCACGCATCAGTTTCATTTATGAGCCTTTGACCGTCAGGCGGCAGGGGCCACAGATAATCCCCATCAGGTCTGGTCATATAATACATGCTCCTCATGTCTTCATCGCTCATCTGGTGAGCTTTCTTCCAATCAACAATATCCTCCCATCGCCTGCACTGCCTTCTAGTATTGAAATCCGGCCAAGGTTCGTGCTGGCTTTCCTGCCATTGATAACGGAAAAGGTTTAGAGAGCCGGTACACATCAATTCTTGTCTGAGAACATCGAGACAATGGCTTTGGTGGACGTAGTATGTGGGATCAAGCGTTTCGTTATTACTGAGATGGTCAAATGGTAAGCCATGCGAACGGGAATAGAAAAGAGGAGAGGGCAGCTGACCGGTAGTAATTGAACCAGTTTCCCTTCCTTACTTCATTGAGGCAATGCATCAAGTGGAAAATATCCATATGGGCTATATATGTCTTCCCTGTCGTGTCCTTGGGCCATCGTACGGCGCCTTTTGTGGAAAGTTTATGTTGTTGCATTTCTGCCTCGCTGATGAGAATTGGGTTCGGCATCCAGAGAGATTCCCATGCGGCGTCTACTTGTGGAGACGGAGGACCACGAAATGGACTTGGTGTGACATCGTTCCAGAGAGTACCGTTTCGCGTGATCCAGTCATTGTGAAGTTTGATGTCATTGTGGACGATTGCTATCATTGGTGAGTAAAGCGCATCAACGACATCGACGGCAAAATGGGCACCCACAATTGGAATCATAAGGTAAATTTCTACTGCATGATGGGTCACAGGAAGGGAGAACCTGATAGTACCATCGTGTCGAAGCATAAGTGCAGGCGAGACTAAACAACCACAGCAGAAGGCATAGAGATCGCTTCCGTCGGGATGTTTCCAAATCAAATTCTGAATGCTGGTGACTCTCGAGGTTACTCTCCTCATCACCCGGAACTTCCGAATTGGATATTTTGGCGTATGACATTGTAAGCGTCGACTTTAAGGGTGTAGGTCTGGTTTAATGGGCTGCATTGGTCTCTTTGAATCTAGATGGAATTTCAGCACCCGCAATGATCGAGTAATGCGTCTATAATCTGGTTGTAGACAAGGATGGTGTTGAGGAGATGGTCGGAGGCTCTTGTCAGGGATGAAGGTGAGAGGTAACAAGAAGTCGAGGATAGCCTGGACAGACTGCCGGTAAAGTTGACAGTTTCTCTGCTGTCGAGAACTTGAGAGCTGTTTCATTAATTTCAGGCATTAACTCACACAATATCACACAATACGTAGAAAAATAGCGGTGAGTTCATAGAACGTGCTTGAAAACCCTAGCGAACCCCCTAGAATCTCCACTGATTCAGGTGTAAATTGTTGCCCAGATATAGCAGAGTTGATCCATAGTTATCGTGCTGGCGGAAATGTCCTTTCACTCCTCCGGGCTCGTGCGCTAGTAACGTCTAGCGTAGGCGTAGCCTCTAGTACGTTGGGGTAACCCGTAGACTAGGGCTTTAGCACGGACTTTTCTTAGTTAATCGTAAATATACTACGGCGTGATAGAATATTCGTATGCACGACTATTTTAAAGTAGTCGTTAGTAGCTGGCGTGGAAGTTGCGGTGCAAGCGCGCAAGCCCCCTAAGGAGTGAAGGGACATATCCGCCAGCACGATAATGGCCATCCACCATAGCCGAGGAACCCCTAGGCGAGGTACGAGTCTGGTAGGGGTCCTTAAGGGAGGGTCAGGTTCTACCGTACTGTGGTACACAGTATGGCCCGGCTAGAGCCCGCTCCCGATGTTGCCAATATAGATCAAGCTTCTGGTTCCGTAGAGGGTACGTGTCCGATGAATCCGATGGCCCCCACGAGATAACCCACATCCGCCCTACTCTATTTTGGCAACCTCATGTCACAAGCCACATAGAATAACCCGCGAGCCAACGTAAAGATAACTTCCAATTTATATCACGTCATCCTCATGCCTCGCACGACTATTGACGTTGGAAGTGCTACTCAACGACGAGAAGACCAAAGTATCCCCAATGTATTGTTCAAGTCTGCATCGGCGTACGATACATGTAGTCAATGTCGTATTGCTCTAAAGCTCGGCTGCGAGCTCTCGGTCTTCGCATCTCTCTATTATGCTTGCCGGCCAAAAGGTAGTTGGCGTCGGGTATGAAAAGCCCTATGCAGATCAGAGTTCTGATAAATACGCATGGTAGAATGAGCACTACACGCGGAAAGTCGCGGGTAGAATTGAGAACGGATATATCGAGGTCAGAAGTATTGATCAAGCGCTAACCACTAATAGCCATGCAACCACAGTAGCAGACATGAAAAAAGATTGCGCGTGCGAGAATGATAGATACATCTTGGCACGAATCTACGGAGTACTAGTAATTAGAGTGGGGATTCTAGGGGAGGGTTACAAGGGTTTTCAAGCACGCTCTATGAACTCACCGCTATTCTACTACTATAATCCATATGTAATTTTTGCAACGTTTTGAGCCAAGGCGCAATAATATCTGTATTATTAGCCGTTTTAAGCCTAGTTTAGGTCATTCAGAAATAAATTATCTGCGCTTAATTCTAAATCTGAAACGTTATCCTAGTAGTATGCTGGAATCTATACCAATATTTAGTATACGTTGATATGCTTTCGGATAGATATACAGCTTATTCATCGATAGCAGAATCACTCATTTACCTTGTAATCCCCCCCTGAGATTCCCACTAATAACTGGTAGATTTGTACCAAGATGTATCTATCATTCTCGCACGCGCAATAATATGATCGAATTTACAGCCCGCGGCTATTCACGGTGTATCCACATTCAAAAGTACGCTTATCGAAACCGTTATGGGTGTAGCTCGTGAGTTTGGGTGATGGGGCACTCTGCTGTCGACGCTTGACAGATATTAAAATCATCGTACGAGAACGATTAGTCCTATCAGCATCGATGTATCGACCGAGGCGCCAATATACCTTCAATCTGGCTCCTACTTTCACGAGGTGGAGTACAGCTTGGTTGTCTGCGATTCGTAGAACTTGTAAAAAGCCAGGTTAATCGCGACTTGTTGGTTGGAACTTGCATTCCAACCCTAGGACGACTGAGCGACGGAAAAGTCCAAGCATCCTGATGGCGTGACTGCATAGAGGATAGACGTGACTGCATAGAGGATAGACAGGGTGCAGCCATAAGTATGGTGGCTTTCGCTACCACAACAGCTCAATTCACCCAACCTCCATACAGCAGCGTCAACACCGTTAATCATGCGCTCAGTCTTACTAAGCTCTATCCTCCTTAGCGCCGTTTTGGCTGCTCCAATCGGTTAGTCCTTAATATTCTTCTATTAGTATACAAACTTCTACTAATTGAGAATGATCCAGAGAAGCCCATTGCCAAGCGAGCTGAGCTCTACGGTGTCTACGGTGAAGGTTCCATTCCGCACTTCTCGCTCGATCCAAAGAAAAAGTCGACGGTCGAAGTCTCTGACGAGAAGTTGAACGACAAGAGAGCTGAGCTCTACGGTACTGAGCACATTGCGCACTTCGCGCTCGATCCAAAGAAGACGTCACCAACCATCGCGGCCGAATCCGAGGCTGGAACCGAAGCCTCCAATTAGATCTCCACCAATGGCAAAGAGAAAGAAAATCTTCACTGTAGCTGAACTCGTGGCCGTTAAGGAGTAGATATCGACGCGCTCCACAGCCAAGCCAACATCAACCGCTGCTGGTCTAGCACAGGATCTATTTGAGGAGTTTGAACTTGCAATTGGTTGAGAATCGGATAGGGATTTTGCTGTAGAAGAGATTGAAATCGAGATTATTTCTTAAGCTTCTTTGTTCGCTATGCTTTGCCCTGTGATGACCGGTTGGTCTGCCGAACACTTCCCCGTGAAAATTTGGTGCTAGTTTCGTATGAGTGTACTGTTAGATTTTGCGTAATGTTCCAAGTCTACTCGGGAGCCTGTGACGAGCTGAAAATGGCCTACTTGTAGCTTGAGACTCACTAGCAAATGAGCCCGCCGATATGTCGATATGTCGGTCACGAACAGACGCAAAATCCTCGAACCAACTCCAATCTCAAAGGGAGACAAACACGCCTTCATCGGATCGACGACATTCAGCCTTCTGGCAGAGCATCGTCGAATGTATTGGCTACTTCTCTGCACCTGCTCTTACCCTATACCGCGTCATTCGCACCAATCATAATCTTTGTCGTCCAAAATGCTGGTCTGATAAATATCTCGCCGAATCTAAAGAATACCTTGACCCTCTAGATTTCGGCATCGCGTCCCATCTATTATGAATCAGAATTTTCAGGGTCCGTTTTGTTTACATAGTATGGGCGGGCACACGAGATTTTGGAATCGTGTTAGCTGCGCGAGGGCTTCAACCAAGGCAAATCGAGTCAATTAGTAACCTCGCCTTCTGGGCGAGTTAGCGGAGGTGATTGATGCGTTGATACGATAACTCCGTCTAAATATGATAGAGGAGATTGTTTCAACCATTTCCATCAGTGTGAACAGTGTGCAGACGAGGAACATGTCGACCAGCAATAGACTTCGCATCAACACGGGAATGCTTTTTCGGGTGGGATGATTTGACAGAGCTTACAATCATCCAGAATGACGACGACATAGTCGGACTGACATCTTGCCTTGAACATGAACAGGTAAAATCTTCTCTTTTTCTCGACGCCCGATAAGGAAGAAAGCCATCATCGGCTCAATGGCAAGGGAATGGATCGAATAGCGCGACTCACCAGGACAACGCCTCGATTGAGCGACCTACGAGATCCATCGTTCGTTATAAAGATCTCCAAAGCTTCGTTTCGTACCGTGGTCCTAGAGCCCACTTCAAAAGAGTAGCGAGAGCCTCGTATTACGCCATATTACTCCTTGATCTTATGCCCGCGGTGGGTGCCTTCTCTGCGTATTGTTAATGTCCAGAATCTATGTCTTGGCCAGAAATGTACCACAACTCTGGAACTTCGCAATCCAAGAGCCGTGGGAACTGCTTATATTCGGACCACGGAAAATTGCACGTCAATTGCAGTCGACACGGGTAGAATAGCTTTTACTGAAGACTTGAGAGGATACAATTGGCCAGATCGAGCTCGATGATGAGCCGCGAGCCTGCCGATGAGTTCGATGGAGGACGACGCCCAGATTGATGGATTCAGTCGTCGTGAGGTTGAGAAGTGCGACGAGATAAGTACTGGACCGTGCGCGGTCGTCCCATGACAGCATCCGATATATTCCGAATTCAGTACTTTATTTATTCCCGATACTAATTTATAATGGCCAGCACTGTTTCTGCTACATATCCGGATTATCCTACTATACCTAGGATTAAATTACTACACACCTTCTTCCTCTTCGTAAAGTCTCCCGCCGTAATAAAATTTCTTGGTTAAGATCTTGAATAACAGAGAGAGATAACTTGAGGATTATCTTTCCACGCGGAAGAATTTATAAAATTCATCTCGAAATTATTCGAAATCGGGCTTAGAAAAGAGAGTCTCTTCCTGGCTGAAATTTCGAGTCCGAGCGTATCTTTTAAAGCTCGGGCTGTTAAGCCCTACTTGGTGAGAAATGAGAATGTGTAGTAGGATTATCACTTATATAGTAGGATTATCCGAATATATAGTAGAAATAGTACTGGCCTTTATAACATACTAGGTATAGGATCTAAATCTTTAATAGTACTCTAAAGGTAAAAGAAGTAGTTCTAAATACTTTTTCTATTCTACTTGTATCTAAGAATTTAAATTTATCTATAGTTCTAGAGACTGATATGATAAAAAACCTCTTCTCTACATACTAAAATGGCGAGACCATTTACTGAATTTGAAGTTGAAGGGTAAAGGCAAATATATACGCTATAATAAACCTCCTCCTTATCAAAAAAGCGAGAATATTTTATAATTAGTAAAAAGGTGTACAAATTTGTCAAGTATAACAAGAGTAATCATATAGTCATACCTTAGTAGCTTATTACAAAACTTATTCAAAGGATGATAACAATTAATTCCACAGAATAAATATCATCGAAGTAGTTCTCGCAAGTTGTGAGAAAAGAGGATCTTATTCAAACCCAGACAACAGAAAAAGGGGGTATGTAAACAATCATCAAGAGACATCAGTCCAACCAACAACACCCCTGTCCAATGCCGATAACCCAAAACCCAACGACGTGAAAGCGCCTATCCCCACCAGTTGCTTCGCAAATTCAACCCAATAAGCAGCCACATCAATCATAATACGCCCCTTCCTCATTAACCATACTCTCATCCACATTGTCAACACCTTCCTCCTCAACCTCTTCATCATGCTCAACCTCAGCCCTCTGCAACGCCTCCGTCTCCCTCTCCACCTCATCCGAAACGAAAACTTCATACTCTTCCAGCCGATGCTGAACATGTATCTTAAATTTAATGACATCGTTGAGGATCTTTTCGACTTCCGTGTGAAGTTCTTCTCGGAGTGAGGCGGCAGAGATGGTGAGCTGTTCGTATCTATGTCCACATTAATTCTGTGTTTTTGGCTTGCAGGAGAACTGGGGACTTACTCTAGATTGGTGTTGATCTCCCTTTGTTCCATCATCTGAACAGACTCCGTCGTTCCTGCTCTCAACTTGGAAAGTTCTTTCTCCATGCGCTCGATTTGAGCATCCGAAGTCATTTTCTGCGCTTGCGTGATCTGCACTGCGTTAGCAAATTCCTCGAGAAAGTTCCCCAGGCATAAAAACCCACCTCACGAGTTCTTTCAAACTCTTCTTCTGCAGCTCTAATACGATGCTCTAGACCCTCAACCTCAGCTCTCTTCTCATCCATAGCCTCCTTAACACCATCAAGCATCTCATGATTCTTCATGTCTTCCTCCAACGCCCGATTGCGTCTCTCAGAAACACTCTTCCTCAAACTAACAATGTTGTTCTTGACAACACCTCTCAGATCAAGGTTCAGAAGTTGGTGAGGAAGGTAGCCAGTCGTGGCATCTCTCAACAATCTTAAATCAGGCTCTTGATTCGCCGACCTCGACATACCCATCTGACTGGAGAGAAAGTCTGCAGATTCGCTGTTGACGGCGAGGGAGAGCTCGTATTCCACACCTTTAGCGTTCAGGGCTGTGGATGGGATGAGTTGTATCTTGTAGCACATAGCGTTGTACTTTTCCACCAGGCGTTCGAGCTCATCAAGTTTTCGACTCGCCTCAGCTTCCTTCTCTGCAACACGAGCCTTCGCTTCGTCTAGTCGCTCCCTCGTGACTTTGCGGGCATTCTCAAGACGATCAGTCTCGGTGCTCATGCGATCGAGATCCTGAACGGTGATGCCTTGTTGGCTGATAGCCTCCTGATATCCATTCTTCTCCTTCTCAGCTTCCTCAATTTCTTTCTCGAGCTCATTGAGAGATTCCTCCAAGCGAGAGACTTTGTCAGCGTACTTCTTGACCTTGATTTCGACTTTCGTGTTCCAGCTCTCGTAATTTGTAGTATCGCCCTTCAATATCTCAAGTTTGTTGTCAAGCTGTCGACTCCTCTCTGCTCCGCGTTCCAACTCCTCGATCTGCTCAGTGAGAGCCCTCTTCTCAGCCTCCAACATCTCCACATCTTCGAGGAGATCTTTGTTGATATGTTTAAATTGCGATGCCATCTGTTCCGTGTGACGTTCCATGATTGCATCCGCCTCGTCTTCGTTTCCATCTTGTGGCGCGTCAAGCCAATCTCGGTACGAAGCACTTAAAAAATTCCAAACGACCCGATCAGCATTAGTGTCCTTGCCCGCTTCCGCCGCTGCATAGTCGAAGTCGCCTCGTGCATATGAATCCATCATATTGGCGAGCTGCATGATCCAATGCAACATGCCAAGAAAAGTATGCCAATTGTTTCCCCCCACAGCAGCAATCTGTGACTTGGTGATCGACTTCTCATATGGGTATCGTAGGAGCTTAAGCAAAGCCGGAATCTCATTGTCCATGCTCTTCTGAAAAATGTACGCCGGATCGAGGCGCTTGTACAACCATACAAACATAGTCTGGAATTCTTTCTGCGTAGGCGAAGTCAAAGACTTGTTCGTGAGACTAATTTGACTCTCCATCTCGAAATTGTTCTTCGTGAAGTAATCTAGAAGCTCATTCGCCATTTGTCCTCGAACGTGTGGATCGCGCAGTCTTCGTGGGTCCTGAACAATCCCAGCAGCCGCTGGAGCCGTAGAGAAGAAGCTTTGCCGTGGTGCCGTTTGTCCATTCGATGGTCTGCTGTAGCAGCTACTCCGTCGCATGGTGCTGTTCGTCCCAGGCGGCCCCATGCTTCCAGGCGTCGCCATCATCATGTTTCCGGGTGTTGAAGAGCTCATAGGGGCGTAGGATTTGCGCGTTGACTGCGCGCCAAAGAGCGAGTTGGAGGGTCTCTGAGCAGACATAGGCGCACTGTCATAGAGGTTATGCGCATTGCTAGACCTCTGAAAGACAGGCTGATTCGGTCTTGCAGGCATAAGAGAATGTCTTCCTCCCGAAGTCGAACGTCCATGGTTGAAGCCGCCATTAAGATTGTTGCCAGAATTAGAGCGCTTCATTGCGCTGGCAGGCATAGGGATTGCGGAGACATTGTTGGTGATGCCGCCGAGAGTCTCTCGAGGTCGACGGACCGAGAACATATGCGTATCTTGCGACATTGTGGTTGTGGTCGTGGGCGGTGGAGGAGCTTTGGGGGTGGGATAAGACTGGAGTTGATGTTTTTGGACTGTATCGTAGGTAAACAAACAACACATGGAGCTTGGACCACCACACCGCGACAAGAACACGTCTAGACTCTATTGGGTATTTGGGTAGGGCAATCCTATAGCTGATGATCCCGACCGTGGATTATCTAATATTTGGAGGAGACAACTAGAGAATATCCTTGTGTTCAAAGCTACTTTAATAGCGAAATAACGAAGGCGAAAGGGCCCAATTCAATTTCTCTATTCAATAGAGGAGAAGCACTTATGATATAGAACCAAGTAACATGCATGCTCAACTGCGTGCCCAATTGCGTGCCCAAGATAAGGTATGTTTGCCTACCAACAACTCTAACGATTGTCGTCTTCCTAGCCATGCTACCACCCAAAATGCAGCATCATCATCGTAACGGTCAAAGGAGAATTCATTAATGTTCTACAACAAAAACGCCTCTCCATATTCATCAGGATGCACCTGTGCCTGCCAGCCCAAGATATAGAAAAGTGCCGTCGTAGCTACAGGTCAGCCTACCGTTTCTTGCCAACCTCTGTAGCCCATCCCTCGATTCCTTCACCTTTACTACCCACAGCCTGGTCAAGTTTGACTGCTTCCATGCCCTTCGCATCCGCCACAAACGCGTGGTTCGACATTCCTCCCGCATTTGCTCGCTCTGCAGGGACAAGATCCAGCATTGGTAGTAAGAAATCGGCCATTTTCTTCGCATCCTCCGTTTGGAAATGATATTTTTCTCTCAATACGTCAGGAAGGGCCCAATGTCTTAATCGATGGATGTTGCGCAGCTCGCCCTTGCGGTTGAAGATCTCTTGACTCCATTTTCCGGATAGGCAGAGGGATTTAGGAAAGGGTCCGAGGAGCTCAATGATCTGGGCAATGTGGTCGTCGTCTTTACCGTATTTCGTACCTGATTGCGGGTCAAAGAGGTAGTCACCTGTGATTAATTCGAAAGTCTGGCCTTGTCAGTCGAGTTTGCTAGCCAAGATGGATAGAACGATACTCACCATAGCAGCCATACTCCAGACATCCGTGCTAGCACCCCACTTGGCCCCAAGAATGACCTCGGGTGAACGGTACTGCCTAGTTTGGATATCATTTGTGAAGTGATGATTCACCCAGCAGGCATTGCCTAGATCAGCAATCTTGACGGAGATCGTCTCAAATGCCATTTCTTCCAATGTCTTCTCCGAGGCTGTGCTGCTCGATTTGTCGAGGTTAATTCCTGAAATACCAGGCGTAATGATATCGCTAAAAAAATTTAAGCAATTGTGATGGAGGAGGAGATTAATGTTGACGTACGCTGTCTTCTCTCTTGCATTCTGGGCAGGTTTGTTTTCGACCTCGTCCTTTTTTATGCCGAGTAACTCCACCATCGATTTGCCGACGGGTGTGTTCACCGAGGAGGATGCCGAGTGACCTAGACCACCACTCATTGAGACACTCTCCGCTGAGGAAACGTTGGAAAGGTTGGACAAATTACCTTTACCTGGCGATTTCGACGCTTCGTTCACAACTTTGTTGAGACTTTGCGTGCTGCCCAGTCTATCTCCCATGCCCGGGAAATGGTTGAGATCTGCAGAGCTGAAACTGGCATTCAATGGGCTCGGAAGCGGTTGGCTACCAGTGATGAGTGTTCTCCTTCTCCTTCGCCCGTTTCTATTGTCCTCCTTGTCCTTCTTTGACGGCTCTTGCACATATGTCTTGACAATCTCTTCGACGTCACCAATCTCGATCAAGACGTTCTCGGGTTTAAGATCTGTGTGGATGATGCCGCACTCTCGGTGGAGGTAGTCGAGGCCAAGGAGGACTTGTTTGGTGATTTGTTTGACCAGGGCCATGGGTATACCTCGATGATTCCATCTCTTGATCAGACCAAGCAAATTCTCTCCAAGAACTTCAAACACCATGCAAACATGGTTGCCATTGGGCCCTTTGTGCGTAAACGAATCCAGCAGGCTGACGACGTGAGCGCGACCTGGGTGGTCCTTGTTTGCGCCCACGACCTTGTTCAGCAGTTTGATTTCGTCGAGCGCAGTCTCAGTATAATGCGCCGCAGAGCGAACGACCTTGAGAGCTACGTGCTTGCCAGTGGTGTTGTCCTTGGAGAGCCAGACTGTTGAGAAATGTCCCCAACCCAGCTTCCGCACAATGGTGTATTTGCCCTCCTTATACTGCTCGCCGACGGAAACTGGGTGGTAACCGCCTTTGCAGTAATCTTCCGAGTCCTCTTCGTCGGCTGTGTTGTCTGCGCCCTCTTCACCGGAGGATGACGAAGATGACGGTGATCGGCTAAGCTGGCTTGTGTAGGCGGGTTTTGAGTGGCCATGGGGCGGTGGTTGCACACTGAATGATGGCATGGTTAGTATGTTTTGGTGTGGGAAACATGGGTCACAAAACTCACTTGTAGTTGAAGCCGCTTGTGGAACTGGCAGGGCTCGCCTCCTTGCTGTCGCCGGCCTTGTCAGTGGTGATGATGGGCTTCAGGTCAGTCCCTTTGCGACGCTTCTTGCTACTCCCGCTGCTGCCATTGGCGGCCGATGCGACCTGCTTGGCCTTGTTTATGGCGGCCTTCTTGATATCGGCGCCATTCATCTTGGAGCAGATGTTCTGTTTGGGCGTCTATTGGGCGCGGTGCGGTGCGGTGAGATGCGAGGGAGGAGTGGAGGGGTCGATTGCGACAAGTCGACGTTAGGTGCTGTGCATTGAGGAGCGGCGGCGACGAGGTGGGAGCGACTGCGGAGTCGAATGGCTGCTGTTTGGGTATTTTCTAGGATCAGGAAGTGTTTCATCGATTTGCGCAGTCGTGATTGCGCTTCACTACATTCCATCCCACTAAGGTACTCGACTCGCCAAGTTTGTTGTTAGCTGCCCAGGCTTCCATTGGGTAGATGACTTCAGGTTTCTANCAATATGGTTCGGGGGGCTCGGGGGGCTCGGGGGGCCACAGTCGATGTCATTTCCAGCCTCACAATGCCCAACTCAGGCTCAATGCAATTGGTATCTATCGGGCATGATGAGTCTGCCTAGGTATGTGGAAACTATGAGCGATTCCATCTGGTATTCATTACAATCAATAAGTACCATCCGGTGTTCATTACAATCAACAAGTACCATCCGGTGTTCATTACAATCAACAAGTACCATCTCTTCGTATACATTCTGTACCTACATATACAACGCCTAGTTTGGTTCCTCATCCTTTTTCTTCACCCCTCAAAGCTTACCACAGTAGGTACATTCCCCCCTTTTCTTTCTCCTCAGCAACAATTCTCCGATATCCACCACCACAAGAAAAAGAAAACCACTCTCTGAGCGCTCGCCATCCCACCAAGAACGGGACTCCCATGCATCGATATCTCCTCTCCTCCAGGCCATCCACGATCCCCCCGTCCTTACCCAACCACCCTGGATTACATGTTTGGGTCGGAATGGATCATCGCTCCCATCCTCCCATCCTCACATCCCATCCATGAAATAATACTCCAGTAAGGCTTTTGATAATTGATATCTACCTGTGTGGTTGGCTTCATAACAGGCCTATCCCGGTAATGATGCCTGACAAGAGAATTGACCATGATAAAAACTCCGCGGCCAAGTAGTTACATCATACACAATAGCTCACCGACACAATGACAAGCCAGGTTGATGGAAATAATTCAGGGGGCATATACACAAGACTCGACACGAAGCCAATGGATGATGATATCCAATATTTGTACACATTTTCCTACGTACTGACTTCTATCGTTACAATCCTCATTGGTACGTCTTTCCCTCTACCATAAGAACAGTGGCAAGAACGTGTCTGGGAGTTTCCTGGCCTCCTGCAACTCCTAGTCCAAAACTTGAGAACCATTCATTTGATCGATACAGCAGTGATCCATTTCTGCTCATCTTTCTTGTCAAAATGCAGCAACATTCCAAGAACAGGGATTAGCTGCATCTGATGCTTCTTGTCCTTCTGTTCCAGGAATTGCAGCAGAACATTCTTAAGATAGACGTAGTCAACAGGTGCATTCTGGTTTCCCTCCCCTGAAGCATATGCGATAGAAGGTCTCTGAGTTCGCGGAGCTGGAGAACCAAGACGCGGCGTCGACCGAGAAGACTCAATTGAAGAACGCGAGGATTGAACGCTGGGATCAAGGCCACGTGGTTTGGAAGTTTGAAGAGCTTTGAGCTCATCAGCCATTGTCTTGGCATTGTTAGTACATTCATTCTTGCAGTGGTTAAAACGCCACAACATACCTTGTTTGACTTTTGCAGCTTCTCTAGCCGTTGCATAGTATCTTCAAGGGACTTCTTCATCTCGAGCTTCTCCTTTTCGAGACCACGGCATTGGGCTTCCGTCTCGTCCAGTGCTTCTCGAAGCTGGCTCATAGCCTGCCTTACTTCCACAACCTCTTCATCAGAACGGATCGATCGCCTTTCGATGTCCTCCTTCTGCCTTCGAAGCTCCTTCTCGTGGCTCTCGACCTCCTCCTTGTCCTCTATCACGCGACTAAGCGCCCGCTCCGCGTCACGCACTTTGTTCTTGAGCTCTTCAAGTTCTCTAGTCCGTCTTCGGCCAACGGTGTTAGCTTGCTCTTCAGCGCGATCACGTTCCTCAATAGCAAGGTCCATTCGTTCCTGCATCTCTTTGATGCGACTCTCGGCACGGCTGTCCACATCAGCGAGAAGTCTTCGCATCGTCTCGCCTTCTCTGCTACGCTCGCTGAGTAGTCTAGAGGCATCTGCAAGCTCTTCTTCCAGACTTTCACAACGCTCGCGAACTTCCTTCATTTGCGCTCCAATCTCTTGTGCTTGGTCTTGCATACTGGTCATGAGACTCTGTGCGCTGTTGTATTGAGCTGACTTGAGATTGATTTCCTCCTTTAAGCTACTGGATTCAGTGCTCAATCTGGCAACATCTGATTCCAATTTCTGGAGTCTAGTCCGTGATGTTTGTAGCTCCTCTTGTGCCTTCGACACATCTCTGGTGAGTTTTTCCTTCGCATCAATCGCATCGTTCTTGTCGCTTTGTGTCCTTTGTAAGTCTCTTTGGATCCTCCGGACATTGTCTTCTAAAGTATTGCGCTGGCCGACTCCAAGATTCACCTTGTCGTTCAACGAGCGGATATCCACATCTTTCGCGGACAGCTGTAACTTGTACTTGGCGATCTCCGCTTTAAGGTCCTTCTCTCGTGCTTCGAATCTTCTTAGTTCTGTATTCTTTGAAGTTAAATCCTCCTTGAATCGACGCAGCTCAACAACCTCATTTCGAAGAGATGTGAGCTCTGGCTGGGCCTTCTGTAGAAAATCTCGTAAATCGGTCATTTCCTTGAATCGCGAGGCAGCCAATTGTTGAGCTGCAGAAAGATCGCTCTCAAGTGTATCAGCCTTGTGCTTGAGCTCTTGAAACTCTTTGGTCAAAGAACTATGTGCTTCATTTGCGTCTGCATTCGACTTGGTACTAGTCCTGAGCTCTGCGATTTCCTGCTCCAGCTTCTCCACGCTCTCTTTCAGAGCGTTTCGTTCGGCTTGAAGCTCTTTGACTTGATCTTTCGCCGTCACATGATCTTGTCCGACGTTGATCAGATCGTCTTTTAAGCCCTCAATTTCTTCTTCTAGCTCTTCCTGGTCCTTGATCTTGGCCTCAAGTCGAGCAATCTGTGCCTTCTGGTTCTGCACCGTCTCTTCCATGGGGGCCAGCGCTTCTCTAACGGCATTCTCGATGGCCTCAGTATCTTGATCACACGTGGAGACATCAGGCGATGGGGGTAGTAATCCATTCGTACTTGTGGTAGCGTCTGGCGCGACTTCACTGCTTGTGTTGCCACCCTTCTTCTTATTCTTCTTGTTCTTTTTCTTCGCGCCCGTACCGATTTCTGGCTGTGAATTCACTGGCGATTTTGGGACTCCCAAATGTGTCGAGTTGGAGCCATTTGCTTGTATCCCCTTCACTTTCTGAGTTTCGGTCCGAACAGATTCCATCTCCGAACAAAGGCGGGTCTTCTCTGCTTGAGCTTCCTGCAACTGAGTCCTCAATGTCTGCACTAGACTATTCAAGGTCTCATTGCGTTTGTCAGCTTGCTGCTGAGATTTCCGGAGTTCTGATAGGCTGGATTCCAATGTAGCAATGGTCTCGCTGGCAGAACTGTCGGTGGACTCGTATCTTTCTCTGGTGGATTGCAGTGTTTCCAATTCTTGAGTCGCATCCTTGACCTTCTGCTCCAAGTCATTAACCAGGCTCTGTTGCTTGCCGCTCTCACGTTGCCGGTTCTCGGAGTCCTTTTCGGCCTTCAGCAACTTCGTGGCCAGCTCGTCAATTGTGGTTTGCAGTCCCTTACTCTTCTCAATAGCCTCAAGTTCCACACGGGTTTTGCCGTCCTTCAATGATTGCAAGTTCATTGTGGATGACTCCAAATCCCGGACCAGTCTTTCAGCGGATTCTTTTGCTGATGCCAGTTCTCCTTTGAGACTGGTATTTTCCTCTTGAATCTTGCTCAACTTGCTCTCGTACTCCTTGATCTCGTCTTGAAGACGCGGCAGCTCGCTCTCGTAAGAAAAGAAATCCTCGCTGTCAACTTCTGGCTTGATCTTCTCGACCGCGGTTTCCTTGGCTGGCGCTAACTCGACTACTAGTTCCGGTGTTGCAGTTTTCTCTTGCTTAATTTTCTCCACTTCGGCAAGGGCATCCTTCGACTTTTGCTCCTCTTGTTCCAATTTCTTCTTAAGCTCAGCCACTTCCCCAAAAACACGTTTCATTTCATCCATGACCATCGACGTCTTCATATTACTCTGATTGAGAAATTCGACCAAAGCTTGAGGCTCGTTGATGGATGTAAGAGGAGTGTGTTCGCGCAGAGCGGCTTCAAAAGGCTCGATGGCAGAAATTCGGGCGTGGGCGACACGATATGATCGTAGCAGATCTACATACATGTCAGTAGGAATATAAGCCATTGCGGCTTGTTCTTGTCCTACCTGAGTATTTTGGCTCTAGCCTTTCAAGCTTCCGCAACTTCTGGCGCACATCATCTGGCAGTTGCGCTGGAGTCGCTGGGGGTGTGCCTTCTGTAGCCGTCGGCTCCGTATCTCCGCCTTTCTTCTGCTCCAGTTGTGAGATTGTCGTGCCATCGTCCTCGTCCTTTCCGGGTGTCGCTGTTGCGTCTTTTACCGTGGTAAGCTGTGCAGGTGTCCCCGCCCGACTTGGTGTGCCATTCAAACTACTATCATCTTCTCCTATCACAAAGTCTGGCTCAAACTCTGAGGGATCAGGTCCCTTGCCGGTTGGCAGAAGAGCCTTGTCGGCTCCATCTTGCTCTCTCCTGGCTCGTCGTTTCGGAGGTGAAGAAGCTCTAGCTCCTGTTCGTGATCCTGAACGTGGTCTCGAAGTGCTGGCTCTTGGGGAAGATTGTTGCTGGGCTGCGCGTGCTTGCTCCTCCGCGATTCTGGAGTCGACAGCATCTTTGATAGCTGTCAATCGCTGTCAGGAGTTAGCTGGTAGGACAATAAGAGTCTGAATGATCCGTAGCTCCTACCTGCCACATTTCTTTAGCTGGGCCTGGGTCATGTCATGTTGTTTCTCTGGAACTGCGCATTTGTTCTTGTCAGGGAGACAGGACAGGTTGGACTCGGAGTCGGAGTAGAGGGCTTCAGCAATGGCAACGAGGAACAACAGCCCGTGTTCTTCACGGCATAGCTATATTTTGAGGAACATTCGAGTCAAAATGAAGAAGCCAAACCCCCAGGAAAGTTCCAAGACGTATCCGTGGGACTTCATCAGCATCGTTCTTCCCCAAAGGCCTAATACAGTGGTTTAGCGCTCTGTGAGTTCCAGCGTTGCATCACCGCGAGGCAGACGGAAAGACAGGAACATTCCCAACTGACAACAAAATGCCAGCGATACACAGATTCCCAACGAGTCTGTAGCAATATGGTCTCCCTCTGGCCCTGGAAGGTAAGGCAGTCAAGTCAGTCAATCGCCATCCCACTGACTTGAGCGGCTTCAGGGCGACAACAATTCCACCGATGCCTACGACAAGAGACTCGCTCTTCTAGCCACCAAGATCACGAAAACCACGGCGCATAATGACAGTCTCCGCCAGAGAGGCAGGAAGTTCAAGGTCACCTGGACCTTATACGCTGGCTTTACCTACATTCTCGCGACGTTGATTCTCACCTTGGTGACCGGTTGGAGGAGCTGGGGCTCCGTTGAATACACTGTCGTCTGTTCCGGACCTTTAGTGTGCGTTGAAAGAGGGTATTTCCAAACTCCAGGCATTGTGCTGACAGGATTTCCAGCCTGTACGGCGTCCGCAAGCTCCTGACGTTGTATTACGACTACCGAACATCCAAGAACCAGATATATCTAGACAGCCTGGTCCAAGAACGCGATACCACCATCGAGAAGCTCAAAGCCGCTACAAAGTACGACTCCACTCAGCAATTGATTGACAAGTACTCTTCGAAACCTTCTACACCCCAGAAAGAACAAGGAGGTGATGTGAAGAAGAGAGCTGCATCAGGCCAACATGGGCAAGGACCTCAGGTGAGTGACTCATCCTTAGAACACTCATCTTCGCGTCAATCGAATCAGAAGATGATACCGGCAATCATGTCGACGCTCTCATGGTTTGGCACTTCTCTAATTTGAACGACAGCAGCAGCAGAGAGTGTTTGTACAACCACCGCCTACAGCAAACATCAGCCGTGAACCAGTCCAACAACAGCCAGGACCTTCGCCTCCTAGACAAATCCAATCGCAATCGTGAGTTCATCAATTTTTTCCTCTCGCCCTCCCTGAAATCAAGAAGTTTGGGTCTAAAACTCCCGAAGTTATTCATTTCACAAATTGGTTGATATCAACCCATGTGTGATAGATTCAAAAATCAGAAAACTAATTTCTCTAGCCCGCAATCACCATCAGGCCCAGTCAACGTTCCATCCGCTGAGTTCGCGCCCAACGCATTTGCACGAGCTCCCTCGTATCCTTCGGCTCCAGCATTTGGCGAATCAAGATGGTATGATCGCATTCTAGATGCTTTGCTGGGCGAGGATGAGACCTCTTCAAAGAATAGGTTTGCATTAATCTGTTCTCAGTGCAGATTGGTCAATGGCCAGGCCCCACCAGGAGCCAAATCACTCGAAGACATCGGAATCTGGCGATGTAGTGGCTGCGGAGCCATGAATGGCAAGGAAAGCGAGGCCACCCAGGTAGTCAAACTCGCACAAGCAGCTCAAAAGGAGCCCGCCGTGATGAAAACGGAGCCCGAAGTGGGCGAGGAATTTGCACCCTCAGATAGCGATTAAGTGCGCCGGTCTTCATGTACAACATAGGAATTAGTTTAAGAATCATCATCATCATCATCATCATCATCATCATCATCATCATCATCATGCATCAATAGCGAGGAGTTGCATTGCTAAAGGGATGGAAACGGAAGGGGCGAAAGGACAGAAGGAGTTTTCGATCTTCTATTAAGATACTAATGGCTACCTATCAAACACAATACTCATCAATACTCTAACGCTATATGTCCTCTCACACTCTACAAGTTCAAACGTCATCTTCATGAGATATGTATCCCCCCATAGCATCTACTCCAAGTCTCCCAAAAGAAATTTAAAAACGTACACGCTGTTCTAATAAGATGTCGAGCCCTTTTAATGCCTACAAATATTTCCATTTCGAAGCACCTAATTTTGAAACAAAAAATATCTCGATATCTCGATATCCGCCCTTTTCTCTTAGCATCGAATCCGATTTAAGATACTTAAACCCGGATTCCCAAAATCCCGCTCGAGAGTCCTGCCCAATCCCGTAAGTTGATGAGATACAAATAATACGTTTCGTTCCAGTGTCGGCAAAAGAATCGTGCGCAAAAGTCGGGCAATGCTTTGAAAAAATCCAAAAATCGCGTCCATTTACGGTTCACCAAACGGTGAAGACGATAGAAAAAGGGAGAGATATATCATGAGGAACTGCGAATACATCAGAATAGTGAAACAGAGTATCAAATCAATCACGTCCAACAAACAATTCGCAAAACGCTATCATCGAGCAAATCCCACGACGCCTTGCAAAACAAGAAGAGACATCCAAACATCCATCATACGCATGCATTCCAAACATCTCTCATCGTCCCAGGACAATTAAAAGACTCACAATCTTTGCAAATAATTACTAGGAACCAATCCCCTTATGGCGTTGGGTTTTCCCGTGATTTCAGCCTCCCACCACCCATCATCCTGATGTCTAACAACA
Organism: Venturia pyrina ICMP 11032; assembly: GCA_000738655.1. NCBI lineage: Eukaryota > Fungi > Ascomycota > Dothideomycetes > Venturiales > Venturiaceae > Venturia > Venturia pyrina. Next base: position 61,222 of record JEMP01000042.1, on the reverse strand, counting down.
GCAAGAACATCTCCCTTTGCGAAACCCAATTCCTCTGGGATCTGAGCCTGATACAAATAAAGTGCCCTAGCTATAACAAAACGTTAGAATTGATCTCAATCGCTACTGTTTCCATCTTCCCTTGAATGAAGGTAGAATTGTGGAGCAAGATTTGACTTACCATAATGAATAATCGGCATGCCATCCCTCGTGAATGCCTGTTTCGGTTCCGCAACACTCTTACTTCTAACCCTACTAACCTCATTCCCAGCTGGTGCATTGGGACCGGCATAATACTGACTCTGCGGTCGACCACGCTGCGTTCCATACTCGCTAGCTGGGCTGGGAGAAGCAAGTTGCATAGCCATGGGCGGTCCACCCGCCCGACTACCCGGGCGCGATTGTGATGGAGCAAACGGAGGAGGCTGAGGCGACAAAGCGCGGGGGATATTCATCGCAGGACTTTGACCTCGAACAGAGCCGTAATTAGAGCTATGATTTGTGTTTGCACGTGGACGAGCTTGTTGTTGATACGGGTTGGGGGAGACAGCACGATTAGCGTATCCACTCTGAGACGGAGGTCGGCTTTGATGGCTTTGCGATGGTGGACGAGTGTAGCTTCCATGCTGTGAATGTTGGTGATACATGTCCGGGCGTGGGCTTGTTGCTCGAGGGGGCGCAGGGCTAGAACTACGATGATCTGGGCCTTGACGTGTCGATTGTCGACCCCATGATCCTTGCTGACTTTGAGACTGGTGTCGCTGGTGTGATGAAGATCCATTAAACATCTCCTGCTTCTGTGCGGTAAATTTCTTGGTGCTCTCTTGCATGGCTCGAGATGTATGCGCTGCTGGAGGCGCTCCCAAGCGGCTAATTGGTTGATCATAAGACGGAGGAGGTGTTCCATGAGATCCGTTTGCAATTGGGGTCCGAATGGCGCCCGCGGGCATTGGTGATGACGTGCCGCTGGCTCCTGGAGCCGGTGTTGCGAGTCCAGCATAACGGTCAGCGGATTGTCGTACGGAGGATTGTTTGGTGACGCCCTTCAATTCCTCTAGAGCTTGCGCGATTGGGTCCAGATCCAAGGCGGTCTGAACAGCTTTCTGGGGAGACTGTCTTTTGGTATCGGGCGAGGCAACATCGAAGACATTGTTGCCAACATTCAGCTGGAAACTGGCCCGGGGGTCCGCGCGATCAGGGTCTGGACTGGCTGAAGGCTGGCCACCCACGAAGTCATTCCCTCTCGAACCTGTGTGATAGCGTGAAGGACTGCTTGTGACCTCTGTGGTCCCGCTTCGTCCAGCTGAGCGTCCCCAAGTATTACGATTATTCGTGGGAGTTGCAGTGGCCGACGATGCTTGAGAATTATCACGCTCATGTTTGCTGGCCCGCCTTCGGAATGGGCTGTTGAAAAATCCACGCTTCTTGGGCGAATCATCCTCTCCCGGAGAGACCGGTGGCAATGCCATTGGAGGCGGTGCCATTGGGGGCATTGACATTTGCTTGACTGGAGACGCCTGTCCGCTCGATGGGCCGTAGCTAGTAAAGGAGCTTGGGTTGGAATAATCGCTCACAGAATCTCTGCTTGCAGGTCGTGCTGGACTAGGCTGAGAGCTTCGTTCAGAAGGAGGACCCATGTTTGGCTTCGTACGGCAGAATTGGGTCATACCATCTTGTGGATATGGATCATGTGGTACCTGTGGGATTTCTGCTGCAGACATGGCAGCCGCAGAATTCGCAAATCCCCCTTGTTGGAATGGGTTTCCACGAAGCGAACTACGTGGATCGGGATATGCTGAATGTCGAGAAGAAGTTTGTGAGCTTCTCAAAGGATCCACGTCTGGCGCAACAGGTACCCCCATATCACGGGCCAATGCTGAGTTCGGATCGTGATGAGACTCAAACATCGAAGGCTGGGGTGAAGAGCTTCGAATCGTCGGGTTGATAGGTCGTGGAAATTGAGCAACTGTGTATGCTTCATCGTCAGTAGTGTCCGAGGCATTATCGTTAATATCGCCACGACAGAAATCGATGAACTTGGGAGGATCCGGAATTTCTTGTCCGGTTCCTTGCTCCTTGATAAAGCCCATGATGTCTTTCTCAACATCGCAGTCCTCGAGTGATAATCTAATCTTCTCGCAAGAAGCATCATCGCTGACACAAACAGTGGAAGCAACATTTGCAAATGTCCAAAGACTGCTCTTCATGAAGTCAATGCGCTCCTCTTCAAGGTCTTGGAATTTCTGCGGGATTGATCAGTCTTGATCATGGCGTGAAGATGGGCATACACTCACATCGCATGCCGCTTTCCAATCGCGATTCCAGCGTCCAGTAGTCTCCTCGAGAATCTTCACTGCCGCTTCATACTCATTACTGCGCCCAGAAAGTTGCACCTGTGTCTTCTCCAGCTTTTCTTTGTTCTTGCGTTCTTCTTGGCCCATAACCATATGGCCTTGGGCAAGATAGCCCTTGATCTTCAAACAATCTTGCTCATACTTGTCCCGCGCTTTGTTTACTTGTGCAGTCTGTTGGTTCTTAACCTTCAACAACTTCTCGATGCCTGATTGCACAATCTTGCGCCTCTCTTTGTTTCCTCCAGCGAATGCCGCCAGCGGCTCTTCCAATTCGCTTTTCATCTGTTGTGCCACATGTTGATGTGCTTTTCCAGTGGCCTCGATCTCGGCGCGAACGACATCGAGTGAGAGTTTAAGAGTTCCGGCTTCCGATGAGCCCAATGGCTTACGTGCGAGGTTGAGGAGTTTGCGTGAATATTCATCTTCAATTGCGGCGCGTGCTAGTTGTAAGTTAACATCATTCCGAAATAGATAGCTGGCATGAGAAGGTGGTACCTGTATAGAATGCCTTCAATTCGTCGCCAGTAACCTTCGCATTGTGCATACGCTCCAGCAGTGGCGAGACTCCGGCATCCTCCTTTCCCCAGAAATTGTTTGCGAACGAGAGCTGCACAGACGGGGGTTCTCCCATCGTGACGTTTGTGATAATTATTCAGAGGGGAGTTGTGAGATTGTCGCTTGGAGGTTAGAAGTGCAAGGATAATCTATAGTCGACGATACTGGATAGTAAACAGACATGACTGCCATAGCAACGCGCCCACCCCTCACAAAATCCGACAACATTCTTCGATCATTCTTGGTAAAATCAGGGGCAGGCTGATCCAAGCGTGTTCCCCTGTTCCAGAATGATACGTCAAGCAGTCCAGCGAACTACTGGTAGAGGACGTGTTGAGATTGGTTTTGGTTTAGAACTACAAAGCTAGCCAGAAATCCTACACGGTACACTGGTTCGATTTGCTGGAGGAAGCGTGGCTATTGGATTCTAGCCAATTAAATATTCAAGAGCTTGACATCCCGATAATGCCAATGAGTAAATCAAGGAGTACAGATCCATTACGTGCAGCGGTGCCGACTGAGATCATTTTATCGGATGGATCATGATAGCCAGCACGCCCAAGACGGACGAGGACGAGATTGTTCAATACATGTCTGCTAATGTCAACGCTGGCAGCTTACTGTGGTTTGATGCCCTCACTCGAGTCTCCTTCCGCGTAGAGCTCAATCATGTATCCGGTTCACGCAACACGAACTCCTTGTTGGAATAGATGTGTTGTGCTACGTCCCAAGTGGCGGCCAGCAGCGTGCATGGTGCGTGTCAAAAGCGTTTGCTCCTCGCTAGGCCTGCAGCGCTCCTGCATTGTTGTGAGCCTGTGAGGTTGAACATGGCCAAAGTTGGGGACAGAGTATCTTGTACGAAGGTAGCGGGATGGCTCAGCTTGCCGATGGCCATGAGTGTGTTGTTGACATCTGGCAGAGTGCTTCAAAAATAGAACATGGTAGACCTATTTTCTCCAACTTGATGTTCATGTTCATGTTCATGCCCCATCGTCCTCCAGGGCTTTCGATGTGATACATGCCTGCTACTTAGTATTCTTTGACCAACAAGATGCGTGCATAGTGACAGATGATAGACTCGTAGACTCGATATGGGGAAAGTGTACGAGTAATCAACAAGGAAACCTGAGACGTCAAGACCTGAATCATCGTACTCGGCGGATAGATTGCAGAGGGGTCCCGTGACCAGTCGTGGGTCTCCACGCCCGCTAAGCGCAACTGCTGCGATGTGAACCTAAGCTTGCCTCAGTGCCAGTGGACAACACGCGAAGCACCATTCGGGAGTCAATCATCCATCCATCCCCTCCCGCTATTCTTGTTCAGATGAGCTCCTGGGGCTCAAGAGGCGTCGCACCCATATCTACTGCTTTCCCTAGTAATCAACACTCACAACGTCGAGACACCTCGAACACCTTCAACCAAAGCCCTTCGCGCAATACCTTCTCCCCAGTATCCAACCAACAACCACCACCACCATCCGGAACCTCGCGCCAGAGCAATAGCCGTGCCACATCAGTCTCGTCTTCCTCTTCGCCCTTCTCACCGTCACAAGGAGCACAGCAGCAATCGGGAAACCAGCTGCTGTTCTCCTCGAGGTCAACCCGAACAATACCCTCATCTTCGTCATCCTTGAAAGGCGCGGATGTGGACATTGCATCTCCCTCAAGCTACACGTCCGCGCCTTTCTCTCAAGATAACAAGGGGTCCACCTCCATTGATATCGCCCAGTCGAACATACTACTCGTGCGGATCGACAAAGAAAAGGACACGAAGAAACGCGAGCTGCTTTCGAGAGAGTTGGTAGAGGTGGGATTACCCTCATCAATATCTCTTTGTCAAACAACTGACTTTCCACTTTAGGTCTGTAGTCACGGCATGGAGGTGTTTTCCAACACATTCCGAAAGGTTATCCGCCAGCATGCTTCACGAATATTTGGGTCCGACACAGGCTCCGAGCCTGCCCAGAGCTACACCTACTTGGAGACCGAGATGCTGAAAATACGGCAGGACCCAGAGCAAGCTAAGAAAATCGCCGATGCTCTGGACACGTCAGAGGGGGAGCCGTTTCGCGACTTTGATGTCTCAACATTCATGGAGCGATTCAAGCTGGACCCTGTGAGCAAGAGTATGCTTGCGCTAGCACTCAAAACAACCTCCAAAGCCGACCTCAAGACAAAAGGTGGGTGTTGATGCTAGTCCAAGTGACTTCAGGGTAACTGCTAATCACCCCTGTAGCCGATGCCATTCTATCCTCAAACCTGCAAAACCTTCTCATGACGATAATCAATTCGGCAACACCAGACTCTGACGACCTCCCTCCCGCTTATTTAGCCTCGCTCCTCGATCGCCTGCTGCAGAATCCTCCAAGAAGCTGGAATGAAGAATCACAAACCAATCTTAATTTCGCCATTCGCGCCCGATATGAGCGCATGTTAAGACCGGTGCCGAGTGAAGTTCTCTCGACGCTTCAACTTGCCGAACTCATGGGTCCTACGAACAATCTCGTCCGCCTTGTCCAGCGGACCGGCGAGCGTGCAACGTCCAGCCCGGAAGCTTGCAATGAGATGCTAAGGTCCGCAGAGACAAGAGATATCAATTACACTCAGGTCGCGAGCGTCCTGTTGTTCATGGTTATCACGCAAGGCGGACAAGCGTACAGCCCGGCAGTCTTTGTCGCAGCGCTTCGGGACCATCGGGCTGGGAAACGTCTGGATTGGGTGGATGTAATGCACGCTTTTGACCGACCAGACCTCACAGTCAGCAAACAGCAATTCTTAGCACTCTACCATGCTCTCCTTCCATTGGCAGGCGAATACGAAAATTTCGATATCCAAAAGCTGTGGGGCGGAGAATGGCAAAATCTCGATACTCAGCTTTCATTCGTCGTTGCGTTCTTGTCGCACAATGCTGACGAATTGGATGCTTCCCAAATTCCCAAATTGCGCCAGGCTTATACGTTGGAAGATTTTGAGGACGCTCCAGAAGACGTGAAGGAGTATGCAAAACAGGCCATTCGACATCCATTGGTCTCTCTGGACGCCACGACTGCCCTTTTTAATATGATATTCCAGAGTCAAGATACATACAAGCATGCGATCAGTTTGGGCATTCCTGAGACCGTCATAAATCCGCATACCGACTACTTCGTAATGGCAACAGCCGCCGTGCCACAACCATGGGGTGGACTGCAGGACCAGGCTTTTAAGCAACTCTTCATGCCCTTCCTACAAAGACGTCTCCTCACCGGCGCAGGTTTCGTTTTCTACGGATTATGGAAGCGTGATAGTACTTGGCTCGCTCACAAGCTCCTCAATGCCTACGAGATGGACCAACAAAACCTTTCCTACATCTACGAACAGGCGATCGAACACGATTGGCTTCCCGCGTTGACTCAAATTTACAATAGCTTTGGCGTGGATCTCGTGGCCTATGCTCACAGAGCCGGTGGCTTCGATCTAAAGAGCTGGTTACAGGCCGCGCACGAAGCCATGCCCAACATTTTACCGAGCCATCTGTGCGAATTCATCGAAGAAAAAGCGCGATTTGATCAGCAGACCCAAAAAGACCCCAGTATTCCAATGCTGTCAATGCCGCTAGGCGTCGGTACCGTGTACACTTTTTTGACATTCCTAGAGCCACATCTGAGCGAAGAGCTGCTAATTCGGCTCCTTCGCCTTTGCATGCAAGCATATCCTCGACTGATCAATTATGGAGAAGGCTACGACGAGGTTATTGATGCGAATGGCAAGGACGGCAACGCTACATCTATCGCTGCGGAAACACTCATGGCAGAACATTTCAAGAAGCTCTACAATCGCGAGTGTGATGTTCGCGAACTTGTCGAGGCTCTCCGGCAGTACAAACACTCAGAAGACCCTGGCGACCAGGATCTTTTCGCTTGTATGATTGCTGGACTATTCGATGAATACGCCTGCTTTTCGGAGTATCCTCCGGATGCTCTGGCTACCACTGCAGTTCTTTTCGGCAGCATTATCAACTTCAATCTGCTATCATCCATGGCGTTGCAAGCGGCCTTATCGATGGTTCTTGAGGCATTGACAACCGCGTCTTCCAGAGATGATAAGATGTTCAAATTTGGGCTCCAAGCTCTCATGACTTTCCAGGCTAGACTTTCCGAGTGGCCGTCCTTTTGCGAACGCCTCACGGCTCTACCCGACCTTGCGGACTCGGAAATTTACGGAATTGCCGACGACGTGGTTCGCAAAAGGGTCAATGGTGAGACCAACGGTGATGTAGTGCCTGCTGGTCTTACAAACGGCCATGGTGATATTGGTGATCTAGATGTGCAGTCATCTGCTCCATTTCACAGCCTCGCAATCGACCCTCCCCTACGACCGGATGTATATGAGGAGCCAGAGGAGGAGGTACAGGACCGGGTCATCTTTGCAGTCAACAATCTTTCTGAGCGCAACATCAAAGAGAAGTTTGAAGACCTCCAGGATGCTGTCAAGGATGAATATCATCAGTGGTTTGCAATGCATCTTGTTGAGGATCGAGCCAAGTCACAACCCAACTACCACAAACTGTTTCTGGATCTGCTCCAACTCTTCAACGACTCTTGGTTATGGGAGGAAGTTATTCGAGAGACCATTGTTGCCGTTGTACGGATGCTCAACGCTGATCTAACAATGACTGAGACATCGGAGCGCGCACTACTCAAGAATCTTGGCGGATGGCTTGGTTCGCTGACTCTAGCCCGCGATAAGCCTATTAGACACCGCAACATTTCTTTCGTGGATTTGCTGATCGAGGCTAATAAGACCAAGCGACTGATGGTCGTCATTCCCTTCACTTGCAAGATCCTTGCCTCAGCAAAAGGCAGCAAAACATTCAGCATCACAAACCCATGGATCATGGACATCTTGTCTGTTCTGAAAGAGTTCTATTCGAATTTTGAAATTAAACTCAATCTCAAGTTCGAAATAGAGGTGACTTGTAAAGCATTGGAGGTGGACCTACACTCCATCGAAGAATCGACGTGGATCCGCGACAGTCAATTCACGACCTACGATGAAGTTTTCGCTCCAGGTTCTGGAGAACAAGCAGGTTTAGAAGGCTTCACCGATCTCTCTTTGGCACGTATCAATAACCAAGGCATGTTACGCAGCAATGTGGGCGAACGCTTCTCATCTGCAGACATGACAAACTCTCTTCCAGAAATCGGCGACCGACTCTTTTACCCACCTATACCAAACGCCAACCAAGTCACCACTGAACAGATTCGCCAGATCTTTTTGCAGGCAGCTACACATGCCATACAGGAAATTATTTTCCCAGTTGTTGAACGATCGGTGACAATCGCAGGCATTTCATCCTCTCAACTCGTGACTAAGGACTTTGGGACCGAGCCAGACGGCGATAGATATCGAAGTGCCGCCCATAGCATGGTTCAGGCACTGGCGGGCAGCTTGGCTTTGGTCACTTGCAGAGAGCCACTCCGAATGAGTATGGCAAACAACGTTCGAGCGCTGGCTCGCACTTTGCCAGGGGAGGGATTGCCAGAAGGCATCATCTTGATGTTTGTCAACGAAAACATTGATATAGTTTGTAAGGTTGTTGAGGAGGCTGCTGAGAAGCAATCCGTCGCCATTGTTGAAGAGTCACTCCAGGAGGGTATTCATATGCGCCAGCTGCACCAAAGCCAGCATCCAGACGAGCGGTTTGAATTCCCCTCAGTCCACAGATACGCCAACTTTATGCCCGAGCCCTTTAGACCATCTTCGGGGCCTGGCGGCTTGCATCCAGAGCAGCTGTCAATCTACGAGAATTTCGGTGCATCTCGGGTCCTACCAACGCACGGCACAACTGCCTCACAGGACGCACGTCAGCAAATAGCTGACCTTCCAGCCTTCGATCCTTCCCTGCCTAACATCACGACTCCCGCCGACCAGCCCGCGATACCTAGACAAGGATCTCAGCCACAGCGACTTCAAGGAATCGGCAATCAGATGGGTGGTCCCCAGGCCAACGGCTATGGCGAGCCAGCCAGCATTGATGCAATGATTGCTGAGGTCTTGCATCTGGCTCAGGAAGCGACTGAGCAGACAATCGATGAACTTCCCCTTACATCACCTGTTCTTGAAGGCTACAAAACTCTAATTGGAGAGATTGAAAGCCTCCAGATTCCTGTTCGTGAAAAGATCATTGAGCAAGCTGCTTACCAAGCCGTGAACTTCTTGCTCGCAGACTCCAAGAGACGCCTCGATACGGAAATCATAGTTCAACTTCTTTCAGACTTATCTGGGATGACCAACTCTGCAGGCCAATGCATCTGGGGATACATCCGAGGCATCGACGACGCCCAATTACTCGACCCACGAACCATCATGGCCCTGCTTTCACATCAGCTGCTCACCTACGCACGCTTGGATATCATCTTGTCCAAGGCTATGGATGTCCGTAAGGAAGAGGCGCTCGAACTGTTGGCGGTCGTGCTTGACGAGATCCTTCTCCATGACTCTTCAGTTGTGTTACGCGCAGAGTTTGCTCGCACCATTGACGCTCTCTGTCGATGGTACTCTGAAGATGAAGGTATCGAAAATAGCAAGGAGCTGTTGGAACGACTCCAGGTTTCGGCGACGGATGATCTTGCTCTTACATCAGACTTCAAGCAGGATCACTTGGAACATATCTTCGAAGAATGGATTCATTATGTTCGCACTGATGTCTCAACCAAGATCCTTACCGCCTTCATTCAACAATTACATGCAAAAGACATCCTCAAAGACAGTGAATCCCGAGCCGTGTTCCTGCGTGCATGCATGACTGTTGCGATGGCATCGTGGGAGCGAGAGGAACAAGATGAATTTGGCATTTACTCGAATGCTCTCTTGCCCGTCGATTCTTTGGCGCGACTTGTGGTTTACCTTGTTGTCTATCAAGGCGAGTCTGAGGGAGCAGTGAAGCCAACGAAGCCCAAATTTTTCGAGTCAATGCTTAGTCTGCTTGGGCTCATTCAATGCCATCACTTCCGTGATCGTGCAGAAGAAGCCAACTCGAAAATCTACTTCCGCCTCTACTCGACCATTTTATCCGAGATCGAAACAGCTAGTGTTATCCTTGAGGAAGACCTTGACGAAATCATCCTCGTGATCGGCAAGTTCTTCATCGCGCTTCAGCCTCGGTACTTTCCGGCTTTCTCGTGTTCTTGGCTTGCTTTGATAGCACACCGTGTGTTTATGGGCATGACCTTGAGGATGGGAGCACAGCGGGGTGTATGTTACTCCTATCCATGCTCTTAATGGCCACGCTAACAAAATGAATAGGGATGGGATGCGTACGCTACACTAATGGAGGTGCTAATGACATACACGGGTGATGTGATACAGGCTCGAAGACCGGAACGCCCTGAGATTTATTTCTTTCGTGGCGTAGAACGCATGATGCTCCTCATTCACCACGACTTCCCGGATTTCGTCAGCGAGAACCACTTGAGACTTGCCATCCGCATTCCCCAAACTTTGCCCCAGCTCCGCAATATTGTCACCAGTGCTGTGCCTTCAGCCATCGGAGAACTGCCAAACCCTTACTATGACGTTCGCGCCGATGAGCTTCACTTGATTGAGAACATTTTCAACAGCCCAGTCGTTCGCGGAGACATTGCTACGCCACTGGAGAAGGCAGGAATTCGGGAAATTGTCGATGAATTGCTCCGGTCGACTTCCACTAGCAACGAGCAACATCACAGCGATATTAACTTCATCATTGATGCCGTTTCGGACCAGGGCGATAATGGCGAGCTCATCCAGCTCCTATGTGTCTATATTGCGACACAAGCCATCGCTGCTGCCACGACGAGAGGCACCCCGAATGAGATGTTTGACAGCGAGGGTGTCCACTACAATCTCATTCTTTCATTGACCAGGAACACGTCGCCCAAATCCCGCTACGACTTTATCGAAGCCATTATCAACCAACTCCGCTTCCCATCCAGCCACATGTACTGGTTCCATCATACAGTCATGGAAATGATGCATCCGCACCATAACCATAAAAGCGATCAAGTAGCGCTTTTTGTCAAGGAACAGATCGCGCGTGTGTTGCTGGAGCGTCTGATCGTGGATCGACCATATCCTTGGGGTATTCTCATCACAACTATCCAGCTTCTGAGGTCCACAGAGCATCAATTCTTCGATCTCCCTTTCGTGAAAGATACATCGGAGACGTGGACTATGATGCCAGCGATCATTGGCGTCCAAGAACGAAAGCCGTACCTCGCGTCATGAGCGCAACACAAGTCAATGCGCCCAAGCGTGCGCCACGAGACGACGCAGACTCTGGCCACAAAGGTGTCCCTTGAACCAGTCGGAGAGATTAATCAACCAAGTCTCGGTGCTGAAAACAGGAGGCCTCACATGCGTACATCTTTCTAGAGGATCTCACCATCAACACCTCAAAACCTACACTATTCCTATTCTCTCTTCTTCTTGTGCTTTGTTGAAATGCTTGTTTGCGTTGCTCTGGTGCTGGTTATGAATACACGGTCTCACGACCGGTGGGTGGAGCGGCTACTACCTTTCACACCAAAAAAGCGAAGGCGTTTTCTCTCAAGGATTTTTACTACTACGATGGATGATATGGGCTGGGCCGGTGGGAGCATCACGTGATCCGGCGATTGATTGACTATTCGGATGGAAAACAAGGGCACAAAGACTGGGACGGGGTGTTTTTGGGGTAGTTTGCATGATCTTGTGCTCTGCCTACCTACTACTTCTATTGGACCTTGAGACTCGGGATTACTGTAAATGTATGCATAATTTCTACACTTTCTTTCTTCCTCTTGACTCATTGATTTGGATGGCCGAGAAGCAATTGGTGCATGAGTGGAGTTGTCATTTGTCAAGGCTTGGTGGGGTTTGGGTTTGTATTATTCGAGTGTTTTGTAGGATAATCATTTTCGCCTTCGCCCTGCCTCGTTTACATGGAAACTGTCACATTGATACGAGGCGCCGAGAGCATTTGCGGTGCATCCATTATTGTAGGGGTTTCTCGTGTCCATCAAGCACAACCCAAATACTCCACATCTCTCCATCCCACCTCTTAGCAAAACAGAGCAAAACAAAGCAAAGCAAAGCAAAGCAAAGCAAGTCCCTTACCCATCCAGCGTCTCTCCCATCACCCCCATCACCTCACTATCTTCATAACCACCCATTCGAACTCCCTCTCCGCCCCCCAGAATCCCCTTGGCCTCATCTCACTTTTGACCGTTTCGAAGCCGTTTTTCCGCCAGTAAGGTCCATTTGCAGCTTCGTCCGTTTCCAACCAGATTTTGCTGTTTTGGGGGAGGGCAGCAAGGAGGGCGGACAGGCAGAGGGGTGTTAGACCTTTCTTTCTGTACTTGTTGTTGTCGTTGTTGGGGGAGGAGAGTGTTGCGACGGCGGAGAGGCGGTAGTGTGGTGTGGATGGCTGGGGGGTTATGTTAGAGTGAGCATTGAGGAGAATCTGGATATTTTAGTGGTAGGAATGGGCGTCGCTCGTCCACGACAATAAATTGAATCTCACTCACATCTCCTTCACCCTCAATGCTCGGTGGGTCGTATTTGATCGCTGAGATACAAGCTACAGGTAGATCGCGACCAGCGTCAGGTACGGGATCGAATGCTATTGATATTATCCCATCATCTCCCAGCTCTTTCGATACATCTGAGTCCTTTTCGAATCGGGGTGCGTTTTCGAAGTTTGGGATTTCTCGAAATGCATCGTTGACTAATTTTGCGACCGAAATCTCGAGTTTTTCGTTCATGTAGAGAGAGGATTTGCTGAAGATGAGAGTATAAAAATTAGATGGATTTGACATCTTGAACGTTGTGACTATGTACTATGCTGTGAATATTTCTATCAGCCTGAGGTTGATGTTTGATGGGGACGGCAATCTATTTGCGGGTGGTCATGACTCGTTGTTGCTTTTATTCACTTTCTTCACAACATTCTTGCAAGCGTCCCCGTGCCTACAACATCGTCCATCAGTCCTCTTTCTTCACCTACGTCTCCTATGTTATGAGCTTGTGAGAACTTGTGTTGGAATAGAATTCACATACACCTTTGGCGACTAGTAGTTGGCCTTTAGGTGTATAGGTGCACAATGGTCTAACAGAATCTTCATTCATTAATCAGTGGCGGTCCACCAAGTTTCATTCTGCAAAAGTCTATTACAACTCTCGAAGCCGCTTATCAAATGAGAGAAAACAGGTCCCGAAGAACTTCGAGGTCGAGGTCCTCTTACAACAAACGAACAACCGACCAAGGTACCCAGCTAAAAGCATCTTGCCGTAGCATCTCGCCCAGTTCGAAATTCGCATTTACCATTGTATGTTGTGCAATGGTGGTCCTGTAGATCAAAAACTATCAGTATGAGGAAGTTGTCTTAAGTACAGAGAATGCCTTACATATCCACACGTTTGTGCTGCGCCTTTGATCCAACTGTGAGGGCCTGGTCCCTTCCACTGCTGACAATACCCAGTATACTGATCAGGTGTACAAATCTGTCAAGGGCATCAGAATCTGTGTTGCGGCTGCATAGAGATGCGGGATGCTTACGTAGAATTCGTCGGCCACGACGGAGCCAAGAAGGAAGAAGAGAGCTGGAATAGTTGCTAGGAACTTCATAGTTGTAGCTGCGAAGGCACAGGTTGGTGGGGACAAAAGGTGTAGAAAGAGACGGCAAAACGGCTGGCAGATTCTCGATGCTGAGAAAAAGCTTTTTAAGTAGACGACGGTGACAGGAAGTCGATCCATCGGCGCCTTCTCACCCACCTCCACTGCCTCAAACTATCGGGCTTACAACGGACAATATTTGAAGATCGAGATTGAGATGGGATCTTTCCATCCCAGATCTCTGGGTCCTGTCAGATGTTAGACCCTTCCAGGTACTGGAACCTCGAGCTACCACAATTCGTATGCAACACCACTAACCGATACAAATTCGGAGACTAGAACAAATCCTACGGCAGCGGGGTTTTGCTGGTGGTCACCCGCCCAACTACCAATGGCTGCGATTATGCTGGGTTATGCATGGTATAGGCGCCAAAGACACAGCAATCGTCAAATATCCGACCTAGACAATCGTTATCCGCGATTCCAGTCCTATCGAGAAGACTCAAGTTACCTCGATTCTACACAGTAAAACCTTATATGGTGGGTGTACCTAACGATACTATTGGTGTTTTTTAGCTTGCCGAGTCAATTACCGAACCAATCCATTACTTGCAGCTATATACTCTAAATTGCGACTATATACACAGATCGAACCGCCGTCGGGTAATCGAAAGAAATTGTAGATTCCAAGGACGTGGTTCTTGTGGAGGAAGTAAAATTTATAGGATCCTATTCTAGGAACATCCGACATGATGGTTATCGCACAGTGGGACCTTCGTACCAGTTTTGCGGCCCACGTATAGAATAGTGGAGCATTTTATGTTTCGGCAAACATGTGTTTGTGGCTGCGAATAATATCGACAGAACTAAAGAGTCAGCAATCAACGGTTTTTCTAGTTAACTTGAGAACAGATACGTTTCGTCCTGTTACACCTTAGATAAGCCACCGAACTCTTTTCCGAAGTAATAGTCTGATACCCGATAAGAGTAAAGCTAGGAAAGAAATCGAAAAATAAAGCGTTGTGATCCCGACGCTCGCTCCTCGTCGATTTGTCCACCCCCATGATTAATCACTACGGAAGATACGGAATAGATAGTCATAAACGTATACTATGTCTAAGAGCTTTTAGGCTACTAACCTACAAACTCATTAGTCTTAACGCCAATCAAACTAGGTGTATTTTTGACCATATATTACCCGTTAATACCAATTTGCAGCTAACATCTATCACTATCAATACTAAAGTCCGGTGTATTTTACAGACTTCGTGAAGTCCCGCGGCAGTAGTCTTAGCTACCTTATATGTAATGGCTCGTAGACTATAATACGTATCAATACTATCGTAAAGTATCAATTCCCGGAGAAGGATACAAAGTAACCCTATTCGTGCGACATGGAGTTGACCACCGTGGTAACGAGGGAAAAGTTGAGAAAGATCCTGCGATCATACGAGAATAACAATGACGTGAGGTGCATACTAAGCTCAATCTAATTTTAGAAATTCGCTCATGTACAGCAAGGATCGTCGGTTATTGCTTGCGCTTCTCTTCATGCCGAGAGATTTGTCAAACTGCGGTTTTCTGGCAAAGACAACTCCAGGGTTGGATGTTCGGGCTGGTGTGAGGAAATGTATGTGCAATACACCCGTGCCTGTAGAATTCTAGACAAGAGAGAGGGAGTTGGATGGTTTTTGGGACATCATTGAATTCGAGCTTAAGAGATACCTCCTATTGCACCATATCTAAGTCTAGTCGGTATATAAACTACATGAAATTTCTAGGTGTTCAAAACAATCGACTGAAACATCGGGACCTACTGATTGCTCAAACGCATACTAAACTTATCTAAAATGGTTACTTTAACACTCATAATCGAGACCAACGACTCTCTCCTCACCAAACCTAACCCATTTACGTCTCCTAATAACGTCTCCAGTCTCATCAATGTCTCCCGCCAAATAAATCCAGAGGGAGTAAATCGTCCAACGTCCATCCATTATTACGCCTCACCCGTATCCTCATAATCCTCTTCCTCCTTCTCCGATCAGCAAAATCCCTTCGCGTGGTTTCTATTCTAGCAGCCAGCCAAGAAGGTCAACTGTGGCCTGCGTATTGGATAGTGGAGAAACATTAGGGCGTCGCTAATGCCGGTGGTATATGTGCCAGATTGAAACACTTAGGGCCAAGGAAGAGAATGGGAAGGTTGAGTTTGTGCATCTTTTTCCGGGACTGGTTAGGGGGACTGGGTTGAGGTTTGAGGGGGTGGGGATTGTAATGGGGTCTTGCTGAGGTAGATCATTTTGACAGTCGTGCTGAGGTTTGCGGGGTATGAGGTTGGGGAGGCGGATGAGAGGGTACTTTATGCTGCGACCGATAATAGTATTCAGAGTGAGAAGGGAAGTGGTGACGTTGATGGGAGTGGTGTTTATGTCTCGGTGGGGATTCTGCGGTATTGGAGGTCCCTGCTCTTGTTAAGAAGATGAGAGAAAAGGGGGATATGGTCAGCAAAGTGTATGGACACACGATGGAGATTATTGATCGGGTGGATAACATGTGAAGCGGTATTTTCTATGGTATGAATCTAAATCTTGGGATATATTTAGCTTACATCCATTCATCGCCTATTCAATCCACTGCATTGACGTCTCATTGTGTGTCTGAAAGTGCGTGTGGAACTTGATCACCCGCTTATCTGCACCTCGCGTGAGGTGCTCGACTACGAAAGCGACTTCGAGCTGGCGATTACGCTCGACAGCGACGGAACGTCACTATGCGGGTCAGTAAACAGAGCGTTCCAATCAACATGGTAAAGCTCATCATCTGAGACACCGGGGAAAAATAAGTCAGAATCCAAGACTCCATTCTGTAGGGGCGGCGGTGTGTGGCACCCGGGCGGATGAATCCTGATGGTCACGGGTTGTTGCCGCGGACTTATCTGTGGTGTTTGGTTTGGAGTGCTTTGCGCTGTGGCTTGTTGAGAGGAGATCAGCTGTCTTCTACATTGCTGAATTATTCCTGCTACATTCTTGAGAAGATGTTCTTCGACTTGGCCTGTTGCACGTCGAGCGACTGAAAATAGCTCAATGCGAACTGACTTCAAGAGATCGCGACGATATTGGCGAGATGGATCTGTAGACAATCCTTGTTCGTAGTCTTTGAAAAACAATTTGTCAGCTACTCCTCATACGACGGGGGTCTCAACTAACATGGCGAGGGTAGATCTAATTCGAAGACTTCGGGGAACAGTTGTCGATAGACATCCGACCACTTGTCTTCTTCTAATCTACATGGTGCAGCGCGTTTTCTCAAGGTCTTCAATTGGTCTCGAGAGATCCCTTCCGTCGATTGTGGCTCTACAACTGGGCAAGGTACACCTCGAAGGTGATCTCGTAAATGGGCATCAGTTTCGACAACCATGTAGCATCGCGGGCACTGTATTGGCTCGGCATGTGTACGGTAAAGATGTTCCCTGCTATCGTTAGTAAAGATCCAGCCCTTCTCAACATAGAAATATTACTTCATCTTGTGGACCGTCGGCCAGCCAGGTCCAGCACAGCCTCGGCGGGAGCCATAAAGCTGCGAATCGTGTTTGTAGAAAGGACACGCGAAGTGGCACAACATCATGGAATCTACGCCGTCCCCTATTTGGACCTTTCTTCTTTTCTTTCGATGCCCATCATCGCCAATCTCCTGTCCCAAATGATTACTGGCAAGTCTCTTGGTGCGTACAAAAAGTGAAGGGAGTTCGAATTGAGCCGCAGGACTTCCAGTCGCCTTTGGGTCTGGCGTTGCTATGCTTGGGCTAGCGCAGTGGACCACACTGGAAGCGTAAAGATGCCACTGGACTTTGCAAAGCAGGTACTTGATCATCTTTTTGACACCAGATGAGACTCCCATACGACTTGCTCCCCTGACGCCATCTTCATCATCAGTGAAATCGCTGTCGGAGTCGCACTCGGCGCTCGATCCTGAAGAGGTTGATAAAGGCAGGGAAATTAGTGACGGAATGGCACTTCTGGATGAAATAGAGCCTACGTGAGAGGATCTTGGAGGTGTCCTGGGCTGATTAATATATAGTCTGCAATTGGATTGTCACAAACCGAACCCAGGAAGAGAAGAAGCGTTCAATAGTTGATAGCGTCGAGGTGGAAGTTGAGCAGAATTAAGCTCCGTTTCGGGCTTGTCGAAAGCAGCTTTTTTTGAGGCATGTCTTTGAGTAAAGTGCTGTTGAAGCCTGCTCATAGCGATGAAGGATTGCGCGCACCCGGAGTATGGGCAAACATATTCGAACTCAGAAACTGCGCTGGCTCTGGACTCAATGGATCTTCGACTTGCGAAGCCAGTCCGGGTACTATCTTTTGAAAGAGCCTGTGCATCTCCACGCAGCCGTAGTTGTCGATGTTGGCCATTGATACTGGCATTTCTAGAAGTTATGATGAGACTGGAGACGGAGCTGATTTCGATGCGTCAGTACATCGATCACACATGCTACATACAAACGCCAGTTGATACATACCTACGAGCATCACTGTTCATTTCCGGTTAACGAGAGTATTTCCCGCTCGTCTCTAGTCGTCGGTGATTGCTCCAATGTACTTGGACTCGTCTTTCCGACCTACCTGATGAGGTCGTCGAGTTGAGATACATGCCAGGGCCAGGGTAGATGGAGTTCGGCTATTGATGACAGCACTGTTTTAGTGACCAGTTGGAGCCCCACGTCCTTGGCCTTTGAGTTTGTTTCCCCCCATGGTTTGGATCATGAAGCACGGGACTGCATGTTACTACAGCGATACTAGTAGTCGATATCTTTGTTCTCCGAGGAAGTCATTGATGAGGCCCGAGGGCAAGAGGAGCCGATCTTGATCATTTGCTGGAGGTTGGTGTTGGTGGAGGGTTGACGGAGTCCTCGCCGAGGAATCGTGGAATAACACATCTCATCCATGTGACTTGCAAACTTTCCTCCCCAATTTCGTCTTCTTCCTTTGTTCAGCTTCTCATCCCAGACTTTCTTTTCTCGCAGATTCCCACCCACGGGGCTTTCCATTTGGCGCCTCGCTAAATCTTGGTTTAGGCTTCTATGCTCCTACCTCAGCTTCCTGAATCCCACAATCTCTGAGCTGGCGTGGCTGGCAGCTCGGAAGTCATTGACCATTGGACCGCGATGCGAGCCGAAAGCACAGGTCCGACACTGGTCAATTGGATCTTATCGTCTATCTACCACAGTACACAGTACAAGGCTGAAGGAATGCCGATCTTACTGCCTCGGCGATGTCCGGATCGAGTAATTCAGCTGAACATCATCCCCCACGAGGGGGCTCACTGGCTCAGAATAGCAGAAAGTAGCTCGAGCAGATTCCACTGCGGCCGACGGCGTGTTCACAGGCTCTTTTGGATGGGGAGCCCCAAATTTAGCAATTAATTTACCATCTTTGACATATGTCAAGACTCTGACAAGACTCCCAACCGACGTCTTTGTTGTACCACACCGATAGCCCGCCGGCCAGCATATTTGCGGCTCAGCAAGATACCATCCTTTCGACAGAAAAATAGACGAAGGAGAGCATCCATGTCCAACAAATATTCGCCGGATAGACCCGTTAGCATGCAAATCTACAGCTCGCACGTCCTACCGTCACGCCTCGTGGAGACCATCTACATAACATCATCTACGGAGTACCAAAGAGGGCTAAGAACCCATTTCTTGTGAGGCACGTCCCTTCAAGCGAAATCGAAAGCTCGCCAAAGGATAAAATATTCGACAACCCAATGCAAACGACTGGACTGAAACCAGTTTGTGTGTTTACAATTTCGTACTTGGTGACTGAACCAGGTAACAGTGCTGTGAACCTGTCCTCCAAGATGGTGAGTGACTAAGTTGGCGACTTTCAATCAATTCTCCTGAGTAAAAACAAGTAGAAGGGTCATCTATCGCAAATGTGCAGGTCGTTTACCTATTTCTCTTTCGTCTGCGTCGAACGGGGGTATGCGTAGCTGTACAAAGTAAGAGCTCGATGAGAGAAGATCAGGTGGTCGGCAAAGCTGTAACAATCTTCTTTTAACTATGCATCGCTATGATTCTTCGAGGATGAGGCTGATGATGACTTTCATTCCAGCGAACTTGCGAGCTGGTAGAATACTTGAACCACCCCTAAACCCTTTTCTTGGCTGTTTAATTTAATGAACTTGAATCAAACAAGGGATCTGGACTCTACTATGTACTAGTGGCGGGTAGCTTATATTATATCAGATAAGAATTAATCTTGGCGCTTTTAGCGGCAGGTAGAACGTAAGATTACAAGCGCGAAAGTTATCATACCCCAATAGAAGAGAAGCCTCGAAAAGATCTAAAGAGAAGTCTCGAAAAGATCTAAAGAGAGGTCTCGAAAAGAGAAGCCTCGAAAAGAGAGAAGCCTTGAGAATAGAGAAAGGGAGAGAGAGAGTCTATAAGCCGAGAGACGGGTCGCCAAGAATTAACCGGCATGTGCCATAGTACACAGTAAGCTCGCTGGACCAATTGGCTCTGGCTCTGCCGAAAAAGACGAGGAATGTTTAATATCCCCACCGCCATAGTGATCTTTGATAGACACGAGAAAAGGGGACTGACTACTGTGTATGGAAGCCAGCTGCGGAAGCCATACCTGGCTTCCCTCGGCCTTACTTGATCTCTACTTATACAATCTCGCTTGCAATCTCGCCTGGAACGTGTATAATATATAGAAAGTATTACTTAGTAATAACGAACCCTTATACCTATATATACGTATATAGTAATTCGCTTAGTCTGGCTTCCGGACGGGAAATTCACGATAAGCCCGTAATAAACGAAGCCGGTGGAAAGGATAATATAAAGGAAGTTACTAGTATTTAGAGTAGCTTCGTTAATAACGAGGTAATGGAAACTGGAGACCTAGCTTCCCGAGAGGTGGCTTCCCGAGAGGTAGCTTCCGGAGACCTAGCTTCCCGAGACCTGGCTTCCCGAGACCTGGCTTCCCGAGACCTGGCTTCCCGAGACCTGGCTTCCCGAGACCTGGCTTCCCGAGACCTGGCTTCCCGAGACCTGGCTTCCCGAGACCTGGCTTCCCGAGACCTGGCTTCCCGAGACCTGGCTTCCCGAGACCTGGCTTCCCGAGACCTGGCTTCCCGAGACCTGGCTTCCCGAGACCTGGCTTCCCGAGACCTGGCTTCCCGAGACCTGGCTTCCCGAGACCTGGCTTCCCGAGACCTGGCTTCCCGAGACCTGGCTTCCCGAGACCTGGCTTCCCGAGACCTGGCTTCCCGAGACCTGGCTTCCCGAGACCTGGCTTCCCGAGACCTGGCTTCCCGAGACCTGGCTTCCCGAGACCTGGCTTCCCGAGACCTGGCTTCCGGACGGGAAATTTACGATAAGCCCGTTATAAACGAAGCCGGTGGAAAGGATAATATAAAGGAAGTTACTAGTATTTAGAGTAGCTTCGTTAATAACGAGACTTTATAGGAGGATCTAGTTCCCTTCGTCCTTAACGAGGACTAAGACTAAAATATAATTTAACTTTATTAACTTTATAGTTCTATTTATTACGCTACACGTTATATTAGTTTGGTATAATATAGGTTCGTTATAAACGCTAATATTATATACGTTCTAAGCGGGATTACAAGCGAGATTGCATAGAGATCAAGTAAGGCCGAGGAAAGCCAGGCATGGCTTCCGCAGCTGGCTTCCATAGTCAGTCCCGAGAAAAGACCACAGTGGTGGTGGGGATATTAAACATCGTATCTTCTTTCGTAATCTCCCTGCTAGGTCTGCAGGTCTGAGTTTCTGCCTTGCAGAAACGTTTAGTTATCTACAGCATATAATAGCTATCAGTGTGGCGCTGGATAATTCGTGTCTCAAACTCTATCAACCTCTCATTCGGAGTCGCCAGCATGAACCCTTTATGAAGTCCCTCTCTGATTTCTTCTGAGACACATTTCCGTCTTTCACTTAATAAGCCAACATCTCCACAAAGTCCAGTGGGTCGGGCCCGCGAACCATCGGCGATCACATTCTAACACTGAAAAAATAGAGACTCTCTACCTATAACAAGATACCGAACAATAAATCAACATGAAGCTCACGCCCGCCCTCGTCAGCTCCGTCCTCATCAGCTTCGTCTCCGCTACTTGCTACGATAATTGCTGCTGTACCAAACCGCAACAACCTTCAAATAACTGGGGTTGTGATGATAAAGCTGGACAGGCAGTAATCGACGCCTACGGTGGTAGATATGCATGGTCTGCGCATTCTTGGCAAACCTCGGTGCTTTACAAAGATGGCCCAAAATATGATGGGAAGTACTTCTACGCCACTGGAAATGGCCGAGGAAAAAACGGTGACCATAAGATTGGGGCACAAGAAATTGGTGAGGCTTGTAAAAGGCAACAGGCTGGGCAATCGTGCTTCAATATCCCTGGCGGCCAGTGTATCGACTACATGGGTAAAAAAAATTGTTAAGAAACTTTCGAAGGATTATCAACATCCGAATTTATCAGATACTATACTTTTCGATGGCATGAACCTTGCATCTCACCCCTTAAGGACCCTACTGGTGTCACAAATCTAAGGGAGGGATTTCAGAGCTTCAAAAGCAGCGCAGCTTCAAATCAGCGATGCAATGTCACGTCTGACGTGACTGTAACAGCTTATTATCTGGTAAATCAACTTCGTTCTTATACTTCTGGCGCCTGACATGCTCCTCAAGTCTGTAACGATCCAAAGGGGTCTCCGCTTAAGCTTCGACTTGATTACCTCTCTTCCACGCGGAAAGATTCAAGTCATAAATTCAGTGACTAGACAATTTCTCTCAGGACACCAGAACGCTACATCGTACTTACAAAGCCATTTATCCTCCATGCACTTCTCGTATCTAGGCCAGAAAGAGGGCTTGGTCATTATCGGCTGGGTAGGCATCAAGTCCTTTCTGTGGAAGGGGACGAGGTAAGGTATCGGGATGATATGAATTTGATGTCTTGACTCTGAGCAATTCGTTAAGCTACACTTGAGTCCGAGTATCCCTCATGACGAAACTCTTCATCATCGTCAGCGCTTTAGTTCCGAGATTTATTTTGAGCTCCTCGAAATTGTCTTTGCAAGACGTTGAGAGTCATTTTTACCTCTTTCGAACGGGGCACCGTCTACGGTCGGATAGAGAACATGTTGGTCTCATCGCCTAGCGCTGGTAAGAGATATTGCCCGGTGAATATTGGCGGCACTCGATGAATGGGACGGCTATCGCCCTCCAGTGGGTGCGAGTCAATCGGTCTGGTGTGTTGAGACTAGTGTCAGGTCTTCGTTGATGTGTTTCCGGATTTTGTTGAGAATAGAGAGAGGTGGATATAAAAGGCTTGTTCTTCCTCTCCTTTGCAACAACAACCATCCTACACTCATTAAATCTTGGTCAGTAACAATCAATCCACTCGACATCGAACACCAGTCTCTCCTCCAATGCTTCAATGATATTATCGTTCTCCAAGTTCACATTGATGTCCATCAATTCTCCTACGCACAGCAGGAATTGGTAGATGTCATATTGAAACTCAGACTGATTGCATAGAACAAGACTTACCTTTCATAGCAAAAATCGTCACTTATTCACTATGAAGCTTCTCACCCTGGCCCTCTGCGCCTTGGTCTCCACCACTCTCGCTATACCCATAGAGCAAGCCTCAAGTGAAACCACCGACCTCATAGTCGACTGTCCCATCCGCCCGGAATTAGGTGCCGTCTCAGCATCCCTATGCGCAGACACCGACTGGCTCGGCTACTGCCACGTCTTCGTCACATGCGAAGGTTCCTGCTTCGATGTCGTCGACTACGGTGTCGCGGGCATGTTCGGCGATGGCATTTCCTCGGTCATGTTCCCTGTCGGCCAGTCATGCAAGTTCTTCTCTGGACGAAATTGCGATTGGAATGATGGGCCATGGGACGGGAGCTTTTGGGGACAACGCGATGTAGATTGGTTCGCTGATGGTCCTAATGATCCCAACCCCCGTCATTCGGCGTTGAACAATAAGATTCGAAGCTTTATGTGTTCTCATGCTACGCCGAGCGAGACGAAGCGCGAGGATGTGGCTTTGGAGGTTATCGAGGAGCGTGGAGAACCAAGCTCTGAAGTCCTCGAGAAGCCCGCTGATCCAGAATCGGCTGAGGTTGCAAGTAAGTCCCTTCTTCACTTTCTTTGAGTACACTGAAGTTCTCAACAAAAAAAAATCAAAATCGTTGAGACACGGCTCTCCTTCGACTTCTTTCCCTTGCGCACGCCCAACTAACAGGGTCATAGCCACCCTATTAAGCACCAGAATTCCCGGACAGACCTTTAATGTCGACACCTGCACCAGCAGAGACTACATCGATTGTTATCTGTGGTCAGGAATGACAGATGGCGAGTGCCTCGCCGGCAAAGACAACCGCAACCTTGCTCACACAAAATCCATGATCCTCCGCAAGAACCAACAGTGCGTCTTATACCGCAACTCGCAGGCTTGCAGTGGAGACAACGTCATCATAACACTGTCGGAACCGCGTTTGGATTACTTCCCGAATGAGGGCGGCGTGACGGCCAACATTGAGAATCAAGTTGGGAGCTTACTGTGCTGTGTCGGAATCAGCAACAAGGAAGGTTGCAATGGATCTTGTCTCTGTGATGTCGGACTTACTCCAGAACCTGGTGTTCCTGGTCGTACCATTGACATCAATGAGGCAGAATTTAACCCCATTAACGCCAACAGCATTGCCGTTCGCAGCGTGCCGTCAGCATCTTCGATTGTTGGCCAGCCAATGACCTCAGAGGATACCGACGACGTCCCGGTCCGCAGCCAGCAGAAAGCATCCTCAGTCATCGGCCATCCCACCACCTCAAACAGAACCGAAGACGTCCCCCGATTCAGCCTCCAAACCTGCATAGACAGAGAGTACGGCTCCTGCGCCCTATGGCCCGGTCTCTTCAATGGTCTTTGCATGAACGACCCCGGACACCTGGCTTTACTCATTTCCACAAAGTCCATTAAGCTCCTCGAAAACCAAAGTTGCGTGCTCTACAAAGCCATGGACTGCGTTGGGGAAAATGTCATCATCACCAAGTCGGAGCCACGTCTGGATTACTTCCCTAACGAGGGCGGAGTCACCGCTGACATGGAGGGCAAAATTTCGAGCGTGTGGTGTTGCCAGGGCCCAGGGCATCAATCGTGCGATAACACCTGCCTCTGCTACCAAGGCGTCACACTGGAGCCTGGAGGAAACCGTCGAATGCTTGAGAGATCTCCATTGTTGGATGTTTGAAAAGTCTGGTGAAGGTTGTGAAGATAATTTGTCCAGTAATGAAAATGGTGGTGAAAAGTTTGGTTGGAGATGGTTAGTGAGGAAGAAAAATTATACCACCAGGAGGCAGATTAGATGGATAATAAACTAGGAGATAATTCTCCTGGTACCTTGAATCCAAAATTTCTATATTGCCTTAGTAATTAGTATCCGTCTATGTGCAAATCAAGACCATAATCGGAATATGCCCACCTACTTCAGGAACTAGTTCCAAGAGCAACTATAGCAATTCACAGCGGCTTGATCCATTCGGTGTTCCCTAGCCTCCAGTAATCATGTTATCAGCTTTACATCTGAATTCTCTGGGTTAATTCGTACATGAAGCCCTGGCAAGGACACTGGATCGATGAAGCCAATACGATTTGAACATACCGTGTCTTACTCCCAACATCCATACGAAAAGAGAAGCAAATAGCCAGAGTGGGAAATGGAGAATTCGTACATACCAAGACCTGTTCTTACAAGTGGATTATCTCTTTTCACCATTGCCCCCATTCATACCCATTCATTCCCATTCCAAGACCTACTGTTACAACCCTTTACACACAAATTACAGATCCACGGACCGAACATGCCGTCCAAGACGAAGGCAATCTCTTGACCGAAGCCCCATCGGCCAACGGCGCCAGACAGACTATCATCAAAACACCACGTCCTTTGAACTCATTTACCACACAACACTACGTAACACCACGGGATTCGCACTCATTTATCCCCAGCAACACTGAAATCCATCTTGAAGGCCCTCAACAAGAGATGGTTTCCCTTGCCCGAAGTTTTTGGCCTCCCCTTCTGGTCATCGACAAAGTCATCCACCACCTGTTTTGAGGGACGCTTTTTGATCGGGGCGCCCTTGCTCTTTTTGCGCCCTCTCGACGTTACATGAAGAACTGGGCGTTTGGCCTTGGGTTTGAACTGTTTCTCGAGTATCACGTCGGCGCCAATGCCTTCGATGGGTTGGAATGGTTCAATCTCTGAGTTCTGGGAATCGGAGCTATCGTTGTGGTGTTTGACACCTCCCGATGAAAACTCGAATGGCAAGTCACTTCTTTGTCCACCATAGCGATCGTTTTGTGATTCTCTCGGCAGCTTGCTAGCAATATCGTCTCTTGCTCCTCGTCGGTATTCTCTTTCCGGCGAACCATACTCACTTCGTGGTGTGATTGCCGTTCTGTAATTTGACTGGTGTTCGGATGATTTGACTTTGTGACCAGAGGTTGAAGTGGGGTATTTGATAGACTTGCTCTTGGAGATCTGGTCGTCCGCACGGATAGAGGATGGAGCCTTGTCAGAGTTGTGCTTCCTGATCGGTAGCTCTACCGGGTCTGCAATCTCGAACTTGGACATGTGTGGGAGCAAGCCTGCACGCCGGTTCGTCTCGTGTTCGGAGTAATCGAGAGACCTCTCCAAGGCCGCAGAAGCATGAAGGCCTGTAAATGTAGCGGAGGCTGGAGAGTGGGTCTCTAGAAGGGGACCTCGTTCATTCTGAGATCGCTCCAGTATGCTATTCGCTTTGAAACCCGAAAGAGTATTCAAAGGATCATCCTCCTCCCATGATTTCTGCGCCTCCTTCTTTAGTGCCTCAATTTTATCCTCTGCAGCGACTTCTCTCCCTTTATTCTCGCTCGTGATATCGGTTCCCTCTTCATGATGCTTCATTGTCGTAGAGTGTTCTTTGTGTAAGCCTCTTTTGTCCTCGAGCTGTTTTCTATCCTCCTGTTCACCCTCGAGTTTGGCAGACACGATCCGTTTCACGAAGGCACGCTCTCGCTGCTCGCGCTTGAGATCACTTTTATAGACGTTGGGGTCGGTACTGCCGGACCCTGGCTTGGAGCTGAGTTTGTAACCAAGATCTTTGGCAACAGCCGCAAGTTGTGCAGAATCTGAGGCTTGCAGGTCCACTTCCCTGCACGGATCCGGTCTCTCTTCGTCCTTCTCTGATCCTTTGGAATCAGGCTCCTGCTTTACATACCTTCTTCCACGTTTTCCGTTCGGGTACGACTCGCCAGTAGCTGACTCAAGTTGTGCCATTCGCAGATTTCGGTCAGGAAAATACGGCTCTGGGGTATACTTTAACAGATCGACCTTTTGCATGCGCACAAGTTGGCTAACCACATTCCGTTCGTGACGATTCATAAACCGACCAGCTCCATATCGCGTTCCAAGATAAGACCTGATATTGCCGAACAGTTTCTCATACTTGAACAAAAGGTTATCGATCCGACGCTGGATCCCCAACCGCGCCACTGACATGGCCATAGGCGAAATCGTGAGTACAGAGTTTTTTTTTGCCTTCCCGCTCTTCATCTGAATTTTGAGTTCCTGCTTAATCTGTTTGCGCTCCTCAAGCGGAAGCATTCCTCTGCCTGCCTTCAAGAGCTTCGTCTGCTCCAATTGACGCGCTCTCCATCGTGCTCTATAGTCGACTGGATTACTACGGTTGACGACGAGCCAGGTCATTTCATTTCCGTTTGTCAGGGGCCCGAGGGCCAGTCGGCTGGTGGAAGGCAAAGCTCGCTGCACAACCTCTGGTCTCAGGTGCACGCAGTTCTTCCACATCCAATCAAAGTCGAGTCCTTTGTCCGCTTTTTTGGGTCTGAACGACAATTGACAAGTGACCTGATCACGTTTCAGGAAATGAGTCCACATGGTTTCCATACAGTGAACGATATGCTCTTTAGGGTTATTAGGAAGAAAGGGGAATCTCGCAATGTTCACGATCGTAAGCTTCGTCGGCTTGACACTAATGATATCGAACGAGGGAATTCGGTCATTTGGTAGTTGTGCGATGTTTGCTGGGATGGTTTCCGATGGTATGAGGAAGTGGCCAGGGCTGACATATTTGAGTGCCTCATAGAGATTCGTATTCTCAAGGGTGACAATTTGTTCGGGAGTTGGCAAAAAGTCAGGCATGTCTTCGTTGGCATAGGAGTTTCGTTGGCCAGCTTCGTCTCTTTCGTCTTGGGTTTTAGTATGAGCCGAGTTCTTCGTATTCCTATCCGCCTGACGTCCAGCAGATGCGAGGATACTGTACGCCTTCTTTGCCTTTGCGACACCCTTGATATTCCGCACAGGTATCAGCTTTTCGTTGACCACGCCCGGAAAGATCCTCAGCATGTCAATCTTGTAATTCTCCATGAACTCTTTCGTCATTTTCCAATACGGAGGTTCATTCCACTGCAGCACCTTATAATTGGCAGCCATGTTCAGCTGCTTCTTGAAGTTGACGGCGTGTACGAGAGGGAGGGCGCGGCGATGGGCCGAGATGGAGAAGCCGCGTCGGAGGAAGGGAGTGGGAGGTGCGGCATGGCAACGATGGGAGTATGGCCGCCATGATGACTGCCAAAGAGCGGTAGTCATGGGATTGGGAGGAGACAATGGCAGTGGCGGAATCACACGGCGGTTGGATAATAAGACATGGAGCTGGTCGTCGATAATTTCGACTTCGACTTCGACGCATCGGCCGAACGAAGACCCTGGGACAGCTCGATAGGGTATAGCGTGAAAGTATCCGTACGTTTTACCTGTAAGGTACCGTGACCGTGACTCTGTCTGTAAATTTCCACGTGTTATGTTCTGTATCACGATATTTTTACAATAAACATGCATGAACAAGGCTGACCGCTACCATGTTGAACTTAATGTATCAAGCTGATTGACTATCGCCCATGTCCGACATGAGAAGAAATCAGCCATGAAATGCCTCTGTAGAAACCACCATCAAAATCGCCCATGGCCAGGTCCCTATATCATGCTCCTATCCTTCACTCCATATCACCATCACCGACTTCAGTTGCTGGCCTTCTGGGTCTTGGCCTTGCGCCGCTGGCTCAACTATACTTACATTAGCATCATTCTCTGTCGGAGCGCTGCCAGCACATACCAAGTCCGGTGTAAGCAGCTGGTACACCTTTTTATCACCATCAGCATACTCCTCCAAAGTGCCACCTATAACCTCGACGGGTTTTCCTTTACGAATCGGTTTGCTAGTCATTGAGGGCCAGGACATGTATGAAGAGGGATCGAAGAGAACCTCGTCAGGGTTGTGAATTCCATCGCCAGGATCATCCATAAGTAGGAACTTCTGCTGCACCTTCTGCAGAAGGACCATCTTAGCAGCGACGTATTTCTGAGACACCCCACGCAATTGTTCCTTCATCGCACCTAGAGTTTCCGAATCGCGCGTCTCCAGAGCAACACGAGCATTGTACATGAACGTGGCGTGTCCAGCATCTTCGCGCAACATTTTGAGATTCATCAGGTCCGACACCATCGACTCAAGCTCCTTGAATTCCTGCCAAGTGCTCACAAGGATTGTCTTGATGGTGTTCGAATCAAACATCCTAGCCCACGATCGAAACTTGGCCGCATCAGTGTTGAACTTCTCCATGTCCACTTTCATGTTCGTTATCTTTCCTTTCTTCTTCGTCATGGTCATCCTCGGGTTCTTCGTGGTATTATTGGATGTGGTGGCCCAGTATCGTCCAGATTGTTCGACAGACCACTCGATAGACCACTTGAAGTTGACCCGCAGATTTCGAAAAAATTGCAGAATAAGCCGGGAGAAGGCAAAAATCTCACTCGGATAGAACTCAACATCCTCTGAAGACTCATAATCATTGTAGATCAGCTGAATCTCTAGCTTCCCAAGGCATGACGATGTGTCGGATCCACCCAACTGTGCTTCATCGGCAACGGTGGGCTCATCTTGTAAGGCTTCGCGAAGCTTTCTAATGTTTACCAACAAGGCATGAAGTCGATGATGATCCTTACGACTGGCGAGAACTTTGATCTTGAGATGACGAATCCGATCGAGACGGCACTTCGATAGAGTATTGACGTGTTTACTACCGCGCGAAGAGCTCACAAGCAGCGACGGGGTAGCCCACCACCCACTGTTGCCAAAATCACTCGCTCTGTTAGTTGGTGCTGCATCCGATTAAAGAGAGAGAGAGTCTTACATTGAGCTTGCAGACACTTCGATTTCAAAGGGACGTGCAGGGCACTGATAGAACAGAGCTGTGACATCGGCACATGTCTGTTTGTCAACGCGCAGTAGGGCCGCAGCTGTAGCATACGACTTTCTGGCCTTCGGCCCGCGAATGGGCTGAGCAGGGACAGGGCCTGGTGGTATCAAAAGCTCGAAGATCTGGAGACGTAGCTCTGTTGGCAATCTTGAGAGGTAACAGTCTTGCGATTCGCTCTTGTGGCGAGAACATTGTTGAATTTTTCCTGGCTCAAGCACAACTGGCCTCGAGCATTTGTGACCGCAGGCCGCAGTTGCTTTGCATTCTCCTCGACGCACACTTGAGTATTTGTGAGTGGTACAAACGGGTAAAAACCCTGAGTTCCAAAGGCTGCTATCGATCGATCCATTTGCCTTATTCTGGCAGCGCATCTTTGTGTAGGTTTGAGCATTGCAGCTCTTGCGACGATTTTCGTAGTCCCGATGAAGCATGCAACGGGAGTGGTCCTTTATGGGCAACACTAATACGGGTCCTGTTACCTGCACTGGAGCAGGGACAGGAAGCGTCGAGCTTGGGGCAGATATTGTTGCTGGGAGGACGGGCGGAAATGGTCCAAGCACTGGTGCTGAGAGTGTTGCTGGGGATGTAGAAGCACGTCCGCGGCGCGCCGGTGACTGTGGTGGATTTGCATCTAGAGGAACAGCTTCAGTGCGCTTCGCTAAACGAGATTGAGCTGGCATTGGGGTAATAGGTTTCCGGCTTGCGGCTTTACTTTGTGGAGTTGAGGTAGCGGGCTCACGGCTCTTTGTTGGACCTGGTGGGAAGAGAGCAGCAGGTCTATGACGCTTGATTGGACGTGGCGGAGAGCTTTCGATGATTGTGGCATCATCTATGCCACCGCTGGGAGCTGACCTGCGGCTTTCATTAGTATTGAGACCATGACTGCCTCCAAGAAATGACCGCCGAAGGAAAGCAGACCCGCCAGCTAAGTTGCCATTTACAGGTGCACTTCTAGGCGAAGTGAAACTATGGACTCACCTCTTCTTACTGCGGGTTTCCATTTGGCTTGGGAGACGTCGTGAGTGAAACTGGGGTTTGGTTTGAAGCAATGAAGTTGAATTGAAGGAGCTGGAGCTGGAATTGGAGTTGCCGCTAGTTCTATTGGAATCTTGTTGAGGTCCAAGGTTAACGCTGGAGCGCTGTTAGGTGGGTTCCCTCCTATCTCCGTGTTAGGTAGGCCCAGTCCACGAGACGTTCACACAACACTCAAACTTGAACTCGGAAGAGAATTAGGCTTTGTGACTATACTTGCAATGTCTTTGCTAGTTGTATTAAGTGTGCAAACACAACACACACCAAGGCTGGAGGCGAAGCCTGCCCCCAATTCAACCGTTTACGATATACAAGACGAGCTTCCAAGCCATATCGATCCTCACAGGCAGAATGATTCAGCCATC
Organism: Venturia pyrina ICMP 11032; assembly: GCA_000738655.1. Classification (NCBI taxonomy): domain Eukaryota; kingdom Fungi; phylum Ascomycota; class Dothideomycetes; order Venturiales; family Venturiaceae; genus Venturia; species Venturia pyrina. The sequence goes on along the minus strand of JEMP01000042.1, from coordinate 29,961 downwards.
TACCAATCTCGGAAAACCATTCGTTCTACACCCTATCTAACAAGCAATGTTCTATGAAGACGTTAGCACGCCCTACTATCTCGGGTTCGTAGTGTTAGAACATACGCAGCAGACTTGCTGCCCTTTTTGTACGTTTTCGTACGTGCATGATTTATGGCAAGTGCGGGGACCAGACTTCCAGCATTTATCAGTCTATAATCTCCTGTTAGCCCCAACTTCCGATAATAAATAGTACGCCTATAGCATTGGGTGTAATACGAGGGGAAGATGTCCAAAGGGTCTAGAAAAGCTTTATTTAACGTACGATGGCTTTATCACCAAATTGATAACAGAGACCGCAGATTGTTGACGAGAAGGTTGAAGCACGGCGGCCAGGGTTGTTTAAAGTGTCTGGAGTAAGGACCCCATCTCCAGCAAGAGCAAGTCCAGATGCTTGCTGTACCGCAGTAAGGAAGACTGTTGCGAGAAAAAGTGGCGAAAGCATCTTGGCGGGATTTCGAGAGCTGGGAAGTTCGAGAGCTGGGGAGTTCGAGAGCTTGGGATATAAGAAGATAACGAGTTCGCGATGGATTTAGTTGGGGACTTCTAGAGTTGTATAAATATAATTCCGAGGGCTAAATACTAAAGCATTAATGGTTTGGGCTCAGATAGTATGTTCGGAAGGCTTTCAATAGAACTACTCAATCTTGTAGGGAAGATAAACCTCCCCCAAACAAGTTAAGGTCTCCTATAATGGAAGGAAACCCGGCTTGGATCGTAGGCTATAGAGTAGAATTGCGGGCTAGGAGTTTCCAAGACTTTTTTCCTGGTTTAGTACTGTCGAGGGTTTAGAAAAAGGTGTTTTTCGGAGTGGTTTCTCTTATCCGTCTTCATCTGCAAGGGAATCGTAGACGTTCTCCGATCAGCAATGCCGTGTCTTGTCATCCTCCTGGCAGTCTCCTCTCTCCTTTTTCTTCGGTCGATACGTTATGGAGCTGTCATTCAGGCAAAGTTCAGCGAGTTATAGGTGGAGTTGAGTTGTATGGTAGGAGATGAAGTGCTTGCTTGATCAGTGAGAGGAGTCAAGCCGATATTTGGCCGCGATTTCCTCGGCTACGAGTATAAGAACAACCAAGAACTCTCCGCGGGTCTCTCCGTTGCATCTTTCTCCCTTTCTTCTTCGCGCTTTATTTCTATTCTTTTTTGCAACTTTGGGATTTCAATATTGCAGTAATTTTACTAGAGCAAGAAGTGACGACGATCACGGCATGTTCAACGGGAGCTTGGCTCGCCTTTGATCGCGTTTTGTCCCCTTCGCATACCTCTCGCCCTTGGCAAATGCACTTTTCTCATTCTAGAAGACACGAGACGCCCTTTTTCGGAGAGATGAACCAGTCCAGTCGGTCGAAGTATGATCTGGGGCTAAGACGCTTACTTCTAAGAGGCATTCGATAGCCAACTCAAGGCCCGCCAGCATCGGGATCTCCGGATCCAGAACCCATTCTATGCGCAGGTGTATATTTTACAATTTTTTGGTACTGTGTACTATCTGGGCCCGCACACCATTTCATTTCGCACTTGATCCCACTACTCACTGATCAGAGAAGGGCATTTCCCCAGACGCCATGTGGACAACCTACCGCCATAATATGATTTCGTCGTCTCTTTTGCAGATCATTTAAGAACATAGGATGAGGAAGAATGGTAAATGTATTGGTATAACAACGATTCTCCATCCCATCGAGTACTTCATCATCTCTTTTATGGTTCTGAGACTCTGCTCTTATATGACACGGTTCTCACTCGCTGCCATTACAGCCTTGCTATCAATTGCATACTTCAATGCACCAACCCCTAGCAACGTTTTCTGTCCGCGATTTGAGACTATTGCCAAGTCACTTTCATAGCCAGAATCTCGACGGTGTATTTCGCGACAGACTCCTCGACTGGATCATTTTTTCCAGGGAACGATTCGCGGACTCCCTTCAGAGTACTTATTTGAAATCTCGTCGGTCAAAGATGCAGGAGGCAAAGCGATTTATTGCCACGGCGATTTAGAATTCAGCACCTTCAATCCGCCTCCTTCGAGACCAAATATCGAATCCCGGTCTTGCCTAAAATGTTTCAATCGGTACCACATGCAAGTATAACCGTCTTCGATTTATTATGCTCGGACGTGATTCTGTTATTTCGGTTTGAAGATGTATAACTTGCCGGTATGACGTGAAGCAATGCCATCGTTGTGGCTACATTGTTCGGAGGGAGATGTTGAAAGCGCTGTACACTATTGTCCAGTCTACGTCTCCTTGTGATGTTGTAAGCCTCATACAATGTCCTTCACTGAAAAGAAGGCTGTAACACCTTGAGCTAGGATTCATTGAGCATACAGACCCGGATATGTCAGCTCTTACTTTCACTGCAACGCTGATCACAAGATCCAAAAGCACACCGACTACAAACGGCTTGCAACAACCACCTACAACCTCCAAGATCATTCAGGGTCAGAAATAACTCTCCATCCTCTTCTACCAACTTTAGCGGCAGCATAATTAAAGTATCCAAAATGAACACCACAGCCCCACGCATAGGCGCGCAGCATATCCAAAATTTCGCCATATTAGCGCCACTACTCGGTCTCGATATAAACATGAATCCTCAATACACTACTTGGTCTACATCCACCCAGATTTCGATACTAAGAGGAAGTCTCATGTTCAAAATTGGCCATCATACAAACGACGAGAAAATTGCTAATAGAATAAACACGACCGTGCTAAACCTCTCGGCAGCTGAATTACTGGCATTACTTAGTGATTCCGCTGCATTTGATACTAGAGTCGTAGTTTTGCAAAAGCAATATACCGCCGAACGTCGCCAACAAGGACAAAACACCAGCACATCGAAGACACCAAGCTTATCTTCAGTAAATGTGCCATCTCCAGACGAACGAATTCAAATCAGCGAGGAAGACGAGTTCGCATCCGAGCGTCATGGTAAAACCCCCGAACAACGCAATGGCGAGTCACCACTTGCGAGGGCTAATCAATTTCTCTTTGGTCTTGGAAGCGTAGCTGTGGGTGGTGTTGGTGGAATGCTGAGAACAGCGTCTGGTACGGCATTGGGACTGGGACAGGCGGTGGCTGGTACTGTAGCGAGCACGGGCAGGAACACGACGATGAGTCCAGTGCACAGGTCGCAGTCGGAGCGTTTGCTTGGATCGTCTAGGTCGAATGGGGCTGGTATGGACGAGTGGGAAATGATGGATGCTACCGAGTTGGACTTGGATGCTCGAATTGAAGAGGATCAAGTCGCACGGTGGCAGTCTGGACGACGACGACAAGCCCAAGAAATTCCAGGACTGGAAGATGAGGAGGAAGAAGGGATCACTAAGACACAGCGAGCATATCGACCCAGTCGCCCGGGTTTGGAAGATGACTTGGCTGATGCTATGAACGGTAGATTGTAGATCGTCCAGGCTACGTGGCATAGCACTTTGTTCAGGTGTTTTTGATTGGACCCTCGTTTGTTGTTAGACTTGAGGGGTTTCCAATTGGCGGATTCTGTGGTTAATTGATAGCGCAATCAAACAGCAACAGATTACTCCCAAAAGTTTTGAATGATTGAAGATGAAGTAAGCTGCTACCCGGATCGAAATTGAAGCTGATGAAACAATCAAGAGGGTTTGGAACCGTCTCCATCGTAAGGTTATTCAAGAGGAGCGAGATCCTTTGAGAACCTGCGAAGAGTCGTTTCGACTAGCTATTTGGATGCAATATTGCTTTTCTTTGTGATACTCGTGGATGCTCGGGTAGCGAAGCTGTAGGGAAATCTGGCTGTACTTGTTCTTTTCTATCTTATCGACGAAGGAACACAGTACTTCCAGCATGTTTATATCCCACTGGACACCTATCGATACCACGCTCTTTTGGAACCTCGGTGATGGTCTCTTTGTTTATCCATTCCGGCGGTGGTTGGTGTTTTGGGGTGGCGAACTTCACATGGCTGGGAATGTTCCGCAACCGCAATCAGTTCGTGTCTTTGTGAGGCTCACCACAATATACCAGCTGTGCCGCAGACGGGATGCCTTGACATTTTCTGACATATATCACTGGAAAAGTATCGAGTTTGACGGGAATCTTCAACGTTGGAACTTGGAAGAAGAAAGCTTAGCCCGTGTCGTATGCCAAGCGAGCTCATCGTACAGCATCCACGTCCACATCTACCCTAGAACTACCCTACTGACCGACAACATCACCATAACCCCAAGCACCACCACTCCACGCCGAAGACACGACAAGACACACTGAAGTTGGAGAAGAATTGTGCCAACCGACTCCTGATACCCCATAGCGTGCGCCTATCGACGATAAGCAACGACTTCTCAACGGGGCCAACTTCCGCCTCCTCCACCTGCCACGACTCCCATATCCTTTCACCAATCCTACGAACTTCACATACTCTTCCAATATGGCTGGAACACGGAACTACGACTTCCTCGTGCGTCGCCGTTTTGTCGCAGAAGTGCCCCCCTTGGCACGTCATACTAACATCTCCGCAGATCAAACTCCTGTTAATCGGCGACTCTGGTGTAGGCAAGTCATGCTGCTTGCTACGCTTTAGTGAAGATTCCTTCACGCCCTCCTTCATTACGACCATTGGAATAGACTTTAAGATCCGAACTATCGAATTGGACGGAAAGAAAGTCAAGCTGCAAATATGGGATACAGCTGGACAAGAGCGCTTCCGCACAATCACAACAGCATACTACCGTGGCGCTATGGGCATACTACTAGTCTACGATGTGACTGACGAGCGCTCATTCAACAGTAGGAGCTCTTCCCCTTTTTGGTATTGCAATTATGACCCCGAGCTAACTTGCTCATCTGTGTAACAGACATCCGAACCTGGTTTTCAAACGTCGAGCAACATGCGAGCGAAGGCGTCAACAAGATCCTCATCGGCAACAAATGCGACTGGGAAGACAAGCGACAGGTGTCAACAGAACAGGGGCAAGCACTCGCTGACGAACTCGGAATCCCTTTCATGGAAGTGTCCGCAAAAAGCAACATCAATGTTGAAAAGGCTTTCTACAGCTTAGCAGGAGACATCAAGAAGAGGCTCATAGATACACAATCGTCGACCGTGCCGGCGGCAAACAACGTGACGATAGGCGACCAAGGTGGGAACGGACAACCTTGGAAGAATTGCTGTTAGTAGGGGATCAGCACAAGAACGGGCATTCTTAGGACGTTGACGAAGTCACGAATGCGGTTGCGGGACGAGGGGGCCTCTGAAGTTGTGTTTGTCCTCACGGATCAATCTGTTCTTGGGAAGAAAGGACGAGGTATCTCGCGGGAGCCATGACAAGTCCATCATGGGCTTGCACAGAGCGGCGTTATCAATGGAATTTGCGAGGAGTTTTTTTTGTCCAGTTTTTGTTGTTTTCCGGCCTACGATTCACTCACAGCATATCATCACTCTTGTAACAATGGCGGGACCCGGCTCTGCTGTTGTGTAATCAATCCGATAGTTGGAGGGGGCATGATGGGTTGGTTCATTCTCTCTCCAATCATTCTCATAGATGGACTTTACTTGCCTGAGCCTTTCCCATTACTATATTAGTGACTTGTGAAGATGTATCTCTATTACGATAACCAAAGCTTGATTCGACCATGTCACTCAACACAACAGTCGCCATGATATCAGGTAGCATAATCGTGTTTTCGGATCTTCTCCTTCGTGCCCTTGATATGTTCATTCCACTTGATCATCCACATATCGTATCCTCGAACCACCTTTGTTCGCTTGACTTACTCTTGACTACGGTGCCATTTTCTAGTATCGTTGATCATCACAAGCAACTGACACATGTGTCGAGACAGGATAATGAGGCCCGGGTTTTGAATAACGAACAAACCCCCGGCTTAAGCACTTGGGCTCGGAGGCATCCACTCCGGATTTCAGAAGAGCATCCTATGCAGATGGCCAAAGAATGGTGCTCATCCTCATCCGGATGCGCAGCGCTTCCGAAATGAATAGTTTGGAGAAACCATTCTCGTCCGGCCTATTGGAGATGTTGGCAAAATTAATCCCGAAGCAAATCCTGTTCGAGAAGGAGTACGAAGAAGGGTTGATCAGATGATGAGACAATTGTAGCCGCCTAGCTGTATAGTCGACGAGGTTGGAGAGGTGGTGGGACCGCTTTTGACGCCTGTACCTGCGGCATGCATCATGTGAGCTATTAGTGGAATCCTGGTCATCGGAGAAAACGCATCTACGCCCATGCTGCATGATGGAGGTGATGGGGAGAGACAGGCTTGCTTCATGGAATTTATTCTAGGTTCCATGCTGCGAATGTGTGCAGGGCCACAAGGTTGCCTGCAAGCATCGCGTTATTGAGATGGCAAGATCTGAACCCGTTCATATGTATTGCTAGGGACACAGCATTTTCGAGAGATGCGGTACATTGCTAGTGTCCGAACCTTGTCTGCTGTGGCCGACCGAATGGATGCAACGCACTCTGCTGGCATAGGAGAGCATACACAGCGGCTAGTTGCAAACATACTGATTGGGAAACATCGAGGCCCAAAGAGTGACCTAGTGATGGAGGACTTGTGCTCGACACAGCTGCCTGGTTTTGAAGGCAATGAGGACCGATGTGTCAAAAGCGGTATGCCATTGAAACAGGCTGAATTCGGATAGCATCTTTGGTCGGCCAGATGTTTCCAGAAGACGACGTAGGGCTGATGGCTTCCAAGCGCCCGATGAAAGAGGTGTCCTGAGGCGTGAAGTTCAGAGTCTCAGGCCGGATGGAGCGTCTATGGAGCAAGAGCAACGGAGAGGGCAGCGACGTTGACCTCCATCATGGGGCTGAGCTGCAGCGAGGCGCCTGCCAGATCATGATGGGAATCGCGGGCGGTCTGATGGTACAAAGGAAATAGAACTGGAGAAGTGTAATTTCGCTTCAGTGGGAGAGAAGATGTCGAGGCTCCTGGAGAGCGGTTAGAGGTGCGACCAGCAGAACGAGGCTCTTTAGTTCTAAGCGCCAGCGGTGGATGCCGCTCAGTGGGGACCTATCAGGGGCTGGGGAGGAGGGAGAGCATTGTCTGGGTGCAGGCGGAGGGAGAAGAAGCAACAGATTGTATCGATTGAAGAAGTGGGTGGGAGATGTATGATCGCGTCGGTGAAGTGGTGATGATGATGATGATCAGATAGAACCAAGTACTTGTTACTTGTTACTTGTTACTTGTTACTTGTAGTACACAGCATTCTATGGCGTGGAGGTTTCGCGTTGAAGAGTCACCAATCCGAAACACAGCTGCAGATCAACGTTGATGACTCCTTCTGCTCCAACAGCGCTCCATCGACCATAGACCTCACATTATCGCGAAAACACCGCGTCCTGAGTATCCCACTGCCTGTCCGCCCGCAGCAAACCATCCTCCTTGCTCTCGCTGAAACGGCCGCACGAAGGCCCCGATAAGTTTCATCGAGCTCTAGATATTGCTGCAGCGATGCGCCCGGGAAGGATCCTGTGGCTTGACCGAGTAAATAACAGACTGGGCCATTTGCTCCATATTCCGGGCCACACTTAGTCCTATCTAGGCGTTTGGGCGCTTGTATTCTTAGCAATCAGTGCTAAAGTCTACCGATTCAGTAGACTTTCTGTCCCAAGCCGGAAGCTCTCCACAGCCCAGAATAGGTCATTTTGCCCCTGCTGTCGTGCTCCCGTAGAGAGGTCTCCCCAAGTAGCATGTTTCAGGATATGCCTTGTCCATGATGTAGTCGTTTGGCTGTCGTCTTCGTACCTCAATTGATAAGTACTTCGTTGCCTCGACCTCTTGCTCAATCATTGCCCACACTTCCCAGTGTGATCATTCCATTTGTCTTCCACTCGCTAGACTTCTCCCAAGATATCCATCATCCATACCAAAGAGCGGGACTCGAATTCATAATCACTAAATCTAATCCCATCGGCGGCTCAACCACTTCAATTGCGTACGTTGGCCAGGCAAACACTTGTGGATGCTCAATGCTAATCGAATCAGTCTGGAAGCAATTGCTCAAATTATGTTCTGTCAACAATCTAGAGAAATGACTCCGCCGTCCATGATGAACCAAATGGTCTTCCCAACCAGCGCAGACAGCTACCAGTCTACCCGCACTTTCTTCAGCTCCGAGTCCGCTCGCAACTCTCCCGAATCAGTCCTTACCGATCTCACCGCGCCATCAAGAGACTGCTCGCCCGGCACTACACTATGCCAGTCAGGACCTCCTCTGCTGCCAAAGATCCGCAATCAGGATCAAACGACCGAACCATCATCTTCTGGCCCAATTCGCCATCATCGAGCCGTCTCTGCTCAAGCCGGCATTCACTACTCTCCTTATCCTTACGGCATCCAAAGACAGCCAGCAAAACGTCAGCGGACTCGATCACCTGAAGGACGACATCTTGCTTCTCCGCCGACAACTTCATTCCCTCCTCCAGCATACTCGTCTGCATTGTCCAGCTCCCCTCTCTCTTCCATTGCCGCCTCAGTCGATCCTTCCTATGCTGTGCAAAGCTATTCCGACTCTTGCGATTTCGGGTTTGGCGGTCCGCTTAATTCCTCTCTCAACTTTACAGATCCACATGCCAACCGTCGCTCTTCTCTTGCTCATGTCAGAACATCATCGCTGCCTGTCAATCCTGTACACACTCACTCTCGATCAACATCTGGATCTAGTGTCGATGATGCTACCATCAGGCGGCATGGCTATCCCACCCAATATCGCAACATGCCACAGTTTCGTACTCAAACCCCTCCGCCAATCATCGCGCCGCCTATGCAATTTCCAGTCTCTGGTGGAACGTCGTTCTTGATGAACGAACCTCCTCACTCTTTTGACGATGATCTGGCGTCAGTGAGCTTCCCAGAAGAGACCACCAGTCTCTTGAGCTATCTCACCACACCAAACCCAAAGTCACTTCTCATCGCACAATCCACTAATACCATCCACAACCCAACATCAACCAACAAAAGCCGCGATTGGTGGTGGTGGGACGTACGAACCCTTCGAAGCTGGAAAGACTTCAACATCGACACAATACTGTCCGTCAAAGACTTCCCTGCTCTACTCCACTACCCACAAGACGCAGCAGCATTCCCCCACCCACCTGCCGAAGCCACCGAAAAGCCCGCCGACGAACAAAAACTCCGCGAAATCCACCACCGCTTCTTCTCCACCAAGATAAACACCGCCGTCAAAGCCGCCACGGGAAAGGATTTCTTCATGTCCACCCGCGACTCCCGCTCAAACACCCCCTGGCCAAAACCAGACTTCATCTCAAACTACACAAACGACTACACAACCACCCACCGCGGCGAACCCCGCGGCCGCCTCGTCGGCCTCGTAAAAGCATACGACCTATGGAACTGCGCCCAACGCACCGGGGAACCCCTCCAACAAGTCCGTTATCTACACGGCCTATCGCATCTCCACCGCGTCATGCGCGAAAACGGTTGCAGATACGGTTTCATCATCACCGAAATCGAACTCGTCTGCGTACGCATGGGAGCCAAAGATGGCGACTTCGTACCCTCGGCTTCTCACTCCCTTCATCTAGATGAGGGACCAGTGCCTTTGTTCGGCTACCTCGAAATCGCTCCGCGCATCGAACTTTCCTCTTCTGGGTGTGAGGGGGTGACGGGGGCGCCGCGGTTGACTGCCGCGCTGGCGCTGTGGTATTTACATATGCTTTCTAAAGAGGGGGGGTTACCCGGACAGCCCGGGTGGAAGATCGGGGTTGGGGGACCGGCGGCTCGGACGAGGCAGTTTTGTGCCGAGAGGGATGGGTGGATGCCTAGGATTCATGATCAGGAGAAGCGGCATGCGAAGACGGTGAGGGGCTGGGTTATGCCTGAGGATGCGTGGAATAAAAAGGAGAATATTAAGAAGAGGAAGTGAGGGCGTTTTCTTGCCGTTTTTTTTTTCTCCTTTCACCGCGTCGTTGTTGGGACGTGAGTCTCTTTTGTACTTTTGCTGCCCGTCATCTTTTGCATTGTTGGTGCTTGCTTGCTTGCTTGGATGAATGGGATGGACAGCATTGCATTGCATTGCATAGCGAGGACTGCTCTGCCATGGTGCATCGAAGCGCCCGCCCGATCTTCAAATCCTATCCATATGAATATTCCGAAACAATGCGAATTAGAGTTTTCGAAATCCCATTTCCCATCCTCCTCTTTGCCATTTCCGACGTGACGAATTGCGCGAGATGGGGTTTTCGGAACTGTCAATTGGGAATCATAGGATAGACGTCAAGTGTGTATGTTGATTTCAAGCGCGACATCTTTACGTGTACGTCGACTCCCTCAGCCTCGCCAACAGTTTCCTCGATGCGTCCCTCGCGTCCCCGTCATCGACTTTACCAACAACGACGAGGGCGTTTTCTAGGTTCTCTTTGGAAACGTTGTCGTTCCCCTCGCCGACTGCTTTGAGAAATCTTGAGAGGTTGCCTCCCATCTTGAGGGAGGTGGAAACCAAGTCCACGCCAGCGGGCGTCTGAGCCATCAGTCCGAGGCCTAGCAGACCTTCGGGCGCAATTGGACTTTGGACACCTTGTTCCGTGAGCGACAGGAGACAATTTGTGAAGGCCAGGGTCATGAAAGTATCGACAGTGGCGCCTGTGTCACCTGATTGAAGATTTCTGAGGATCGCTACGATCAGACGGGCCACCTCGATTGTGTTCGATGGTGTCATCGTTGGCAATCGTTCCTCAAGATCACTCGTCTTGATCAGAAAATCAGAAGAGTCTTCTGTTGGGGCGAGGAGTATTTTACATTGCTGTGGCGAGTTCTTGACGACGGCCCGTAGCAAACGCAAGCCATCACCGAGGCGCTGTGGCGGTGCATGATCAATCAGTTTCGGGATGACCTTGGAGCGACAGATGATGGCCTTGTGTTCCTCCGCTGCATTTGCCAGATTGCAGAGATATCCCACAGCGAGGTATCTCATCTCCGCAGCTTCATCTCCGATGGAATGGATGACCGATATCGCACGTTCATGAAAGTCAAAGTTTTGTACGAGTCGGATGCAAACTTCCTTACTGCGAGCGAGGTTTCCGAGGTACACGAATGTGAGGCATGCTTCGTCTGGCCTGGAGAGTATACTGTCTTCCCGCGTGACGGTTGTGAAATATTGTAGGACGGGATCCGTGCTCATGTCTGTTTCGAGGTCATCGTACTTCATATGCGATGCTATACCGCCTGCAATGTTCTGAAAAGCATGGAGGATCTTCTGTGCCTCAACACTGACTGATTCGTTCTCCGCTAGCGTGGGACTTGTCGTCACATCGTGGACACCTTCCTCAACAGAATCGCGGGGTGCTGTCGTATTCAAGTTGCCACTTGCGATCATTTCGTATAGCTTTATGAACAGGACTAGTGACGAGATATTCGAGGAGCCATTAGAATTTGACTTCACAAGCGAGTCTGCATGCGAGTTCGCGATTTGTAGTTGGACCACATCGTTCTCGAGGAGAATGGCCACAACGGCAACAATATCGTCATGAAGCTCATGCTCCCAGAAGAGAATGGGCATCTGTAGCATGGAGTTGATGAAGCTGGCTGAGACTTCTTCAGTCGTCGACTTGTAGAATGAGTCTATCGTGTTTGCGAGAACGTAGACAACAGCCTCCGTGATCGGACTGTCGATATCCAGAAGGTTTTCTACCACGAGTCCCTTTGCAAGGACACCTGGAATCCCCAATTGAACAGCGAGATCCGTTGGAGCCTCCGGATTATCAGTGAAGATATTTGCAATGGTTCCCGCTGCAACGTCGAAATTGTCGGGCATGGTCTTCAGACACCTTGTGATTTCGGCAAGGTATCTGCTGGCGTATTCTTTGCTAGGAACATCATCAATGCAGAGGTTTCCCGTGAGCCTCAACATCTGTCGTACAAATTTTGCATCCTGTCCTAGAGGTGTTTGCAATAGGGACAGGAGATCCATTCTGGCACCGGCAACTCTTAAGCTTGGCCGCCATTTCTCTAACCAGTTAGCCATTGTGCGCAGGCTTCTAACAGGTGGAGGACATTGAATCGCGGGATTGTTGTGCCGTCTCATTCAACATACAGACCTCATACCAAGATCAGAGAGGCATATGCATCCCGTCTACGCAGTTGTAGGCCCAATTGAGTTGATTGGGCTCGAATGTAAATGCAACGGTTCGTACTCTCCATCGTCTTTTAGACTTACGTACCATTTCGACTGGCATCGGCCAGGCCTTGTATAGTTGCGACATCCTTACAGTCTTCGAGAAGTATATCCATATCTTTCGGCGCGTTTGACGCCATGATAATATGTAATTGTGGATGAGTCTCGATCCTCACTTCTTCATCATCCAATGAAGAGCGACGACGACAAGATTCCGTTGACCACTTTCTCAAGTACAGCAAAGGTTTTCGAATTTTGGAGTTTGATGTCGAGTCGTCCTGTGTAGGCGTTCAACATGAGCTAGAAGACCCCTTTTCAGAACCCCTGTCAACCCCAAATTCCCATCCTGAAGACACGACAACTCCATCGCATCGACAATACAGCCTCACGCACCTCCTCCAATCCCTCCAACGTTATCCACAAACACCTTGAAGATGCCGCGCGCAGTCCAACAAATAACCATCCTAGTCGTGCTCGGCTCCGTAAGCAATCCACCAGATAATAGCGTAGCCTCCTAATCGCTGACAAAAGTGTACAGATCTACCTTGCCCTTCTATTCGGCTACGCGCCTCTCCCAGCGAAAGTCCAAGATGAGGTTGTTCCAGTCGTATGTCCTTCCTTGTTCCCAAACTTCGATCGGGGAGACAAATGCTAATTGATGCGCCTCTGTAGCTCCCTTTCTGGGCCCTCGTAACCTTCGGTGCCTACCTCCTATTCAAACTCGGATACGGTATCTTCACTTTCAACGACGTGCCTGAGGCTTACAAGGAATTGATGGGGGAGATTGAGACCGCAAGGGCGGATTTGAAGTCAAAGGGTGTTAGTGTGGATTAGCTTCGAGATCAGGGTCGAATTGGGACGTTTTGGTATAGCATGGCATGGCGTTTGGACGGCGTGTTGCAGCGAGATGGGATTCTTCGCGCTCCTTTGTGGAGGCGAAAGGTGTAGGATCAGATCTTGAAGGAATAATACACCACGGATATCATAATGTTCTAGGCAGGATTGTCTTGGATCAGGCAATGGAAATGCAATGAGAATGCTTGGTATTCTCTTGCTAGGAGTATCGAAAATCGAAGGTATGCTTTACGATCCTATACCCACAATTGATCGATCAAGCACAAGGGTATCCATACTGTACAGGCAACGCCATGACTCCATCGCTATCCATTCTCATACCAGGATCATAATCGTAGCACGTCCATATCCTCTCCCTCCATGTCCGATCCAGCGCATGCAACACCTAATTCAACTTCTTTCCCTGGACGGTGACAGAGTGCTGTCGCCTCTGATAGGCCGAGTATCCATAACTTCCAGCAGCAATGAGACCGATCAAGAGGACATTGGCTAGAAGAAAGAGCGTCAGCATGTTCACTTTGCGAGTAGGAGAGACAATAAAGCACTCACAGAGCAAGAAGTTGGCAACGCCGCCAAATATGTCGAAGACACCTTTCATCGAGTCTGCACCGAGCTGAAGCACGGAAGTAAAGAAGTTGTAGGCGGTCGTGAGGATGGTCTGGAAGAGGGCGAAGAGGGTTTGGAAGAAAGAGGAGAAGAGTTCGAAGATGGATTTGACGAAATCGCTAGCTGCGGTTGTGAGGGCCATGTTGGGTGATTTGCTTGTAACTGTATGATATGTGAATGTTGTTTTTGATCTGTCAGGCTGAGGTTGTCGGGATGTTGATTGTTTGGTAGATGGGGAAGGGTGCAGGTGAGGGCAAGGTCGGGTTTGTTTGTATTTATGTACGACCTAGTTACAAGCTGAGATGACGACGGACGACCTAATGGATCATGGTAGGAGCGTGACGTCTGTTGTAGCTGCCTATTTCAAGTTGTCCTCCTCTGCTTCCTGCCGCCTGCCAACTTTTCTGGTTTGTGCTGCTTCCCCATTGGGATTTGTTGTTGTTTTGGGGGGGGGGTGATGTCATTTCCTTCTGATTGGCCATTCGAGCATGGAGGTGTCGATCTTCTTTCTTCAGTTCTAACTTCTAACCTCCATCTCCATCTTCGCATCTTCGCTCATCGTTCCAATCAACAACTTTCCATAAATATGACCAGAGGGCGGGACGAACTTCTATCAATCCATCAAAGTACGAAATGGTCCATTGATATTGTCAATGCTTGTCCATCCACGTGTAGGATGTCACAGCTCAATAGCGAATCCAATTGTGCTGAAGGGTGAAGCTGAAGGGTGAAGCTGAACCATTCTTGATCCAGGGGTGGCTCCTATACTTCTAAACCATAACATACGGTAACTCGCCAAGGAAGGTGTTTACGAGACGAGGCACTGGTCAACCTCGAGTCGTCAGTAATCACGGTATCAGTCCGAACAGCGTTAGACGCGCCCAGGTAGCCGCGCAAAATCTAACGCATCTGCGCTCGAATAGTCATTATCGAGCATGTTCTCAGTTCTTTTGCTTTGCTAAACGGCCTACACGTGTATCCTCATTTCCATCTGAAATTTAAACCTCGGACACCGCACCGCTGCCAGATTTTTGTGGTCATGAATTCATAATATAAGAACTCGGAAATGCCCATGTATCTTTTCAGAAGGTTGTTACGCTTCCATATTCTTTCGTTGCGCCAAAATGTATCCCCTACTTACTTCAGCCCTCCCCCTTATCCTCGCCCTGTCCCTTTTCGTCAATGATTCAACAGCACAGAACTGCGGCAAATCAACCTTTAACGGGAACCCATCCGGCTATAAATATGATGGCAACTGCGCCCTCAACAAGAAAAACGTTTATTTCTGCGGAGGCTCGGGGGCAAGTGTTGGTATATTTCTATCCCTCTTCCCATAAACCGAAACTTAAACTCATACTCTATCAAGTCCACAAACAATCCAGGATTACCCTCCGCGCCGGATCAGTCGACAGTACCGTCGCGGTCATCTGCCAGCACCGGCCGAATGTCTTTCATTGTAAAAAAGGCAATACAGGGACGTTTTACGTACCCGAGTGTTACAACAGTGTTGATACCGTAGGGAGTCTCGAGGAAACTCCGTAGAAGAAGGATGGGTGGGGAGGATGGAAAGATGTGTCTATTATGGGCGGGGTTGGGGAGCGAGGCGCTTTCGAAGACATCCTCAGCTCCGTGTTTGATGCGAGAACGTGTTGGAAAGATGGAGAGACAAGGTAGAGGCGAATTGGTTGATCTTCTGGTCTTGATGTGAGAAGGGCATCAGGCTGCGCTGCACTGGTAGTATTTAGTTTTTGGCGACTACCAGAAAATCTCTCACCAGATATCCATCTCAACTTAGGTAGAGGATTTTTTTTGGCAGGAGACCGAGGAATACTGAACTCATGAAGCCATTGCAATAGTGGTGGCAGGTCCAATATATCAGCAAAAGTCTTGGGAGGGTCGTCGATGGAGGATTAATCGCGAGATGTGTTCTCACCCGCATTCGATGCAATGTTCATCCTGTTGTCCCCTCTAGTCGGTGCCTATCTCTCAACTTCTTGTCCGTCTTCATGAACTCTCTGATGCCGACAGGAATGTCGCCAAAGATATCCCCTTTGCCACCTTTGAATTCCAGACCTTGTTGCCAATTGGTCTCACTTCCCCCGCCATCATCATCCATACTTGTGGCAACGTGATTAGGCATGCCAGATTCTGCAGTCATACTATCGCTCGCAGTCCCATTCGTTTCCACTCGCTGTGCCAGGACTCGCTCCCGTGCTTGCGCAGATAATGTAGCCCAGTCTTCCAGCTCTTCTCGGTACTGTTCCCACACGCAATTCACGCAGCCAGACATGCAGCAATTGTCTGGTTCCTCAGGTCGAGGAGGTACCATAATCCCGGCGATATTAATCGCTTTCTTCTGTATTTCTGCTCGTCTTTGCGGCCCCGCCAGTCTGCTCCCAAAGACAACTCTCGCCTTTGCGATAGCCTCTTCCCGTTCTGTCTTGGGCAGATCATCTTGCGGTAATGCTGTGGGTGGAGTTTGAGTGGCGGGTGTAGTTTTTGATAGAGGCCTTTCTAGCAGAGCAGAGTAGAAGCCATTGAGAGGTGTTGCTTGCTCTCCTGGGCGTGCAATGTATGATTTTAAGCGGCGAAAACGTTGGATCCAAGGGCCGTTTTGAAGGCCAATGCTGCGGGGAGATATGTTGGAACGGAGAGTTCGACGACAAGAGGAGCAGACGCTGAGTTGGCGTGTGTTTCTTAAAAATAATGTTTCCATGATAAAAATGTGTTTGTGAGGTTAGATTCGATATTAGAGGGAAAATCGGGGGGAATCGGAGATAAATAGAAGTTGATGCTTTCGTCATTCTTGGTGGAGCACGAACAGAGCCTCATCACAAGCGAGGCGCGTCAATAACGCGACCAGCAATTGAAATACACCACCATATGTCGCAATGGACACGCCAACTCTGTCCTCGAGAGGCCCCAAAAGGCGCAAAACCTCCCCTTCTAAATCAGTACCCCCTGAAGACAACACCACGCCCCGCGCATCATTCCTCTCACCCACCAGAGCCAGCCTTTCGCGCTTCAATCCCTCGTTACTACCACGACCGACTTCCGCGGGCAATGCGATCGCAAGACGAACCCCTCAGACCGCTCCCCAGACTCCAGATACTTCAAATGCTTTTCTCACGACGGGGCAAGATGCGCTCAACTTCATTATGGGCTCGATTGGAGGCACAATGCAGCATGTGCTGTCTTCAACGCGACAGCAACCTCGAAATTCCATGATACCCACGGTGCTTACAGGAGACGAAACAGACGAACAGATGGCCGCCATAAGAGCTGCGAACAAGGCGCGCAAACAAATCGAGAGGCAGCAGGAAGAGGTTGAAGACAGGCAGCGCCGCGCGAGTGAAAGGAGGAGCATGGTGCCAATTGAACAGGCACGTGGAGACAGTGACGATGGTTTCGAGGCGCCAGAATTGGAGAGCGTGTTGCCCGATGTGGGTGATGACGACGATGAGGATGAGTTACCAGACACGTCTGAGCAGATAAGGAGACAGCTTGAGCTTGATAGCTCGCCCCCGAGGGAATTTCTTTTCTCGTCGCCGAGCAGAAGGAGAAGGAGACAGCCGATTGTGAGACGGGAGCTGCCGGAACGTCCTGCCCAAACAGCAGAGGACCCGGACGCGAGGCCGCTTGAAGGCGATACAGCAGAAACGCCGCCTGAACTAGAAACGCTACCCGAGAAGGAATCGCAGCCTCCCAGTCCTCTGCAGAAATCCCCTGAAACGATTGCCAAAGAGGTCGAAAAGGAGGCACTGGAGAAAGAGCTGAAACTCCTCCAAGACGAAGTACAACGACATACACGGCATGTTCAACGACTAGACATTGAAAGGGACGAAAGTATTGACGATCTCGTTCAATTGATAAACTTCTCAAAATTTGGAGCGCCACAAACGGATCAAAAGCCAAAACCTCTTTCATCACTCCTGACCTCATTCCTCCCATTCTCGATACCAGTGAAGCCATCAGAGCCCTTATCAGATCAAGACAAAGCAATACCATCACATCTTCCAGTGCCACAATCCAACCCACTGCCTCTCCTAACTCTCTTCACACCACTGAAATTCACATCAGCTATCAATCCACCCTCCAAATCTGGATCAAGGGATGACATACAACAAACTCACCACATTACTCTCAAGGGACCCGCCTCACTACTCTCCTGTAACCTCGATCTCACAATATCTTCATCGACGGAAGAAAATGAGGCTCCATGTGTTGGATCGCTAACACTGAGCAATTTCTCGCCTTGGGCTTCGGCGGAAGCGGGGCCATTTCTTCAGAAACGCGCAAAACAAGGCGACATCAATACAATCGGGTACGCCCTGGCTCGTTATTGGGATATTTCCATGAAGCGCGCGCAGTGCTGGTCAACATGCTGCAAAGAATTTCGACATTTACTTGCTCTCTCGAAGGAACTGCAGCTTACCATAGAAGAGGAGGAGGCTTCGACTCTGGAAATCGCCAAACCGAGTAAAAGAGATCTATTGCCGCATTTGGGTCGGCAATTTCTGAGCTTTGAGACGAAAAGCGTTGTACTGAGGATCGAGTGGAGACTAGACTTCGATTGGACAGGTGAGGTGGAAAGTCTTGTCAGCGCCAAAGCTGCAATGCCGCGAGTTTGTAGGTTTTTCCTTCGTTATGGATCTTCGTGGAAAAAGTATGCTAATCAAGATTTGACAGGGCATGAAGCAGATACCAACGATGCGCTCAAAAAGATCGAAACGACGTTCGATATTCTAGTCGCAGAACGAGGTGTTTTTGATGCTGTGAGGATCATTGTCGGACTTTTATTCCAAGATGATGATTCGTGATGAAGCTGGCGATGTCACGGTTGCATTTGAAGCGCAGGGATGACGAACGGAAGGACAAAGATTGCATTGTGTGTATAATGGATGACGAGCTATATACCCGAGACTCTGTGCTTTACCTTTGAAATGTCGATTCATTTTATTGCTCCGACTTTCTCCTCGCGTGCAAGGCTGGCGAAATCATGCCTTGATGGGTCTGACGGGCTTTGAGCAGCCCCCTGATTTCTTGAAAATCATCTTTTACTTGTACTACTACAGAGTTACTACTCAATCTTGGCGGGATAGATTAATCGAAGCTTTGCCTTTCGATTGAAAGCATTTTCAAGCCGATTGACCTTGTTGTGGTGATATTCTTTTTGTCTCAGCGAAATTTTGGTTATTTATACAGATAGTTCAATGGAGACTTGTAGTCACTGCATACGCGCGATTAATCAAGCAATACATGGTAACGTGTAGACAGTAAGTGCAGAATGTGTGGCATGTAATATTCATGTATAAAACGAAATTACAGAAAAGATGTCTTCGCGAAAAGAAGCAGTTCATCAAGTGGCAGAGTGCAGTCCATATGTCTGCTGAAATTTCTCATCAACGATTTACACACACACACACACACACACACACACCGAGCAAAACATATCTTCTACTCGCTTCAAATATCATGACGATGAATACATCAACTTTGCGGCTTGAACGAAGAAAACCAACTCCAGGTAATTCGTTCGCAGGGGCAGGGATGCTCGTCAACAAGGCTGAAACACAATACCTATTTGCCCGAACTCTAGACCCAAACTTCCGAATCCGAACGACTCATTTTGCCAGCAGGTAGCCCATCGAATCATCAACGCTGCTTCTCGCTCGAAATGAAAGACGTTTAGGACATAATTTCAAGGCTGATACCTGTTTCTGCTGGGAAAGTCTAATGATAGTAGGGCGCTTACAATTGAGGGAATTGTGATTGCTAATTGATTCCGAAGATCGCTCCTTCCCTTGCGATTGAGCCTGAAGACCTGCTCCTCTCGTATGCTGAACCTTTTGCAGAAGAGCACAGTGAGGCGCAGCACTACAATGCCATGATAGACTTCTATGAAGACAAGTATATCAAACCCTTTCCCCCGACGATGGGTCTGGTGACTAAGAATAAAGCGAGGCGCAACACTGGAGTTGCCGTGTTCACCCGCAATTTCAAAGTCTATCAGATGCGTCCTCGCTTTGTTTGTTGGTGGAGCATCCCGATGGTGGTGAACTTGGTCTAGCGCGGATTTGAACACAAAGTCTATCATCTGTGTTTTCCGCGTTGATTGGTCGGTGCATTGGCGTCGCTTTGGCATCGCTTTGGCAAATATCTCGCGTGTCAGTGCGGCCTCATCTACCAGTTGTGGCTGCCATGCGGTATTGCAAAGATACGTAGGCTACACAATCCGCCAGCTTGGCAGGATGTGAGAGACGCCTCAACTATGTTCTCTGCGAACTCAGGGGATCTGATTCCTCTTAAACTGTTGTTGGCGGCGTCACTGAATGCTTGAGAAGGTGTTCTCGAGCTTGCTGGACCCAGTTCATCTCTCACGATCAGACCCACTTCCATCCGCGGACGATGTAGGAGCCCACTCTACAGACTTTCTCCATGATCTGGTAGAGCATCGTGGCAAGATATCAGCAGCCCTCCAAAATCTGGTAGAGCATGCTGAGCGACGATGCGGCGGGTCCGTCCCTTTGCCCTTAAGAGCCAGCTTCCCCTCGGTCTCCCCTCTCTCCTTTACATCCACTACGCAGAGCTCTTGAGACAACGAAGTTTAAAATCACCCCAGAGGTTTCTTAGTTGTTAATAGGTATTCTGTGATCGTTTCTTCTTACGCTGAGCATCAGTCGATTTTCGCCGCAACAATGCATAAGAAGATACGGTCGGTGGAGCTAATGGAAACAGTATTCGAAAACCCTGAGGACCAGCCGAGATGGTCTTACGAGCCTCGCCCTCAAGAGATTCATCAAAGACACTGTCCTCCTCAGGTCCCGCGTCGAACCATCCACGACTTGGTGGCGCGGTTACGAGCAAAGACCCTGCAGTTGGCAGGCGAGTTCAAAGAGAGAGTGTTTGGGCGAAAGAAGAAGTCGTGTATAGATAGGGAGTGGATTCTTGCACGACTGGCGGAGGGACAGGGGGTCCAGCTCTCCCGTGGAGTCTAACTACGCTCGCGTCGCCCGGCCAGACGTTAAAATGCTAGCCAGGTGAACGATGGGTTTCAAGCTTCGCGATGCTGTTCACTGAGCACTCTCATGAGTGGCCAAAAGAAACCTCAACTTTTTTCATTGATGGTCTTGTCTGCGGACTGGACATTGAAGAAGATTGTGCGATTTGAGCCTTGGTGTTGTAGATGTATTGAACCTGAAATTGGACTTGGTATTTGATGCTTGGTGTTTGCTGTTTGAGTCTCGGTGATCCATCTTTGGTGTTTTGTACTTGGTGTCGTCTCTTCTCCTTTTTTCATTTTTTTGTACTCGTCATTCCTAAACACTTGGCTGTACTTATTATTCGCCTGCATGTCGTCGTTCCTGCCACTTTCCGTTTTGTCCCAGCTCTTTCTTCGTGTTTGCGTGAATTTTCATACCAAATATGATGTTTCAACTCCCAACTCCCTACCCCTCGAAAAAGAGAAAGAACGATCTGCTCTTAAGTGGCTAGGTGATTTCAATATACTCACCGCTAGGGCCTTTCACGAAACCATATATCAATGATATTAGATCCCCAATGTCAGCATCCCACGAGCTAAAATCAGAAGGAATCATTTAGACACAGACGAGAGGACAGGCAAGTCTCCAGCGGCTTTAGCTAGAGCATAGACTAGGACTGAGACTTGAGCAGTACCCTTCGTTCTCTTCCGTCCCCGTCTCCAGCGCCTCTGACTGCTTTAGCTACTTTCCTCAAGAGTTTTACAGTCCACGAGACGACCATGGCCATGACGACAATCACGAAACTAGACGCCACGATCACAACAATCCTCATTATTTGAGCGTGTCCATAACGTTCATTGATCGGTGCTCGAAATGAAACAGCAGGAGAAGACATCTCAACAAAAGGACAACGCGCACATGCAAGACAAGAGTTGGAATATATTCAGATGGCACTTCAAAGCATTGCAACCGGTTCAAAGTACATACAAACACGGAATCTGAGACATTTTGGGTTATCTATCTAGCCACGGAGGACTATCTAAGAATCCACTGCCCGACCCTCGTGTCGTATCTACAGAGAAAAACTCGCAGCTTAACGTGCCACTGAATTCCGTCCACCATTCGCTAATGGCAGAGCAAAACTTGAGTAAGCGTCGCGTGTGCTAAGATGTCTTCAACCGGGAGCATCTTTTGGCCCACGTACTCACCATTCATTCCGAAGGCTCTTCGTGGCTCGAATAACTCGCGCTCAAAAAATCAAACCCTGCTATCCCGGTTAGCAGCGAAAAGCGTGGAACGTGAATAAAAGCCACTCATTTGTTTCCATCAACGAGCCGACCTCGAGAAAGACCCAAGTATATGATGATGGTAATGTTGTGGTCGGTGGGTAGTCTGAGCGAGATATCTTTCTTGTCGCTCAACCAGTCGGTCGGTTTTCACATTGTCCTCGACCATCACTCTTACCTTCCTAGGGGAATTTCCATCTCTTCAGCAGGTAAGAATACCCTGGCACAAAAGAAATCGTGAGTAGCCCACAGGAACGCGATAATCATGCATGCGTCGAGAATCCGGAGTGGACTTCTGCGATAGTCTTGATAGCAGTCTTTCGATGCGCTTCAGCCTCTCCGAGGACGAAGTTGGCAGAGATGGATGGGGTTTGCTCGTTGCTTTGATGAAAAGAAAGATGGAGGGAAGTTATATTTGAGTCGCGACGCTAGGCCTGTTAACTGTGCAGACTTTTCCCGGTTGACGTCGGAAGATGAAAGATGCTGTGAAGGCGATTCACAGGATCATTGAGCAACTGTGATAGCTGCGTATAATGATATTGGCATTCCCGGTGGCAGGCGTTTACTCCATGATGCCGTAGATTTTTGGTGTTTTGATGGAAAAGGATGTCGTGTTGTCGACGTGGAGCTTTCTTCAGGTCTGTCGATTGGCTCTAGTTCTATGTCGGATCGACTTCCAACTATTTCTTATCGCGTCTCCTTCACCATCAACATCACTTGCGCTTCCGATTACAGCATTGCTAATGAGTGTCGTAGAGCTAGTCCTTGGACAGAGAATCCCTAATCAACTGCACTTCGTCTTATAAACCACACACAACGGTCCACCCCCAGGCGGTCCCTGACCCTCAGCCCCACCGCTACAATAAACCTCCGTATCGCCAACTAACCCAGCAACCAACCCACCAACAGCAGCCCTCGCATGTCTCGTACTGTGGATATCACTATCCGTGTTCATAGTATGTCTCTTCCCCCGAATCTTTCCCATCGGGTCAGCCTCAGCCTTGACGAATACCTGCACGACCTCTCCTTCCGCTTCGTCAACATGAGTCAGTGATTTCATGATAGCTTTTGCGTCGATGGCATCGGACATGTAGCTCGATGTTGCACCCAGGGAGCCAGGGGTAGGGGCTGATGCTAGGAGGAGGATATGGTTGCCTTCTAGTTCGGCACCGGAACTGCAACTTGCTTTTGCGCTCCAATGGGTGATATTTTCGAGATTGTCTGAGGCTTGGATAGTCTCTGATTGTATTTCATCGAGAGCGAGGGCGGTTCCGATTGCGCTGGCGTAGCGCGATCTGGCCATCGATTCGTATGTATCTGTAGTAACCGGAATTCTTCCAGATGCTTTGATTGCCTCGATCTTGGCGGACGTGAGCAGTGGACATTTGATAAGAACAAGGTTGACGTTTTCTTTCGAAATCTGTGATCTCTCCATCATTTCTTTCAGCGTTTTCGCGACTTGTCGAGCGTGTTCGGCTGTTCCAATTTCATGTGGTTCCAGGTTTCTCGTCCGCCCGATTGAAGCTACCAATCCTGAGCTCTTCGAGTCTTCGACGATGAAGGTGACATGAGGTGAGAGGACACCTTCAGTGCCACCGGAGAAGACGGTGATGGCGGGTTTCGGGATCAATGATTCCCATACTTGAGCGCTCAGGGTTCGTGAAAAGTCATTGACGCAGCCGTTGCCTGGAACCTGTTAGCATCGCAGTCAGACTACTTTGCGCCGGTACAAGGTCGAGAGTTTCTTTTGAATTAGAAGACAATGATTGATCCATGATCAATGTGACAAACATCTAGGTATTTTCAATATACATTGCCAGAAATACTGCATAACGAAATCGATATAACATCAAGTCAAGAACTCGGTTCGCGGACCTTCGGTTTTCCCAATGACAGCTAAAATCTGAGATGCATCAAAGCCTTTCTCTTTCAATCTTTCCAAAGGCGTGATATCTGCAGGAGAGGACGTGGGGAACTTGAAAATATTTATCGTGGTCATTGCGGATCAAAAACACAGAACATGAGAGGTGGAGAGACTGTCTCCGATGCGAAGAACAGCATTGGGAATCGATGGCATAGATGTCGGTCGAGTCCTGTGAGCTCGGCCGATCACTGGCGCTAATTGATAAGCTTATCATTTTCGTTGGCCTAACAAACGTGAACGTTACAACGAGGGTGAGGACTGTTTATATTCTCTAGGGCTAATGAAGTAGTAGGTGCTTTTACGGAGATGCATCATGGATGCTATTAGTGCCATTAGTAGAAATTGCGATCGAAATTTCGGACTCTAAGAGAGACATTATCCCGAACGCGTCTCGAGCCCACAAGATTTTTAGGTAAAGGTGAGAATGCTTCTAGTTGCGCTCTTCCTCGCTCTTGCATCTCGAAGGTGAATAGCAAACGGCTGACAATCCTAGAAATCATCTTCAATACATCCTTGAGATAGTAGTAGCTCTACCACACAAGCACCCCCTTAATCACAGTACCCTTCTCCATATCTGATCTTGCTTGCTCGAAATCCTTGACGGGATACTCTTTTAACATCTTTCCAACAGGTAATATTCCGTTCTTACACCACTTGACCAGTTCAGGCAAAGCCTCTGCTGGATCACGGTCGCCTTCGATGACGCCTACTAATCGTCGTCCATGGATCATATGTTGTAGAAGATCTAGCTCCAACCTTCCTCCCACAGGCTTGACGCCAACTTGAAGCAATGTTCCGTTGTTTCGCAAAGCTTCTAGACATGCAGCAAGGACGGGAATAGATGGCGAGGTGTCGAGGATGTGAGTGCAACCGAGTTTTTCAGGCGTGAGCTCCTTGATGGCAGTTTGCAAATCTTTGCCGTTCAAACTCCCCCTGTCAGACTGCAGTCCGATCGTTGCGCCAACCTCTTTCGCTAAGTCGATTCGAGATGGCAACAAATCGATGGCGATGATCGTTTTGACACCTAAAGACTTTGCTGCACATATTCCCGCAAGTCCAACACCCCCGAGTCCAACGACACCGAGAACATCGTCTGGTTTACATTGGCCTACGTGTGTCACTGCACCAGCTCCCGTCATGATACCACACCCAAGAGGAGCATATTTGATGAGCTCTTCTGCGTCTTTAATCATGCGCGTCACATTCGCAGCGCATGATACCTTGACAGGGACAGGAGAGGCGAAACTAGATTGGCCGAAATAACCTCCTCCAATGATTTTCGACTTGTCTGAAGCAAGAACAAAGTTGGGCTCGTTGGCGTGTAACGTGACAGCTGCGTGGTAGGCACAGTACGCTGGATGTCCTGTTTTGCAGTAGAGGCAGTCCTGGCAACTCGCTGCAGACAAGATAACCAGGTCACCGACATTGTACTGCAACTTCAGCTTGTCTGATCCAAGCTTCGTGATTCTTCCAGCTCCTGATTTCTTTCATTAGCCCTGGATACCGGGCTGTTCTCCAGTCTGCTTACCCTCGTGTCCCAAGACTCTTGGATAGATCCCACCGTAGCCTGAGATATCGGTATGACAGACACCAGTTCCAATCATTTCAATCATAAATTCATCCTCTAATGGTTGCCGCGTAAACATATCTTCGAGCTTCCACTCATGCTGGCTGTAGGCAACAATGCCTTGGCATGGAACGGTGAGATTGTTAGCCATGTAGAATCATGTACAGAAAACCAAATTGAAAACTGTTCCTTGCAAACCGAACACAAAATGCAAGACCTTGATACTCCGCATCGATACAGGTTTCCGAGGTGGTGTATTATGTCATAGCGCTAACAGTTAGACTCGACCATTTCGGACATATGGATGATGGAAAATGGTAGGCTCGAAGGCTTGGAGATACCAGACTGTGCGGAGTTGTCATCGGGCCCCGAACTTGACGTATACCAGTGCAATCCCCGACTTCAACGTCCCCGTTCTAGGTCAGACGACAAAGGTTGGAGCTGCAATGTATTGTCACACCGACTTGAGCATTCTCTTACTTTTGAGGGAACAAGCCTTCAGATTCGGAGCAATTGGAATTCCTCAAGGATAACAGAGGAGAGCTTATTTCTCGGTGATCAGTGATCAGTCGAAGCCTTTCATTTGGGTCCGTGTAATTGTCTTTCTCTCAAGCGCGTATCTAGACGAGTCGCGTCCGCCCCAGTCCAAATCAGACTGTAATAGGAGGGAGGAATATAAGTGTTCTGATGAAGAAAGATGATGGAAAGATGTTGTTGTTGTTGATGTTTCGTGTCTAAGACGCAGACTTGACGCGGGACGCGTCTTGGAAAAAAGAAGCCGGTGTAGGGTAGCATATTACGCCACCGAGTGGCCACACCCTGAAAATCGAAAATCTTGAAAACCAAAAACTTTACCTACGTCTTTCTAAGTTTACTTACCACACTAAACCTTTCTCGATTTTTAAAAGAACCCGATAGGAAATTATAATAAAATTTAATTAAATTTCCTAGCTATATAGATACTACGTTTCTATAAGTCTTCGAGTTTTCGAGTTTTTTATAATATTTAGTCGATAACTTCCTCGAAATATATTCTTTTTCCGATAAACCTAATTATAATATTCTAGTATAAAATCAAATTTTATAAAAATTATATAAAACCCTTCCTATCGTACCTCGTATCTACTCTCTAACCTTTAAGAGTATTATCTTAAAGTTTACAGTATACTATTAGGTCTATATTCTTCCCTACGTCTTCGCTCCGCCTCGACGAGCCGCGAGAATAAAAAGAATAATAACTATAATAAGACTAGGTAGGAAATAAGGTTCTATAAAGGTAGAAATAGCTTCTATAGGTTAGTATAGATATACTACGAGTAGTAAGTATTATAATACGGTTTCTAGGTTATTAAGAGATAGCGGATAGACTCCCTCGTATTCCCTAGTAGGGGATTATAGATAAGATATTATTTTCTATATACGGGCGGAGTAGCTAGAGCTAACGCTAGTAGTTAGCTAGTAGTTCTATTAGGTATATATCTAATTATCCGTCTAGGATTTAGTAGCCTAGGACGCTACTACTATAAGAGTATCTTTTATAGTTTTCTCGTTATATATAATTCCGATCGTATCGTATATTACTATTACTTCGCTCTTAGTAAAATATTATAATTAATCCTCTATACCTTACTATCTAACTATTAGGATACTATTATTCACGATCTTTATAGCGTCTCTATATATTCGCGGTCGGAGTCCTAGAGGGTAGTAGGTATAACGCTTATTAGTTAGTATCTATATTTATAAGATCTAGGTCGCCCTAAGTTAGTAATCTACTCCTAAATAATTAAAAGGGCTATTAGATCCGTCCTACTAGATAACCCGGTTCCTAAGGCTATATAATTAGCTTAAGATCTCTACCCTAGCCTTATTAAGAACTATAGCCTACTACCCCGACTACTCCTTACGAGCCCGTTCCTATTAATATCTATATAGAAGACGTCGAGCGTAAGACCTACGTTTCTACTACCTTAAACTTACCTTTCCGACTCTTTATTTAGTACCGTTACTAATTAATAACTAGACTCCCTTTCTCCTCTATATACTTATCCTTACTATAGAATCGTCTAATACTAAAAATACTAGCTTAAGCGAGCCCGTAGCCTCCTCTTTTATCGGCGCCTTTGACGCTAAGATCGACGCGATCGATAATACCGGCTATAATAAGATCCTCGTAAACTACCTCCCTTTAATCGAGAAATTCTTTAATTTTTTTACGACTAGCTTCGAGAATACTACTAGTAAGAATAATACTAGCCTAGAGTTAATCGAGGGTAAGATTAATAAGGCGGATATAAGGAGCCTCCGCGATATAGTATTTACCGAGATCTTTAGCGAATAGGGTAATAAGGAGACTACTATCGTAAAAGCTTATATCTCCGACGTACTTAAGGGACTATACTAGATTAAGTACGGCTATACCCTAACTATAGCTAAGGAGTATCTCGTTATCTCTAGTAACCTAGAAAAGAAACCTAGTTCTAGCCTAACTATACTCTCGCGCCTAACGTAAACGCTCGTAGAGTAAGCGGCTAATCCCTTATTAAATTAAACCTTTACTAATTATACCGTCTTAGCTATATCCTTAGAGTAAAGACTAACTCCTTAATCTAATTTAGGAAGCGTGCTTATTCCGGACCCCGTTTTCTAGCGGACGATAAGTATAACGATATAGCGGTAATTACTTTAGCGGGCTAAGGGAAGGAGCGGAATTTTAGGGCTCTAAGACTGATATATATTTAGAGCTAGCTAGGCGTTATAGAACTAGAACCTCTATTACCCTATTTAAGATTAATCTAATAATTCTAGAATTCTTACTACCGCCCTATACCTTTGTATCCTCGTCTTTAAAGCTTACCGGTATTATTCGTAGTAACCTACCTAGAATTCCTTTACTCCTTATACCTATCGACTTCTAGCGTTCGTGATTAGAAATAGCTTATAAAGTATATTACTATCGAGGGGATTAAGTTATCGTAGGTATCCTTTATAATCGAAGTAAGGGAAGCTTATTACTTCTAGCGGTTAAAACCCCTTACGATATATTTAGCTCTTTCCCTATCCCCTCTACCTTTAGGTCCGTCTTCCCTTCCCTATATTTAAACTAACGCTACTTTAACTCTATAACCTTAATCCTAATCTAATATTAGCGACTTAGAATCTACCTATTAGCTTATAGCGCTTTTACGTAGGTACTAATATATCTTTTTAGCTTAATCTTCGTTTTTAAAGAAATCCGCTATCGCTTAATATACTACGACTATTACTAGTAGCGTTACCCCCTATACTACCTACTACCTTCGGCCTCTTTATCCTTAAATCTATTCCCCCTATACTTCGTACTAGAATATAGCGCCGTAGCTGCGCTTGTCTATAAGGGGTAGTAGCGAGATAATAGTATCTAGTAACTATCCTTAAGGATTATCTAGGCTACGTTTAGCGGCCCCTCGTTATACCCGATATTATAGTACTATAGACGATCGTTAAGAAGCTATTAAGGGAACTTCTAATACGAGTAAAGGTATAGAGTCTCTATAAGTATATCCTTACTATTAATTAATAGATCCTACTATCGTTAGCTTTTATCTCTACCGACGCGGAAGTTTAAATCCTTATATCTAACGCGAGTAAAGGTAATAAATAGGTTATCGGTTTTTCGGAAGGTTACTTCGGTCCTTATAGCGACGACGATATATAGGGCTTAATATCCTATATAGCGTTAGATTTTATTATTTTAAAGAGCTTCGCCGATACTTATATTAGGACGGAGGGCTTAAGATAGAGGCTAGTCGACTAAGGACTCCCGTATTAGGTAGCGATCGAAGAATACGGTCGCCCTATAAATAGTCTTCTAGGGTATCTAAAGTAGGATACTTACTTATATAATAAAGTAATATACTTCCTACCTAATACCCTACTCCTCGCTTAGCTATATACTATCGTAGATAGAAGGTATACGAAGTAACTCCTCCTACTTATCTATCTACTAAAACTCCGCTTCCGTAAGTATTACGAATAGATCCTTTAAATAGTATATCGATTCGGCGTAGCTCGACGGTAGCCTAGTATTATAATAAGATATAATTAGAAGTAATAGCGAGAGTTGAAGTAAATTATATAAAGTAGATTAGTAAAGTTAACTAGAGTTAAGTAGAATTAGTAAACTAAACGTAATATAAGGCTCTATAGCTACGTACGCCGTAGAATACCTCGTCTCGATTACCTAACTATCTCTAGAGGTTAGGCTTTACGCGCGGTAAATAATAACTAGGTTACTCTTAGAACCTACTTAGACTAGTAATACCGAGTAGCTAATTATACCTATATAGACCCTAGCTTTAAATACCGTTTACGACCGGCTTAGTATAGAGTAGTTATAATATCCGTGTTCAAAAAAAAAAGGTATCTTATATCTTAATAGAAGTCGTTGTCTAGGTATTATATTATATATAGCTATCTTATATCTTGATAGAAGTCGTTGTCTAGGTATTGTATTATATATAGCTACGAACTTATATAAAGTTAGGGTTTTCGCTATAGAACTCGTAGCGCTATATTTCGCTACGT
>JEMP01000041.1:685780-745260 GCA_000738655.1 Venturia pyrina ICMP 11032 | reverse complement strand
TAGCTTCTCTCGTCTATAGACTCGTATAGCTGAAAGGGTGTATATAAAGTAGTCCGTCTTAGCTATATAGATCTACGTATATATACGGAAATAATACGGAGATTAAGGATAATACGGCCGAGATAGGGGAGATTATACTTATTTCACGTATCTCTGGGATCTCTATATATACTGAGATGGATTAGGCTATTATACTTACTCTTTATACATTCAATTCCTCACATTCTTTGAGATCTCCATTTACATCATACAGTAAACTTGGACGTTTTTCCTTACTCCTTCCCTCAACAACAACTTTTAGAGCCTCGCGAAACTCGTCAATTTCGATGCAGGTTGCGACGAGCTTCTGTACACCCAAGATGGCTACATCAAGAGAAGACATGTTTGGCCAGTGAGAGAAGTCCGGATGAAGGGAATATTCGGAATTTGGCATTGGGTAGAAGATGGTGAGTTACACATTCTGCGAGATCAACCAGGAGTCCCTCGAAAATGCTCAGAGAGACACGGTATAAGGATTGTGCGAGCAAGAAGCAGTCAGCCTTCTCATATCCATTCAGCCTTCTCATATCCATTCAGACTTCTCATATCCATTCAGACTTCTCATGGCTTGATCTGCTTCGGAAGGTTGAATCTCCTGCTGCTTCAAGAAGGTGGAAGTCGATCGGAATAAGGAACAGAACACTAGCCATGGCCGAAGTGAAATACCTAGGTATAGAGCTGTGTCGGTCCATGACCTCGGTGGTCGGGACGGGTCGAAGTGCGTAATGGTCCGTCGTCCTTCCTCGACAATCACAACAGCTCTTTTGTGCCTCAGGTACACTTGATGCTCCTTTCGGAACTGTTGAGCGTGATGAGTGCAGCCGCGCTGTCACAGGAATCTGACAAACATTCCCATTGAATTCTGTGTTGCCAGTCTGATAACACATGAATGAATACCTCGGGCACTGCTTTCCCAATGGCTCGACTGGCTTCATCAGCGACATTGTAGGCCACTTTGCTCACACGCAACAGCATAGATACCACGCGACCAATCCCTTCTCAACATCTCATATCAAATCGGATCCGCTTCGCCAACACACACTCGGTTCTCAGCGCAATGTCGGAACGAAAGGAGGACGCAGAGCACAAAGTTGCCGGTAGACGGCGCTTTCGATGACTTCACGAGAGCAAATCATGCTAACTACACCTACAGATCAAGGAGAATCGCCTGGAAGCTCTGGAACCCGTCGCAAAGTGAGGCCTACGACGACAACAAGTTCGCTGCCCGAGCCTCACAAGGGCGCAACTCGTAAGCCGTCTTTCTTTTGAACATCTTCATAATTAGATCGACATCGATAATTCTCTGACAATCTGAGACCGCAATATTGAATCCTAACCCTTTCCAGGCGCGTCAAGTGACCGCGTCGTCACCAACGAAGATCAACGTGATGGTTCCAACGAACCCAGATCACCCACAATGACGGCGACTCGTCCGGCAAGCAATTTCACATACTCGAAGCATGACTTCCGACCCTCTCTCACCTTAAAAATGCCCAGAGCACGCCTCTCAGACGTGAGCGCAAAATTTGAGAGCATGGTCAGTGACCCTACACCGCTGGACGATACACCATCTCCAGATGATACACCAAAACCCCCCTCCAAACACGCCAGAAGATGACCCTCCAGCACATCAGACTATCGCGTTTGATACTGGCAGCCCATCAGGCCGGTACTCCTCCCGCGAAACTACATTCTTCAAGCAGTTGGACGCGCATCAGCAGGCTCATATGATTGAGTCGAGTGCAGGTGGTTTCTATGATCTGAAAGAGAGGGAGATGAAATTGATTGCCTACCACGGTGTCAAAATCAGGGATTTCGCATTTGAGGCACGCGCAGCGAAGGAGAAGTCTGAGGCTGAGGCGGAAGTCCTACGATATCCGAATCCCGACGAAGACATCTTTCCAGAAAGCAAGTGCTCAAATCTACCAGTACCAGCTGAACCCTCCACTGCTGAGATTCATAGCCAGACGGACGAGTCACCAGAGCTCGCTCGTGAACGTTCGTATAAGAACATATATGGTAGCTTCGTGTATGAGAGAATGATGATGATGAAGAAGTGTGAGGACAAGGAGGATGGCAGTGGTGATGATGATGATGATGACTGGAATGGCTTGCTTTTGGGCAGGAATACGGGCTATGGAAGCTGATTTCTGGCTTGCGTGAAGTACTACGGGATAGATTATAGGGATGAGGTCTCATTTAAAGCTTCTGTATACTAGCATGCTTAGAACGAGATGGATACTGACTAACAGAGATCTCCAGTACTTGAAATCTATTGATACTTTCCTACTTAGCTTGAGTTGGGATCATTCTAGTATCCTTGAGAGAACTTTGTTGAAAATACAGGCTGAAGTTTAGGATAGGAATAGTATGTCTTCTGGCAATTTCGAGGTTCGAAATTGCTAGATTATCGATACCGATTTCTCGTTAGAAGCCTCGGAAAGACCCGAACCCGTGAACGACGATGTGTGTTACGCGTTAGAGTGGATCTACATGGACCCGCTGATAGTTTCCAAGCATCTCGAGCATTCAAGGTCATATCCTCAGTTTCGCTTCTGAAATTTGAAAGAGAGCTCAATGGTTCTGGGGCATATACTAGAGTTTTACCGATATTGATCACGGACAGAAAATCCCAACCGCACCAGGCTACTGAATACAACAGTGATTCGATCATTTTTGTCTGATGCCGATCAAGAGCATATGATTCATCTCATCATGAGAATCAAAATGGCAAAAAATGCCGATCCTGCAAATATGGTGATGACGGCATTGAATAGTACCGACACGGAAAGGGCAGTAATATCGGCAAGGATGAGATAGATATCGGCCTTGTGTGTATCGAAGAGCCAGACCGCTTCCTGGATGCGAATGAGTGTCATCTCGTTGATTCCGTTGATAATCGTTGATTCCGTTGATAAAAAGAGCGATTGGCCCCAAGCTTGCCTTGGCTGCTTCAAGGATCCGAATTGATCTTTGTTTGGGGTGGCCACTCTGTGTCTTAGCTTTGGTGATGCATTTGACAACGACTTCCTCGAGCTTGGCAGCCTCATGCGACGGGTTTTCTTCGTGGTAGTCGTGACATGCTTTTCCGATCAAGCCAATGAGTAAGATTACGCAGAGGAAAGGTACGCTGTGACTGACTATCGAAGTCGTGAAGGATGCCGATACCGAATGTAAGAGCTTTGAAACATAAGAGCATGCCCAAAACCAAGCTGGCGGTCATGATGACGACTCGATGTGAGGTCTTCCGGACAGAAGGACCCAGGCGTGATGGATCGTTACGACTATTGCGACGAGAGAGAGAAAAATCATGATCCAGACTTCTCCTGAGCTGGCGGTGGGACTTGCAATGCCGGAGATGAATGTTGTCAACACAACAAGACCCGTGATATTCAACATGAAATTCGATCATGAATCGTTCGGGGCAACATTTGAGGGGTGATTCGTGTCCTCGCACAGTCGGACCTATTGGAACCGTCGAAGTCTCGAGCAGAAGCTCGTATGGATGAAATGTTTGCCGTCGTTTACCAAATGGTCAAGATAGATTCGAGTGCGTCCCGAGCTGTCGAATTGGAATGGTCGAAGAGGAAACATTATGAAGATTGAGTTTGACCTTGCGGGTCGAAATAGTGTCAAGGAGCAGGGGGCTATCGATGCGAGAGAAAAGATGCAGCCATGTTCGGAAAGAGACTGGACACCAATGGAAGGCTTTGTGAGTCGACAGCGCTCAAAGGAGAAAGGGGCACACATAACAGTGACCATCATCAAAATCATTAGTCCGGGAAATCTGAGCAGTCGAAGACACGAACCCACTGAGCTGGACATACATACAAAAATTATGTCCCTATTTCCACCTCCGGGTATAGATGTGTTGTCTCCATCACAGAAAGCGGAGAGGAAATTTGTATTTCTCGCTGTTTTGAAACATCAACTGCGGAAGTCGAACTCTAGCAGGGACCATATCAAGATGTCGATAGGAAATTGTGGAACGTGTACTCTGTTAATCTCATCAGCCTCGAAGCATCAGTCATTTTCGTTCCTGTTCAGCTTGGTCAGAAATCTCCTCCCCCAAAGTCTCCACCTCCATCACCTCCAAAGTCTCCGCCGCCATCTCCGCCCCCAAAATCTCCACCGCCATCGCCACCACCATACCCTCCGTCATCGCCTCCATATCCTCCATCGTCGCCACCATCATGACCTTCCAAGGCTTCTCCGAGCAGAACGCCACCCAACAGTCCACCTCCTGCACCAAGAGCCATACCAGTGCCCATTCCCATTCCTCCGCCTGGTCTGCGGCCTGGTTGGGCATACATTTGCTGTTGCTGGTAGTAATTTGGGTGTGGGTGTTGAGGTGGATAGTATCCTCCCGAGGTTGGTCGTTGCTTGCCTTTGCCCAACAATTTACTCAGAAAACCACCGGGCCCTTTGGAGGAGGCTGTCTGCTGCGGCTGCTGGGCGTATTGCTGTTGCTGGGCGTATTGGTCCTGTCCATAGGAGTGTTGCGGCGGATACTGCTGAGGCTGGGCATACTGCTGAGATTGTCCATAGGTCTGCTGAGGCGTTCCGTACGTGCCTGGTGCTCCACCCTGTTGATAGAATGAGTCTACGGCACCACGATCAGATGCTGTGGATGCAGCACCGCCATGCGATCTTGCATCCTCTTCCGCTTGTAGTTTCCTCGCGAATGCTTCGTCAGCACTGACATCTTGCTTGTGTGATGCGCCGCCTCCAAACATGGCAACTCCAGTACTCGATCCGGGCTTCTCGGCACCCAATGGCTGCGCGTTCTGTGAGTCGTAAGAGGGAGGTGCGCCGGGTGTATCATGGCTGGCGGTGGCGGGTGCTTCGGGAAGCTCCCATTGAGATTTCTTGATGAGGAGATTGACGTAGAAGTATTCGCCGTATTGTTCCATTCATTGTTAGAGAGGGGCTGTGCGAAAGGGGGTGAGGGACAAACCATTCCAGACAGCTTTCCAACCTTCAGGAACGTGAGGTGGTGGAGGGCCTACGGAGTAAGCGCTGTTAGCTTTGATTGGGGGTGCATGCTCTTGGGAGACGCACGGTTTGGGGGTATGTCCGCCATGGTGTCTGTGCCTGGGGGCTATTTTAGGGGGAGTCGCTGTTGCCGGCAGGACTGAGTTACTGTGGTACGGAGGTAGAACTATCTGCTCAACTGGAGAGACTGGAGGTGAGGGACTCTAATTACAACTCAGGACCTGGATAAGGGAACCTTATTGGCGTCAGGCAGCATTATCTCCGTCGTCGTCATGGCTTCGTCAAGCTTTAGCCAAGCCTCACTGTAGCAGGGATATCGTCGTGGGCCCACTTATACACCATGAAAAATCCCCTGGGGTCGCTGCGAGGAAACATCACCACCTGCACCCGGTTTGGATGTACTCCGTACTCTCCTGCCCCGACAAAGACAATCGCCGCGAACAGGAGCCGCTTCACGAGCTCTCTAGACAACCCTTCGAGCCATGGATTCATCTTTCGCCTTCCTCGCAGCAATGCTCAATGGATGATTTCGACGCGCTCGAAGAAGTCTTTCCTCAATCCAATCACCACATCGAACACTCTCGTATCGCGCCGGCCTTTCCTCGCGAACACACGACGGCAAAACCTCTACAATTGCATCTTGGTTGGGACTGAGAAAGAACGGCAATGAATATCTCTCTTCGCCAGTTTTGTTTACCACGCGGTGTACAGTCGACACAAACACGTCGTTGGTCGCTCGCTCAAGAAAGTCTCCCACATTCACCACCAGCGTGTTTCTTATCGGCGGTGCTGAAACCCAGCCCCCATTATGGTTCAAGACCTCCAAGGCTGGTGTCTCTGACAGCTGATTGACAAGAGTGAACCATGAGTAGTCGGCATGAGCTCCGAGACCCACGTCCGTGCTCACTGCCTGTGAGGGATAATGAAGCGGCCTGATACCCCCAGCCGGAAATTTCATCGTTGTATCAAAGTGGTTTTCCGGCAAGTCCAAAGCGAGCGCGATGATCTGGACCAGTTTCAATGAGAATGCCAACGCTGCTTTGCGGTACTCTAGGACCGTCGTTCGGAATGACTCTGGTCTTTCTGGCCACTGATTGGTAGGCTCTGATGGATATTTCGACACGTCCAGGTCATCTGGGAAGTCGCATTCCGGCTCGAACCGACAGGTTGAGAAATTGATTGCCTCTTTCAGATCTGTCTCCACGTCAGGCATGTTCCTAGTGCACTAGCTACACTAACACTCGCCTCCACGAGTGGTATCATCGATTCTTGTTTCGAGCAAAGGTTCGTACCCCTGAAGTGCCCAAGATTTGTGTAGGTGGATCTTCCGAGCTTTAGTACGTCTTCGAGTCCATCGTCATTTCTTCTAACCTTCATCTTCTCCTCCGTTGGAAGCGCGAAAAATTCCTTGATCACGGCGGTCGTTCGCTGTTGCAGGTCTTCCGAAATTCCGTGATTGATGGCGTATAGGAATCCAACTTCTTTGAACGCCTTTCCAACCTCATTTGCGACTTGCCTCCGCTCTTCGACAGACTCGGAAAAGGCTCTTTCAAAATCAACTTGTGGTATAGACTCGAACGTCGGTTTCATCGCAGCGCCAGTCAGGATGGGTCGTGATATCTTCCCCTTCGCAGCGTGGAAGGTGACATATTCCTGGGTTTGCGTTGCTGTCGAACCCATGGTGACTGCTTAAGATGATTAGCTGTTAGGATTCTGCTATCGCCTTGAGTCTTATTTATGAACGTCGGTGCTGCCAGCATACAAATAAACTTGAAGGCAACTGTGGCGTCATCCACGTGATCATCTCCATAAATGATAGATCGACACTCAAAGCACGCAACTGTACTTACATCCGCTTTTGCAACTTCTGCACTTCATCGGATAGAGTTCGAATCCGAAAATACCAAACGATGAACAACATCCATCTGCTCCTCCGTGCCCATCTTTCTGCCATGTAAAAGCCAAATTCTGGCCGTCTCGTCCGTCGGCTTTGCTTTCCGAACGATTCCAGCTAGGGTGGGTTCTGATAACATGAAGAATCCCATGCAAGATTGTCGGCTTTGTCGGCCGAGTCAAATACGCATCCACGGCATCATAAACCTCTCCCATCACCTGTTGATTCTCGGCGCTTCATCTCGTGGTTGAAAGGATCCTCTTCCAACATGGTCCTGTCCAGACTGCAAAATTCACTCAAGCCCTTGGAAGTCCCCCGGGACGACGATATCAACTCAAACGGTTATGTCACTCCTGACACACGACCACTGCCGCCATCGCGACGAACCTATGGACCTTGGCAGTTCGTTGGGCTTTGGATGGTGACGGGAAGTTGGAACATTTCAGGATGGACGACTGGTTCTTCCTTGATCTCTCTTGGCCTCAATGTTTGGCAATCGATGTTGATCGTCATTCTATCCAACGTTCTGCTCGGCCTCATGTGTGTCGTAGCCGGTGCTCCAGGTGCGAGATGGCATATTGGCTTTCCCATGCTGAATCGCTCTTTCTGGGGCATGTGGGGAAGTGGTGTGCCCTTGGCTTTCCGAATATTCCTGTCCTTCATTTGGACTTCAACCAATACCTGGTGAGTCAGACTAGAATGATTTTTCCTTAGAGCTCTGCAAATCTAGCAATCGATAATCAAGATAAGAAGTTGGCTGGATCTGAAAGTTCCCAAGTAGATCGTGAAGACACTCGTGCTTGAATTTTCTAGCCCTGCTTTGCAAAGTTTATGCTTCTCTCCGCTCCCCATGGTAGTCGTGTCAACTGAGTGCTGTCTCAAGACCCCCTTCCTGGAGCAACTTGTTTAGAAAACACTCTATATTTACCGAATCATCGCTGACCATTTACCAGGTGGGGGGGCCAATGCGTTCGGACTCTGATCGGTGCCATATGGCCATCTTTTGTCAACCTCGATAAACCCCTTGCCGGCGGGACTATGCGGTTGAACCAGTTCGTTGGCTACATCTTGTTCATACTTATGTGCGTGCCTTTGATCTGGGTGAGCCCAGAGCGCTACCGTATCCCATTCACTGTCGCTACCGTTACTGTCATCCCATGTGTCTTCGCCCTCTTGATCTGGTTCATGGTCCAAGCCGGTGGCGGCGGATCTCTCCTGGCCGATGTCTCTGGCGTATCCGGCGTTAAGCAAGCGACGGGTGGTCACCTCGGCTGGATGTTCATACTGGGATTGACATCGAATATCGGTGGAGGTTAGTGGAGAAGTAATCGCCACAGTCGTATGATGATAAGCCTAATCTGGTCTAGCAATTACGCATATATTCAGTCAAACCGACTACACGCGCTACGCAAGAAAGAAGAATGATCAGATTCTCGCTCAACTCGTCATGGTACCAATCGGAGCGATCGCGAATGGGGCCATCGGCATCATCTGCACGTCTTGCGCGAACAAGATCTTCCCGGAAACAACAAAACTCCTGTGGCAACCTTTCGACGTTCTCGCCGCCCTGCAAGCTCATTATGACAACTCGCCCAAATCTCGAGCTGCCGTCGCTTTCGCCAGTATCGCCTTCATCTTCGCGTGCTTTGGCATCACCGGTACATGAAACCTAGTAGAAATAGATTTCACATTGCTGAAATATCCCAGTCGCTTCGAACATGGTCGTAGCCGGCATAGACCTCGCAGCAACCTTCCCCCGCTACTTTAACATTCGCCGCGGTGCTTACACAACCCTCCTCGTGGCAATAATCTGCCAACCATGGCAACTGTACAACGGCGCCACAAACTTCCTCAGTGTCGTGGGTGGCTACTCTGTCTTCCTTGCGCCGTTCCTCTCCATCAATTTGGCAGATTATTACGTTGTACGCAAACGGAATCTAAAACTCACCGATTTGTATGATTTCTCCGATCGCAGTATTTATTGGTTTACCTATGGAGTCAACTGGCGGGCTATGATGGCGTGGGCTACGGGTGTATGGCTTGTCATGCCGGGTTACGTTCAACATATTCGGGCGCCGAAGATGGAATTGGCCGGATGGAGTCAGATTTATTATTTGACTGTTTGGGTGGGCTTCATTGTTCCAGCTGCTGTTTATCTGGCGCTTGATCGAGTTTGGCCGATTCAAAACCGTTTCGATACTGATGATCAGGATTATTTTGGGACCTTTGGTGAGAAAGTCGAGGTGGCCCATGGGAGGAGACTAAAGAAGGAGAGTGATGTTCCAAGCGAGGTCGTTGCTGTTCATGTAAAAGGTCAGGAAAAGGTTTAATTTTTACCAGATTTTTGCGTTGATATAACCGTAGATCCCATAATGAACACAAGCATCACTACTTTTCAGAAGATATTTCCTTCGGGCCACTCGAATTCCTTCAGCAATTCTTCGACTGAGTACTTCGAGGATTTTGCACCACTACGTGTTTTCTCCTGTTCTATGAGGTGTTCAGCTTGAAGTCTAGTAAGTATTGAACCGGTAATCAATAATTCCAGGCTCAACTTGCAGAAATCCTTCCTGGGAACGCAGTGGCTATGGTCAGACGGCTTGTTAGAATCCTCGTTGGAAGCCTCATCAAAAGTCCCCCCACCAGTCTTCTTCTCGGCCTCCTCCTCAGACATTCCCCTCCACTCCTCCAAAGCCTCCTTGTCCAATTCCCTCAACGCTACCCCCATCTTGTTAATCACGTCTGCAATTTCCCCGATGCTACTCAATATATTCTGCCCCGGAACTCGAACGTCAGACTCACGCCACGTCCCAACCAAATGTTGTTGAAAATAAGGACGTGCCATCTTATAGATTTGAAGCATGGTATGAAGACGGCAATCGTTGCGGATTTCTTGGAGAGCTGTTGGAGTTTGAGATACTGGAAGGATGGCACGACAAGATATTGGATCGTGCTTTCTCTCTGAAGGGTCGTCGGATTTCGATATGAGGTTGTGGAATGAGGTATTGAACTTTTCAATCTTCGCAGTACGTTTTCTCTTTAAATGTGCTAGAAACTATCAGTCTTATCCATACTCAAGCTCCGAAAAGGTATGGATGGGAGCAAATTACCTAACAGCCCAACCGGCCTATCCTCAACAACCTTCCCCGACTCGGAAAGAAGCCAACAACCTTCTTTATCGCGCTCCAGGTCATTGACGGCAAGAGCCATCATCTGCTTTGCTCTCATGGGATATCCAAAAACCCAGTAGATCCATAGACGATCTAGAACATCAACTTGTTGCTCCGAAGTCTCCATTTTTTCAAGCCATCGATCGATGCGCCCGCAATCGAGATGTACTAAGCCATCCTTCTCGCAGAAACTCGCGAGCTCAACTAGTTCGTTTCCCGATATTTCACCCGAGATCTCGTTGATACGATTGTTTGGCATGGTGGGGTCTGACAATTGTGGGGGTTGGATGGTGTCGTTCATTGTTGGTTGAAGTGTAACAGACCTACTTTGAAGTTGGGGTTCGCCTTATATACGACTGGCTGCTTGAACATGGGACAAAGCAAACGAGATGTGGTTACTGTGAATGATAAGCAGATTCCAGAACAATGTCTTGGGGAGATGCAGTGTGATGTTTGCTTGTTTTGTCCGCATCGTCGTGTAATATTCCTAGAAAGAGATGTGCCAGCTCGAGTACAAGATATGGCCATCATCCTCGGCACTGCAAAGAATGGTGAATCTCTAAATCTGCCTATGCTGACCGTGACAGTCGGAAGTGGTGAAGACTGGAGAGTGTCAGAGAAAGTGCACGAATTCGTCTTGGGAGTTGGGAGTAGTAGTCGTACCGTACCTCCTACCGTACTCAACAACCCGATCCAGCCTAGCCTTGGCTACGCATCGCCACCTCAGCCACCTGCACGCTCTCTCCAAGCCGGCGTCGGCGCACCTGCATCGTCGTGCGTCTGATAATTGATGACGTAGCATTTCCAATTGCCACCCGTGCCAAGAAACCACTTCGAGACCTCTCCCACTCTCACCACGACTACCTACGGTACTCGTGAGTAGTCGTAACATATACGGAGTACCTCAAGCTACTACTTGCCAGCCCAGAAGCCTACTACTCTCCTCCCCTTGACTTTGTTTTGCGCGAATTGGGCATCATCTTGCCACCGGCCAGCTACCTATCGAGATGCGACTTGCCCTGGAAATTGAATGGGCAACGGGCTCGTGGGTTTGTGGAACATTGCGACGGTGCATCTTATAACATATTGTTTGCGCAGAGTCTGTTTGAGGGTTGAGAGCCAGGTATTCAGAACATGGTCCAGGATCCTATGACCAATGACTGGAATGGGCACGCGAGCAAACCCGCCAACGAATGTTGTGATAGTGATAGGGCATGATGGGACCGGCATCAAACGCAAACGGGGTTACACAGTAGGTAATATCGAGGAGTCTCGGTCTACCACCGTACTGTGATACACACTGTCTCTTGAAGCAACCCGGGTGGATATTCGTTCCTGATATCCACCTCCGCTCATTCCTCGGGATACCGGCGCGGATGTAAATGTTCGCGGACAAATCGGGCTTCGAGACGACGAAGGGATGGGTTGCCACTCAGCCATTCAGCCAATGGCGATCCTGGATAGAATAGCAGCATACCAAAGTAGCAGTGCAGAGCAATGGTGCATGCGACCGAAAAGCAAGGTGGCTGTCTGGAGTGGATGAGGCTGCAGTTGGAATCTCAACGTGAGAGTACGCTTCGCAACCAGACCATTTGTGGACGGGCTACGAAGGCGTATTCGGGATTGCCGTCCACACCGGTTTCTCAACATAACATAGTAGTGAGAATTCAATTCGAAGGCGAGATTACAGCGAGTCTCTCCCGGGTTTCCAGTACTCATCTTTAGGGACCAATGTCGATCTTTCCGTGTACTCCGTACTATTTATACTTTGGTGCGGCCGGGCTTCAGACTCGATCCTTCGTACTACTCTCCAGGCCACGTATCATCCGAATTCTTCGATAGAACATATCGATGAGAGGATTTCTGTTTGGGAGGGAGGGCAGATGTTCGGATTGTTGCCATGGACGATTTTGATTCGATTGTTGCGAATCCACCCCACAAGGCTACCAACCCAATCCACGGCCTTCCATTGGTCAAGGGATAGCACGTGATACGGTCACCCACATTCCCGTTGAATTGGGCCGTATCCAGACTCTTGGAAGGCTAGAATCTTTCTGGAAGTGGGAGAAAGGCGAAATCAATGCAGGCAACTTGGAGCGAAGCCGATGATCCTTGCTAGCAGAAGCTAGTAGTGCTTGACAAGACGCGAACGACTTCTCAAGATGGCAAAGAAGACAGCTGCAATCATCAGCCAACCAAATCTAGATGTCTCGGCGAGCAAAGTCTGAATTGATCCTGGGCGCCATTCAAGATGGTCTACCTCCGGAGATGTTCCTAACAATTGTCAAGGGCCAATCAGATGCCTCGTCAGACATGTTCTCATCGATACGCTTGGTACAGAATTCTTGTCGATGCACTTGGACGATAGGCGTGGTACAGAATTACCATCAAAAGGCATCGCACAGAGTTGTCATCGACACACTTGGTGCTGAGTTCTTATCGACACACTTCGTACAGAGTTGTCATCGACACACTTCGTACAGAGTTGTCATCGACACACTTCGTACAGAGTTGTTATCGACACACTTCGTGCTGAGTTCTTATCGATACGCGTTGTACCGAGGTCTTATCGATACGCGTCGTACAGAAACACTAGGAGGTATCGATAGACGTCTTCTCCAGAACGTGTTCGCTTATCTCGCTTTCATTGGTGCGGAGGTGGCCAA
Organism: Venturia pyrina ICMP 11032; assembly: GCA_000738655.1. Classification (NCBI taxonomy): domain Eukaryota; kingdom Fungi; phylum Ascomycota; class Dothideomycetes; order Venturiales; family Venturiaceae; genus Venturia; species Venturia pyrina. The sequence continues at coordinate 732,496 of JEMP01000041.1, read as the reverse complement.
GCCGTGCCAAGTCAGCCCTCCCGAAGTGCTCAGTTCCGCCCCTACTACTCGTATGGAGCACACTGAAGTTTGGACGCCTCCAAGACTGCCAATTCCTCTTAACCCTCCAAACCACCCACTTTGGCATTTCCCCCTATCTTGGCTACAGCTTCTCTCGTCAAGGCGGCGCCCCCGAAAACATCCTGGCTTCCACCATGGCCCGCACTTCACCACCCAAGAGCATATCCAAGCATTTGCGGAGGAGGCTGTCGCGAATAGATAGGCACTACCCAACAACGTGGTCGTCGTTGCGTGCCTGAGGTTCTCCGGTTGGATGTCCAGATCATGGTAACAATAACAACTCCGACAAGACACGCCTATTTCCCATACATAATCTGCACCTCGAACTAACGCTTCTTCTTTCCCCCCACTAACAACGGTGACTGCAAATGTCACGCTCCAGGAAATCCGCCTTGCTAGTGACGCCTCTCTGATCCCACGGTATCCTTTCACATAAGACCTGCAGTGGTCGCTATCATCCTGTAAACTCTTCAACCAGGAAATATTTCCGTTGTTCTCTCACTTAGTCGACTGATTCTCGTGTCATTCTGACCTTCGAAATAATGGCCATTCATCAGCACACCTGTACGTTCAGACCACGGGTTGCTATCGGGACAAGGCTGGTACTAATCAATGGACAGATGTCTTCGCTATTGGCACCTTCTTTGCCCTTATGGATGCGTTCAACAACGGCGCCAACGATGTTGCCAACGCTTGGGCTACCTCTGTGTCGTCGAGATCTATCTCATACAGACAAGCTATGATCCTCGGTACCATATTTGAGATGCTTGGTGTGAGTGGATGGCGAGTTCGATGAGCTTCGAGCAGACGACTGATCTACCACAGGCCATTCTTGTTGGTGCCAGAACGGCAGATACAATTAAGAATGGCATCATTCCGAACTCAGCTTTCAAGGGTGATTCTGGTGTGCAAATGTTGGCCTTCACTTGTGCCCTCGCTTCCGCTTCTATCTGGGTCATGTGGTGCACTCGTCACTCTGCTCACGTTTCTTCCACGTACACTCTCATTTCTGCTGTAGCCGGTGTCGGAATCGCAACTGTTGGGTATGTTGTCATCAGCTCGACCTGAGTACGAGTACGCCTAAATCTAACTTCATACAGTGCTGGAAAAGTACAATGGGGATGGAACAACGGGAAGGGTCTCGGTGCCATCTTTGCCGGTCTCGGCATGGCTCCCGCCATCGCCGCTGGTTTCGGTGCTCTTATCTTCACGCTCATCAAGGTTGTCGTCCACATGCGCAAGAACCCAGCCAAGTGGGCTGTCTGGACTGCCCCTCTCTGGTTCATGATTGCTGGCACCATCTGCACTCTATCCATTGTCTACAAGGGATCCCCCAAGCTTGGGCTCAACAAGAAGCCAAAATCCTTTGTATGTTGGACCCAACAACTTCTATCAAGCTACCTGCTAACATCTTCCAGATTGCTGGTGTCACCGTCGGAACCGGAGCTGGCTGCGCTGTCTTGGCTGCCCTCTTCTTTGTTCCATACGTCTACGCAGTCATCCTCAAGAAAGACCGCTCAGTCAAGTGGTACGATGTCTTCCAAGGACCTCTCCTCTTCAAGCGCCCTGTCGTTGAGCAAGGTGATGAGGCCAACGTTCCCAACTACCACGTCGTCCAAGAGGAGGAGGAGCCTTCTTCCAAGTCCTGGAGCGGAGATTCCGACAAGGGCGAAGCTGGCGACATTACCTCCGTTGATGAAAAAAAACCCTGGAGAACACCGTGTGGTCGCCCAAGTTAACCACCACGTCCTCAAGACCCATAAGGAACTTGTTGCCGAGGCCGATGCCAAACTCAATGCCAAACTTTGTCAACGAAGAGGACCAATGGGCTGGGCTATGCGCACACTCCGCGACAACCCAATGGGTCCTGGCCAAATCTACGAATGGTCCAATGTCAAGATCGCTGCTAAGCGTCTCCCTGCTATGATCACCGCTGGCCTTCTTTATGGTATCCACTACGACATCCACGCTGCTCAAACCGGTGTAAGTACTGCATAAAATTATAATCTCGTCATACACATCACTGACACCTCGAAAAGATCTCTGGCACCCCAGACGGACAACGCATGGCCCGTGTCTACGCTCATGCCACCAAGTATCCCAACGAGACTGAACACACGTACTCCTTTGTTCAAATCCTCACTGCCTGCACTGCCTCTTTCGCACATGGCGCCAATGATATTGGTAACTCTGTGGGCCCATGGGCTGGTATGTTTCAGGCATTCCTTTGACGTCGATATAGCTAATAAAAAGCAGTCATCTACGGCGCGTGGTCTACCGGCAACGCCGCCCAGTCTAAAGCTCCGGTTCCGGTGTGGCAACTTGCCGTCCTCTCTCTGTGCATCTCCATCGGCCTCTGCACCTACGGCTACAACATCATGAAGGTTATGGGCAATAAAATCACGTATCACTCCCCTTCTCGTGGTTGTTCCATGGAAATGGGTGCTGCCATCACCGTCCTCGTCTTTTCCCAATTCTCCCTCCCCGTCTCCACGTCCATGTGCATCACTGGTGCTACTGTTGGCGTAGGACTTTGCAACGGCACTCTCAAGGCTGTAAACTGGCAGCGGGTTCTCCTCTTGATGTTCTCTTGGATTATGACGATTCCTGTTGCTGGAACAATCGGTGGTGTGTTGATGGGCTTGTTCCTCAATGCTCCCCATTTTAAGTCCAAGTAGATTTACCAAGAAGCGAAGGTTGACGCATGGCTGAAATCTCGTCGGAGGAAAGGCAGCGAAAGTTGATGTTCGAGCTCTATACCCAGCTTTTCTTTCGCTCGCTCGTTTGTGAAGGATTTCTTCGGGTGGTACGCGGGTTGTACGAAAGATCCATTGGTTTTATGTCTGAAGTGTCTTGCTGGGGATAATCTGTAATTAGAATGATTGTTTATCCTGTAACGGACGAAAAAGCTTCCTTTGCGCGCAGAGCCTTGAATTTGCTGAAGCAAGTCAAGAGGGTAGTCACCACAGCTTCTCTTCTGAAAACTATGACTTGATGCAGTCAATAATCGATTACTCTTCCCACTACTTCTCTCAAAGCCGACACTTGATTCAACCACAACGAAACGTCGTCCGATCATGATAAGAACATGTGGATAGATTGCTCTTCAAACGACATGGGACGACCTGTTCCTTTAGAATTGTCTGGAAGTATGCAATTTGTGATCGGGGCCAGGGAGGAGGCAGAATGAAGGAAATAACCGGTAATCAATGCGTCCTCAAGCCGTTGAATGATTTGAGATGCAGTGAACGTCCTTCAATGTCCATAATGTCCATGACTTCATGATGCCATATTTCGTACCCACATTCCCAGCATCATCCCTCCCATCTGGATTTGCTTATATTCCAACATCCCCGTCCTCCCACGTTTTCATGTGCTTCTGGTCAGTAGAGCTATGCCAAGATGAGGCCTGCTGATCATGTCCCTCTCTTCGTCATATTGAGATGTAGCCTCACGCGATTACTATTAAGCCTAAAAGAAAGAGACGTGGGGTGGTTGCTTCTTGACGTCTGCTACGTTTTTCTTCCTTTCAACGGCGAAACATTTTGTTTCCGTCTTCAAATGATGAGCTATAATGACCTACTGACCGAACACTGCTGGATTGGATTGGGAAGCATCTCGATGTTGATAGCGTTGATGGTGTGAGGACGTATGAGAAGGTACGCTATGCTTTTGGAAGATTTTGATCGTCAACATGGCTCGTCGCAGAAGCTTTCAACATTCACGTTTCTCTTCGGTTTTCGGTATCAACGAAATCAGCCGGCATTCTTTTGAGATGGATGCCGTACAGGACTTGGGGTGGTTTACGAAGGGGATATTGTCAGAATAGCCTACACTTCTGCCATTTTCGCCATGCCACTCTCGTGTCAGGAATGCAGTAGGCAAGGTACTCGAACAGTGATGGTTGTTCATCAATCAAGTGAACTCGGAATTTCCAATTTCCGAAAAGTAGCCGCAGATATTGAGACTTTGTCTTCCTGCTGAAAAGGCGAGCCTATACTAGTATTGATGACACTCCCTTTGATATTAACCGATTGAATTTTTCTGCATCATGCTCGAGTCTTCAAATACCAAAAGTAGTGATTAAGAAAGTGGTTGGAACAATTGAAAAAGCTGGGCTCAATTTGTAAATCAAGATGTGAACTTGCTCTCGAGTTTACCGTTCTCTCGTTTTTGATCAGACTGCATTCGAAACCTGAAAAGCAGCAAATATTATAAAAAGACCGAACTAGGGCCAAGCCTCGAGATCCTTAGATATGTTAGGAGTGAGATCGATATCATAGGAAACCTCAGCAATCTCCTCTCGAGAAGTTACACTTGTCGCTTCAACGGTGGTCTCTTCAACGTGAAGCATCATTCTCACGTATTACAACAATACATTCCAACAAGGAAGCTTCGCAAAAGCCTAAGCTATTAGCGCCATATTCTTATACAACACCACCTGCCTACAAAATATCATGGGAACACCCATTCTCGAAGCTTTCTTGCCATAATATTTAGACAGAGAATTCTAAAGATCGATATCTTGGTCAACTCATGGGCGAGTTGGTGTCTTACCGCATAGTTTAGCAATTGTTCGAACAACATGCGTAGCGGAGCAGTCACTTGCCCAGGGTTGGTGCCATATTGATGATACAGAGATGATACAGAGGTATCAAAGGGCATCGAGTGATAGTGTGGATAAAATGTATGCCTGCCATATTTTCAGACATGCTCGCATAAAGCTTCGTTGCTGGACAATCTCGCCAGAACACATCGTCTTGATGGATTCACACCGAGTGTTAATAACATCGTCAGAGTCACGCCACAATAATGTTAACACTTTGTCTCTTGCTAGCAGGTTTTTCCTAGTCCTCCTCTTGTTGTTCTAATTCATCACATCCGCGAACAACAACACATTTGAAACCTGTATAAACGTGTCCAAATTCACTGCCATATCTCCTTCATCTTCAATCTAACTTGCTGACATTGATAGCCGCAATCACAACCATGGTGTTTATGAGCAGACTGAATCCTTTCCGAAGCCAACAAGAGCGTAGCCAAGCCTCAACCTCCCCACGTTTGCAATCCGCTGAGACTGAAGGATTTACCCATCGAAGAGACTCCATAGACGAGTGGGTTTTTGTGAATCACGATCATTCGATTGTGCCCGCATCGCGGCGCACCTCAATTGAGTCGCATCGTGGTCGTGGGTCAATCGATTGGCAACTTCGGCGCGGAACGATGGATTATCAACGGCGCCGTGGCTCGATAGATGCGAAGCGTCGTCCGTCCATGGAAGCACAGCGTCGCAACTCGTTGGGAGACTGGGAAATCGTCGAAGATGACAATAACCACAATGTGGTGGAGTACTTGGAGGATTGCAACGCGCCCATTCAAGACCCAGACTGTGCTTGCATGACCTGTGTCGGGTTTTTCGAGTAAGTACCACCTATTGCTCTACCTTTGGCAGGATGCTGACTGTATTTACCTTTCTAGGTGCCGAGCAGACCCAGAAGCTGCAAAGAAGTTACATCGAGCCTGGCACCGTCAATTCAGGGGACTTCCTGCGATCGGAGAGGAAGACGACGAGGACGAGGCCACCGAAGATGAGGATGAGGCCACCGAAGAGGAGGACGAGGAGGACGAAGAGGAGGACGAAGAGGAGGACGAAGAAGACGAAGAGGAGGACGAAGAAGACGAAGAGGATGGCGGGGACCCCACTTCCCTCCATCAACGAGGCTCATCCAAGAACTTTCCCATGTGTGAAAATGGAGGGTCATTGCTGAATATGCACAAGAGCAAATCATGGGCCTCGTCGTTCACGAATCTGTTTAATTACCGGTATTGAAGGATGCTGGTATGCCGTCACGAATACGATGTCATCAGTTTTCAAATCACGTGACTCTGTCGAGTAAATTCCCACCTCCACCATCTCGGATATCAACTCGGAGTAACAGCAATCTGATATCAACTCGGACTAACAGCAATACAGACCAGACCATCTCAGACGGGCCCCTGCTCTGGTCACTCCCTCCAGAATCTACACTGATGCTCAACCTCCCGCCTCAAGGCCAAGGATAGCCTTCTACAAATGCATTGCGCGAGAGACTCGTCAAGTCAATCTCGCGAGAAGATACCTACCTGGTTATCCTTCTTGCTCTAAGCAAAATGTGTTAGCAACCCCTAACCTATCACCATTCTTCTGCCGATTGAAACGGATTTTAGTCGCTTATTTACGGTCGTATCCTCCTCTACCAACGATATTTGACTTCCGCTGTTTGGCATAGATATTGCTGCCCTCCATGGCTCCGTTTTTCGTTCATGCGGTCCAACCCACCACCTCTGAACAACAGCAATTTTGGTGGTGGTTTTCAAATATTCTTTCCTCGTTTCTCTCTACTGTTCGTTGAGTTTTCGCCATGAAATCCGTCATTCCTTCGCTTCTAGCAATAGCCAAACTCGCCGGCGCGGCGGTTCTAGCCGACCCAGCGTTGAAGCCTGTGAATGTGAACATGCCGCAATGGAATTTCGCGAATGAAAGCACTCCAGATGCAAAAGCAGATGGGAGCGTTGGTGTACTCATCGTATGGCCATGTATCCCTTTGTATTCTGTACCTAAATCTTGGTCCAGGAACCGGATCTCGTGGAAGGGAAAGGCGCCAAGGATGGAGCAACAGTTACGAAAATCAAGTTTGGTCCCTACACGGTCGCCTCGGGTCAGACTCTGACGAAGAATTTGGTCGGTGGATTAAATGGTGCGTCTGTACCGTGTCGTGATTGTTACGTGGTACGTTCGACGTCGAAGGAAAGTTTTAACCATCCTAACCACTTTGTTAGGTTGCAATGTACGTTCGAATTTCTTTTCGAGGTTTCCCTCGTGCTAATGATATCGCCAGGCAGCACGGAATGGAGTGTGAGTGCGTATTGGTTGGTTCGTCTCCACCGTGCTGACCCCTTCCAGATGCCGATGGAAAGACTGCCAATGTTAACACAGGCGCATGGTAGGGCAATTCTCAAGCCTGAGCGTGACATTACTTATGGCTGATGTCTCAAGGCTCCACCATACCGAAATGTCCATAACAGGTCAGAAAGACTATGTGTGTCCAAACTCATTTCTCATCAACTTTGGTGGCAACAGAATATTTGCTGGTGGAAATGAGCGTATACCGATCCGTATGAATTCACATGGCAAATACGGTCTCGATCTTGGAGCTGGTGCTCTCGGTGGACAGGTAGAAATCATGTCCGAATCTCCCAAACCATTGACAGGTATGGCCGCCATAGCTCAAAATTCTCAATGAAGGTGACTAACCAGGGGTCAAGTTTACCTCACCATGCTTTTCGAATGGCTCCCCAAAACTACATCTGGCTACAAACCTGCAGTCCACGTCTGGATGGATGTCACAAACTGCATGCCGAGCGACTTCCCAGCACAGACGGGATCCTACAACAAGAAGTCGGCTGAGGTGTCCGTGAAGCATGATGGAGAGCTATTGTTTATTTATGGCCATGTCCACGATGGTAGGACTTTTATTTTCTCATTTTACGCCAATCTATTTTATAAGAAAAAATTTCTACTGCTAACAAAGAGAAAATGTCTGCTGACACCATTTAGGAGGAACTAAAGTCGAGCTCCTCACCAACGGGAAAGTCGCCTGCACCTCCAAGCAGATCTATGCCAACCGCCGCGGCGGCTACGTCGAACCCACCGATACAGCACTTGTGATCAAGGAAATGCAAATGCCCGTCGGGACACACATTTCCGACGCTGGCGTGTGCAAAGGAGGTGTTGGCAAGGTAAAGAAGGGAGATAAACTTCAGGCGATCGCCTACTACGACGAGGCTGTGCACATGCAGATGAGAGATAAACGAAGCCGGCTCGAGATGCAAATGGGGATTGCACAGACTTATATTGGGTTGGATTGGGCCAAGGAGGGGAGTAGTGCGCCTGCTTGATTGGACTCAAAGATACTGAAATTTTCAATTCACTCTGACTATTCTCAATTCCCAGTAGCGATTGCTGACATGTTTCAGACTGCTAATGGGAATTAGAAAATCCGCTGACTATTTTGCGGAATATCGACAATCTACTGGTAGATGAGATGCCCCTTTTCCAAATCAAAAGAGTTGGTGGCTGCTGATCGTTGTTGCTAGTCATTTATGTTTAGAGGTGAATTTCGAACTGAGAATATTGAAACAATGTATAAGTATAACTGTTCAACGACACTGTTCTATCGTGTCTACCTACATACACTTGACTTCCTCCTATCGGTAGCCTCATCTTTCAGATAGTTCATTTGACGAGCACGAATTAGGAGCAATCCAGAAGACAGTATCGACTCTTGACATCAATAGAGCGACTAACCTTACTATCTTTCTCCTATCCTTCTCTTATCACATCAAGACTTGCGAAACATCACTCCTCTAACACACCCCAGAACCATGTCAGACTCCTGCAGGCCCTCGAGTTCCTACTCTGCGTTCCTGGAACCACTTGATCGAAACCAATGCCCCGTAGACGCTGTTATCGATCATCAATGTCCATACTGCTGGGGCGAGCAGAACCCGACGGCAAACCCGGAAGCACGATGTGTCGGCCCACCTACACAAATCCCGTGCTGTCCCACAGTGCTTGATAAGCCATGTGTATTGCTAGCGATCCAAAACAAAGATAAACTATGCCCAGCTTGCCACTTTTTGTTCATCGCTCTCCATGTTGGTTGTGTTTACCTGACCTCGACATATATGGACATAATCGAATAGTATCACGAAAACTTTCTCATAGCGCATCTTCGATTCTTTCCACAGCCTTCACCGCTCAACACTACACATCCCGTATAGTTTGCTGTTTTAGAATTCCTCCTAGCTTCCCTTGCGTGGCTGCCTGTAATATGGTTATTACTCCCGACTCGTAAGCCCGAGCTGATGTTCCGGCTCTTTCCACAGACACGGCCCAACTACAAGCCAATCGTATGCTATCGGATTTCAGAAGCATACGCCGACTTACCAAAATGGATTGCTGTGCCTATCGTGATCGATGGACAGGTATGGATTCTGAGTAATGGACTCTAATTCGGCGGATACAAACTTTGTAAGACTCTCAAGTGCTATGGGAGCTTATCGTCAGTCTAATTCCATAGTATATTGTGCATTCTCGGTCTCCTTGCAACGCGATGGACTTCGGGGGATTCGTCATCGACTTAGTTGCAATGCTTTGAGAACTGGAGCTGTAGGAAGTTTGAAAAAGACGAAGTCTTTAAGCAAAGGTAGACAGAATCAAGGCTGGCTGAATAGGGAACTTGTGATAAGGTTGCTTTCTATTCTATGTCGAGGGTCATTTTTGGGGCTTTAACAATGCATACGGTATGAGCAGCTTATTATGATCCAGCTTGGGAGGAGATCTGATCATGTACTCCATCACCAGTTCATCGATCCTGCTTGCCGGAATCCTATAGAAGATGCCAAAAAATTGGTACATTACATACATTTCTCGTCAGGTCTTCCCTATCTCCACATTGACAATTATCATTGGTTTCAGATGTATCATTACGTCCTTGCGACCTTGAAATAGGCAAGTTGTTAAAGATTATTTTTCAAATTCATATTACCTGCCGCATGACAGGGTCCAGGCTGTTCATCATGTATCTCTCTGTCAATCGTATTCAATGACGGACCTAACACCTTCAAATTGAAATTTCTATTGAAGTTCACATTTATATCATTCTCCGATCAAAGCAAAATCAACTTGAACACCAAGCTGACAGGATATATAGACTGGAACAGGCATATCGGGAGAGCGATAACGTTGACTGATCAAAGAGAAGGAATACACCGGATCCGGACCCCAGCGCCTTATTAATGCTATACAACAAGTCTTTTCGAAACAGTAACACCAGTGTCACGACATGAATCATTATCGAAGCGGACAGAGAGAAGGGTTCAAAACTATCTTCGGGTATATAGCAAAACATTTCAGAACACAATCGATGAGAAGGTCTTGAATAGAAATACTAAGAGAGAACAAGACCTGCTAGTGTTTTCGGCGTCGAGAGCGTTCGAGCGAATTGGTGATGTGCTAGAGATTATGATCCACTCATTTTTCACGTCTCATCTCACTTCCCAGCTAACGTCCTCCCAGGAACCGGCGACCAGGCCCAAGCAATCAACTTCAAATGCGCAACAGTCGGTTCCTTCTCCTTGGTCCACAACTCATCATAATCCCAACCATCTTTCGTCTCCTTCCCTTCCTCAACCAGCCCATCTAGCGCCTCATACCGCTCCACCTCCCAATCCTTCCCACCAGGCTCTTTATCATCCAATAAAGCGTTGCCCAACCGCTTGTTCTTGCCTAGTCCCAGATAGATACTTGGAAATTGTCGATCCTTTCCGTCCACTTCGTTCTCGATACGTGCACGAAATTTCTTAACAACCTCTTTCGATAACAGCGGCTTGAAACCCCCGTCACCCCTCAATCTCTCTTTCATAGCAGGATAAGTAACATCGATCCACTCCTTGAAAATGCTGATCGCCTCTTCCATTTTCTCTGTTTTATGCGGATGATGCAAAGCGCGGTTGTACATAGTATTTATCGTTTGAAATTGGTATGTTAGGGAGCGTTTGGAAACGAGAGTGAGGGTGAGGTTGGCTGTGGAGGCATCTTTGAAGCCAGTGCCTGGTAGGGTTGTGGAGGGGTTGTCATCTGTGTAAAGGTGGGAGTCTTTGCCTTTGGATTTGGTAGATTTGGATTTGGTAGATTTGGATTTAGTGGAGGCTGCTTCTATGGTTGTTGTTATTGTGCGTTTTGGGCGAGTGGAGGACGAGGGTTTTGGGGTTGGTGCTTTTGGCATTTTGGCAATGGGTTTGGGTTTGGTAGATGGAAGGGGTGGATGTTATTGGAGTTTACGAACAGACTGTCAGCATTAAGCGGAGGGGTGTAGGACTTGTATAACAATTAGATGAAAGGGGGTGTTGAAATCAAGGCAAAGATGAATGACGTCCATTGTCGATAGACATGGACGGATTCAGCCACATCAACAGATTGGGTCAAACTTGCGCCCAAGCGAGGCGCTTCGGCATTGTAGACAAAGAGTGTTTGTTTTCTGGATCCGGTCAACGCGTGCGACGCGCGTGGCCATCTATTTTGGATCCCGGGAGTCCCCATCCCGATCTGCATGACGGCCCGAAGGGGCACGCGCTAGAACATATCGGGATTCTCTTTCTCCTCCTCCTACGCGTATCCCTCCAGCAACATCGCCCGCCATCACGTTTCTTATCAAATACATATCAACGGTCGTCAATTCCGGAGATCCTGGCCAGCCGCAATCCAAACATAAACTCTTCGTTGCCTGATGCGGAAAACCCCCTCTTCTCATGGTGAGTATGAGTCGTGTCACCTCGATACTTGGGATTCCTGATCCTACTACAATTCTTCTATCTGCGTGATCTCCATTGAACATCGACATGGCTAATTTGCTAAGTGTCTGCTAACACACTCTTGGAGGTTCTATCAATGTGATGTTACACATCTTTCCATTTTGTATTGGATCTTCCTAGTCGATATTTTCCAGCTACAGACCTTCTCAATCGACATTGACAAGTTCATCTTCCTACTCTATGTCAACCGGTTGATCTTCCTAGTCAATGTCGACAGGTTGGTCAAAACAGGGCCAAAGACACCAATCACCTGTTTCTGAAACTACAAAACCAGCAGCAAACAAAGTCCAGCTATAATTAATCGTAAAGAAAGGAAAACTAACGGTGGATAGGACTTCTGCGAGACACCACGCATCCTGAACTTTGCCCAAGTACTCCTCACATTTGATAACCAGCGTCTTCCGTTGCGGTGAATGTCCCCACATGGCCACCCGCACGGAAAGTCCATTCCGGTGAAGATGATCAAGTGGCAAAACACGTGAATCCACGCAGCTTCATCTTCTTCCCATGTATCAGGATCTTTGTCTATGAAGGGGAGATGGATCCAGATTGATGCCAGAAATAGAAGCCATGATAAGTGGACGCACCGAAAATATGCCAACAGAATTGCGCATAGCAATTCTGGGACGTTCACGATGTTGCAACATGCTTCTTGGATAATAAAAAACATGCTGAACAGGGCGGAAATTCCGCACAGAACCATGTGAGCAGTCCATACGCCCCGAATGTGAGTATCAACAGAGTTACGCATGTGAACGTTGAGGCGGCAGATGAAAGACATGTGGTATAACGGTTTTTGACACCAGAAGCATCGTGCCAACTTTTCCAGTGCAATTCCTGCGTCGAGCAAGTCCGTGAAGCATTTTTTGCCTACGACTCGCCGTGTGCCACGGCATGGTAAGATCACAGGCGGTCCTTCGCAGTGTTCTATGGTCTTGTCGAGCTCAGTAGTCTGATAGCAGAGACACAGCCCACAAACCTCATCGATGGCGTCGATGTGGGCGCGACTTAGAGAGCGTTCGAAGCGAAAGCGATTGACATCTGGATGGTAGGGGCTGAAGATGCAGTGGACAAGTTCTAGCATAGGCGCTCTGCATGATGTCAGTGGCGATCGAGGATAAGTGGGCACGACCGCCAGTCCAATGAATAGCTGTACTACGGTAGGGGATACTCACGTATTCTTATTATTGTAGAGTATTCCGGGCTATGTTGGTGGAAGTGGAAGAGGAAGCAGTGGTAATAGCGGCCGTTGGAGCGGAAGAAATTTCGATGTTGTGCTAGAAGAGAGGCTTGGGAACGGCGATTCGAAAGCCAAGGATGTTGTCAGGGAAAGGGTTTATGCTGTTGGAATTAAGATGCTAGAGGTAATTTAGGTTGAGGTCTGTGTTGACTGCAAACGAACCGACAGGAAGCTGGGTAACATATATCTGAATCCCGGGTCAAAAAGAAAACCACTATTCAATAATTAGTCAGCGTTGTCAGCACTTCACATAATTTCTGTGGAAATCTCCTCTACTAATCGTTTTCCTTCTAGACGAACAATGAGCTTCAACACCATAAGTCGCATATCATCGGCGCGTTATGTTGTCGAGCATAGAAAGAAGCTTCCAGACCAAGAGACGCTCGTAGAAATGTATAAATGAACAAAGAAGAGAACGGTATAGGTGAAGTCCGAGATCCCGCCGTAACCAACTTGCCAGCCCAAGAACGTATTGGACTAAATATACCTTTATGAGCATTCCCTGACCTTCATGAATCGATGCATTTCAGGGAAACGCTAGAGGATGGCTATATTTCATCTCCCTTACTCCGATGAAAACGAATCAAGCCGCGATCTCGCCAAGTTACTCTTCCTGGATTCTGGACACAAAAACGTCGACCCTTATCCTCCAGACGCTACATAAAGTTGCGCACACTCTCCAATGACGACTTCAAATTCCGATGAAACCGCCTTGAGGCTTATGGACACCAGCCAACCCCCCTTTCCGTCTCTGCAACTCGGTCTTCTGTTCCAACAGCCCGGCACATTTTCCAGCTGCTTGAGAAAGCAAGTCCTTTTGGGATTTTTCGGCTTCAGCGTACTAGCGACGAAGATTTTTGACGTTACTATGTTTTGGGGTTGAGGCTGTTGGTCCTCTAGAAGGCGATTACATCCTTTACAGCCGCGTTGCGCATCTTTTCGGCGATAATATACAACTAATCAAGCGGCTTTGCAAGTTTGCCGTGCTTCTAGTGCTTCATGCCTGTGGGCTCGAGTTGGACTATGACAGGAACTTGCTGATTTTCAAAAACCTCGCTGGTAAATGTCGACCATACTGTCTACAGGATCTGTAAGGAACCTTGGCTCACAGCTTTCGTCGAAGTAGCGATTGAGAAACCATCGAAAGAAGCGACTGTCAATTATGCTCTAATTGATGTCCTATACGGTTGGAAGACACGTCAAGATGGCAAAAAGAGCACTGTCTTTAATCGTCGCAAGATCTGGGGACCCATCTGGTATAAAGTTCTTTTGAATAGCCGGACTCTTTCGCCTTCTCTGAGATAAAGGGCGATTTCGGCTAGGTTGGTAAGAAGACGGTGGTCGAGAGGTTTCCTAAGAGAAAAGTTTGTCTCAAATTGTGTCATATTTCTCCCTCGCATATCGATGGAGTATGTGGACCAATGTGCTGGGCCTTCGCCCGTCTTACAATTGTGGCAGGAGAAAACAAAGCGCTCTCTTTCGCTTAGACCTGGCTGATTCTTATGCGATGATCTTAAAATACGAGCAACTCCAGTTAGTAAGTTCTCTAGGATCCAGTAAAGCTCATCTTTGAGGATATCTTTCCCAGATAGTCAGGTTTGGACGATAATCCTATGCTGATTCTTTGCCCATTCTGTGCCTCTGCGATCTCAACCTCAGCGGTTGCTACTCCGATGATCTCGGTCGCGGCGGCCGCGTCTGAGGGTCTGGTCCCAATCTATTGGGAGCATTGCAATAGTTTTGGACCGACGTCTGTATTTGTGTTGCCGTGGAGACACATTTGATGGGGTGGGTTTTCGCTTGTGAGTCGCAGCGGAGGGACACGGTGTTCGGTTAAGGGTAGGGTGGAGGGCGAAGACGATGCCGCGAAAGCTTCAGATTCCATTGTTATTGATGATTTACTTGGGGATGGGTAGATTCCCGATTGTTTGGAGCTACAGGGGGATAATGATACAAAGCATGTTAAGATGGAGCTGAAGGCGTTAACAAGAGGGCGCGAATTGTTCGCAGAATGCGAGGCTTGGCGAGAATAAGCGAAATGGATAAGCTGGGAATTCAGTTCCTCCTACTACCTCGTATGAGCAGCGGCTAAGGGTTGGTAAAATGGGGTATTGTAGTACCTCTACTTTCAGACATATGCGACAGATATTTCGCAATAGAGTTCTCCGTTTCACAGGCTTAAGCATGAATTCCGATCTAATCGATGGCGCTAAAGCAATTCCCAACGAAGTTGGATCTCAAAGAGACGCAAGCAGGCTTTCAGGTTGTTCAGCAGCCCCAATAAGCCAGATCTTGTCTGATTTCTTTCGAAATACTGCCAGAATGTGGAAACTCTATTATCAAATTTCTGGCAGAGGGAGCCTGGGGCTGGTTATTTTCATCGGCGGTCCCGGTGGCCATATGAGATGGACATGGGACGCGCTCGTCGTGGGAGTAGTCCACCCATATTTAAGTGCAGAAGGGCATATTGTAGGCACAATTGACGACTGTATGCTTAAAAGATTGAGCAGGGCATTGACCCCACTACCAGCATGCGAGGTACTCAGCAAGCGGACATCGTTTCAAATACTCAAGGCCTTGAATTCGTCAGCGAATTGAACTAACTGCTCCTCGATCTTCAGTTCATGAGCTGAATGACCGCAGTCTCCGATAATTTTGTAAGTCAATTTTGTATTACTGTCGCCACCAAGCGTCTTGTAAAGTTCCCAAGACGTAATCGCGGGACAGACGACATCATATCTTCCCTGCACGATAGATATGGGCAGATGATTGATCTTGGCGATATTCTCTGGGGCCAACAATTCGCCGTCTGCCATAAAGCCACCGTTGACAAAGTAGTGGCATTCAATTCGAGCAAACGCCAGGGCGAATTTTGGATTGTCAACTCTGGCAACGTAATCGGGATCCACTAGCAACTTAGATGTCGCTGCCTCCCATCGGGACTTGACTTGTACTCAGCGATGATTATTGGGAACGAATGTATGAACTCACCCAAGCGTCTGCACAATCAAATTTCTCTTCCTCATTGTCCCCAGTAAGTCGTTTGTAGTAAGCAGCCATCATGTCGCCTCGTTCAGCGACGGGAATGCGCTTTTGGTAGTCCTCGAAGAAGTCCGGAAATAGGAAATCTGTGAAACGTAGCGTATTAGCCCGGATCATCTAGACCTGAAACAAATGGCGCAAAGTCTGTAGGCACGGATTGATCATCTCCTACCTGCACCACTTTGATAGAACCACTCCAACTCCTTTCTCCTCAACGTAAAGATGCCCCGCAAGATCAACCCCAAACACCTATCTGGATGCTTCTCCGCATATGCAAGACTCAGAGTTGAACCTGCTCAAGTCAGCGACAAAGCGATACACACTTCGCAACAGCGAATCTATGCGCACCCCACGAGCCTCCAAAGACAACCCATTTCTCAATGCCCAAATACTCCCTCAACTTCTCCATATCAGAGACGAGGTGCCATGTCGTGTTCTCGGTTAGTTCTGCAGCTGGCGTAGATTTTCCGCATCCCCTCTGATCGAAGAGGACAGATCGGTAGACGGCTGGGTCGAAGTAACGACGATCATCATCGTCAATTCCGCCGCCTGGACCACCGTGGACGTAGATCACCGGAAGGCCGTTCGGGGTGCCGCACTCTTCCCAGTAGACGGTGTGGACATCTGAGACTTTGAGAAAGCCGGAGTTGTTGATCGCGACTGCTTGATACATGCTGGGAACTTTCGCGAACGAATCGAACATGCAAAAGTAAGGTCAGCGAGTGATGTTGATGTGGAGGAGATGAGCGAGGGGGGATGTTGATGTTGAGGAGATCAGCGACGGGAGTTGGTGAAATGCTACGGAGGTACGGAGGGGGCCTGGCAGCAGATGATTGGCGCTAACCGAGACGGATAGGATCACGTGACTCCAGATCCGACCCTGCTCTTCCAACTATGAAAACAAAAGAAGAGACTGTCCCTAAGCATGAGACATAGGCGTTGGTACAAGATGATCAAGATTTTGGACAGAATCGCAAGTCCTGGTTTCTGTAGTCACGTGTCGGACTATCATCGGTCCGAGCTGTCCGAAGCCATCGACTCTCTGCGCTCTTCTCTTTCCTCATCATTTCATCCAACAACACAAAAATTGCATCCGCCACAACAAGAGAGTCCCTATCACAGCCGCGCAGAATTCTTCCATCAATACGGAATCAACACGCCACGGGACTGCCACCCATGCATCCCGCTTGCGTATCAGGACTCATGGGCGAAGTGCTCTTCGGCGCGACGTATTTTGCACTTTGAACAGTGGAAGCCTCCCCGAATCACGTCTCCACTTACTTGCAGACTCCAGTGACTCCATCTCTTCATTCTTCAACGCGGCTCTGCTCTGGTGATCCACACACGCGAACTCCCTGTGCGGATCTGCGCCCCAAACAAGCCTAGCGCATGAATAAGCCATTGTGAATAATCAAAGTAATCAAAACTCTCATTCCTCTCTAATTCTTTGCTGTTGCTTTTCACCCTCGACTCATCACATAGTGCCGCCTCCGTCGGATTGCTTGGTACTTCTATAGAAGGCTGGAGTTGAATGCACAGTTCGTTCAACTTATTCTCGTCAGCTCCGAGCGTTCTCCGAGATGCCAACCCCATCAAACTCGTGCTCAGAGACTGCGAGGTCGCGTGAGGTTCACAGGAAAGACCACAATTTCTTGTCCCAGACAGCTCGACCTCGGAAACTAACAAACGAACAGATACTTTCAGCCTTTCGAGATTCCGACGACATCCGGTGATGATGGCCTTCGGGCACAGCAGTCCTCGTCCGATCCCTTGTTAACAGCACTTGCTTCCCTTGGCGCTCATAGACTCAAAGCCAAACGCGGACTCATCACGCTTTCGACCAAAGACACCGTAATTAATTGTGAGGACGTCCACTCCAACTCGCTAACATGTCCCAGGAATTCGTCCTCGCTGAAGCTGGAACTGGTCTTGGCCTGCAACAAGACAACGACAAGAACGATCCGCTGTGGCATGGAGCTGGACCTCTTGAGAGGAACATAGGCCTGGGAATGCAACTTTGCAAGCTGTTCTGCACCACTGGTGACGATTCGTTGGTAGTTGATGATCTAAGCAACCATGAGACTTACAAAGGAAACGGCTGTGTCAAGGAGGGTCCCATGCTCCGATTTCTGGCTTGCGTACCCCTGCGATCGCCTTTGTACAAGTACGTCATTGGTTGTTATATTGTCGTTGACGACAAACCCCGTGACGGACTCAACGAGGACGAGCTGGGATTTTTGAAAGATCTTGGCGTTACCTGCATGGATCATCTTGGTTGGTAGTCCGAGATACACTGCGTCATTTTGCTGACGATTGTTCAGAAGCGCAAAGGAATAATAAGAAGCAGTACAGATCCGAACGCATGATGAAAGCCGTGTCATTATTCATTGAGGGCAAGTCGACTCTACGTGAATGGTGGGTTAGTTAAGCTATACTCAATACCTGCTAGTTTACCTACTGATGGATTCAGCTGCAAACGGGCTACAAATCCTCCCAGACAGCTGCCAGGAAACGAGCCCGGAATAGCGCCAAA
Organism: Venturia pyrina ICMP 11032; assembly: GCA_000738655.1. Lineage (NCBI taxonomy): Eukaryota > Fungi > Ascomycota > Dothideomycetes > Venturiales > Venturiaceae > Venturia > Venturia pyrina. The sequence continues at coordinate 714,206 of JEMP01000041.1, read as the reverse complement.
TCAGTTCTGGAGAACCAAGCCGATATTGAGTTCGGTGTACAAGAAGCCATCGAACCATATTCTCGACAGGAGATATTCGAAGACGACAATGCCAAACTTTTACGATCTCCATCTTCATCAACGCTATCACAGTTATATCAGAAAGGTGATGGCCGTCCTGCTATACCAATCCGAGATTTTTCGGACACCACAATGAGCACGCTCCGTTCCGCCGTGTTCTCCGACAAACTTCGTACATTATCTGTGACTACAACTGACGAGACCATTGCATCCTCTGATCATATCAGGCACAGCTCAGTTGCATTCGATATGCCTCCGGAGGATAGCACCGATGTGTCTAAAGAGCTGCAGGAAGCTCTCCTCACCAAAGACTTGAAAGCCGTGTTCTCTCGCGCCAGCAATCTGATTAGAGAAGCAGGATCCGTGGATGGCGTGGTATTCCTAGACGCCTCGATCGGCAGTTTTGGTGGTGCCAGTGAAAAGGAAGTTTTATTTAATCAACCCCCAGGGAATTTTCGCATTGACGACACTACAACCACTGATGACGATGCCCCTCCAAAAGCCTCTGATACAGATGGATCGACCAGTGCGCATACCGAGGGAACAAAACTAACAGAAAACTGCTGCAGTATCCTAGGATTCAGTACTCGCAAACGATCTAGCCTGAAAGGACACACGCCACGAGCGGAGCATCATAGATTTCCCGAGCAAATTTTGAGAACTCTTCTCAAAAGGTATCCTCACGGCAAAGTCTTCAATTTCGAAGACGATGGATCGTTCAGCTCGAGCGATACAGACAACGCTTACATCGGCGGCGATGACGGACCCAAGAGCAAGAGACATCCGTGGTCAGAGACGAATGAGAGACGTAGGAAGGTGACGAGGGAGGCGGAAGCTGCTGCGTTGCTAAATTGCCTTCCTGGTGCAAGGAGCATATTCTTCTACCCGCTCTGGGACGTTTCGCGCGAGCGATGGTACTCTGGAAGCTTGGTATGGACGACTAGTGCCACGAGAACTCTCTGCCCAATTGAAGACCTAACATATTTGGCCGCGTTCGGCAACTCCATCATGGCTGAGGTGGCGAGACTTTCTGCACTGGTCATAACTCAAATGAAGACGGACTTCATTTCCAGCATCTCGCACGAGTTGCGTTCTCCATTACACGGTGTATTAGCGAGTGTGGAAGTACTTCCATCCTCTTCTCTTGTCAAAGACTGAACAAGCTAATCAAAATAGTTCTTGCAAGACACGATACTCACTGAGGTACAAGAAGATATGGTTAATAACATAGGTATGTCCCTGCCATGATCAGTACGCTGACGAGGTTGCCCTATCAAAGGACAAAATCTCCCTGTGCAGTAGTGGTCTCTCAGCTAACAGAATGTTTTCTTAGGCGCCTCCGGTCGCACTTTGCTCGACACCATCAATCACGTTCTGGATTTCTCGAAAGTAAACAAGAAGTTTAAAACGAAAAGCAAGATATCGAGGAAAAAGTTGGGTAACAAGAGATTTTCATTCCAAGACAACGGAAGCTTGGATGGCGCGGCGAACGATGCAGAGTCTAGCGCGGATCTCTGTGTGCTAACGGAAGAAGTTGTGGAAAGTGTTTGGGCTGGTCGTCACCCAGGCTCCAAGCATATTACACCACTAGCAGAGGTGCCGATCACCATCCTCTTCAACATTGAAAAACGCACCGACTGGAATTTCGATATTGATGCGGGAGGTCAGTTAAGCTTTGTTCAATTCTTATTAGCCCCTGAACTGATAGAATCAGCCTGGAGACGTATTATTCTGAACCTCTTCGGTAACTCAGCAAAATATACCCTGCGCGGGTTCATCCAGGTATCCCTCGCTGTCCTTGAAGATGGTGTGATCAAAGGCAGAAGGGCTCGGTCCACGCTTGTTCTGAAAGTGCAGGACTCGGGCAAAGGTATCTCTCAAGATTTCTTGAAAAATTCCCTATTCAAACCGTTCACTCAGGAAGATTCTCTCGCTGTAGGTACTGGTCTTGGTCTCTCAATTGTGCGACATATCATCCAAAATCTTGGCGGCGAGATTGTTTTCACAAGCGAGCAAGGTGTTGGGACCGAAGCGACTGTCAAGCTGCCACTATTTCCCATTCCCTCGCACACGAGGGACGCCCTGGATATCATGGAGGAGGTAAAGGTGTTTACCCAAGGCAAGACATTCCACCTTGAAGGTTTCGATCGGTATCCCGACCTCTCCAAGCCGGCTACAGGTATCCTCTCTCGCGCTGATGAAGCCGCAATGTTGTCCAAATTATGTGTGCAGTCCATAGCGACTAGTTGGTTCGGCATGAGAGCCTCATCTGCTGCGGATGAACACAGTGATGTTGTGTTCTTAGTTGAGTCGCAGTTGGACTCTTTGCAAAAACGATTGAAGACTCACCAGGCTTCCGGGTTATCTATCGCTGTTGTGCTGAGCAATAGCTATCCCAGCCAAAGCACCTGGACGACTACGGCTTGTGGGTCTTTTAGGATATTGCATGTTTATCAGCCGTATGTTCGCAAGATCGACTTGGAGTTTCAATCGCTGACCCAATTGTAGATATGGTCCTCACAAGCTCGCTAGAGCGTTCCATCACTCTTTGTCGTCACCTATGTCATTGAAAAATCCTACAATTTCAACAGACGTGCAGTCCCACATCCCTGCGCAGCCTACGGTTACTCAACCACGCCCTAGATTAGAACCCATTTCCGCCCTGTCAACTCAAAGAGAGCCACTCGCCCCACAGAGAGACTTACTCGACCGAAGGACTTCCATCGACACTACTGCCATACGGCAATCGGAGGGGGGTATGCGTGTTCTTCTGGTCGAAGATAATGAGGTATGTGATTGCATAATCCGCTCAACATCCCACCCAGCTCCCAAGTGATCTCACATTTCTTTGAGGTTTGTCATTTCGAGGTCGACGGCGTGATGTTTCTGGAAAGTTGTGATCCAAATTTCACCAGCGGCTTGGCGACTAGAGCAATTAGTTCTTTGCTTACATTCACAGATCAACATGAAGCTTCTCGTCGCTTACATGCGCAAATTGAAGCTCAACCACACTATTGCTATCAATGGACTCGAGGCTTTCAATATTTACAAAGCATCCGCGGGTGCTTTCGATGTCATATTCATGGGTAGGTGCGGTCGTTGTGTTAAGTAGTTATAACCTCTACTTTTCTTGCCCTACACTCCACCTTGTTCTCTGACGGTTTTTCGCTTTGTCCTCCAAGCAACTTCATACTGATGCAACCTTGCTCTTCCTCACGGCCTTCGCAGTTCCGTGGCAGCTCATTTCGAAACCTGTGTCTCCTAACCACTACCCGACTAACACTTCTTCCAGACATTTCCATGCCTATAATGGACGGTATCCAATCAACCCGCCACATCCGTCACTACGAGCGTGAAAACGCGCTCAAACCCGTTGCTCTCATCGCCCTTACGGGAGCTGCGAACCCAACAACGCGGCAGGAAGCATTTGCTAGTGGAGTCGACCTCTACTTGACAAAGCCAATTGCCATGAAGAGTCTAAAGACTATGTTGGAGGAGCTGGGGAGAGATGGAGGGGATGGACTCGGTATTTCTGCGGCGTAGGTGGCGCGAAGCGAAATGGGAGCGATGTTGGACATCGCCGCCGTAAATGCATGTCTATGTTTGGTGGCGGCAGGAACTTGTAGCTCGCCTAATGAGAGAAACAACAGTCGCCATATCTCTGATGGAACATGACGACCAAAACTAACGCTAGTTCTTCCCACCACTGACATGAAAAAGTATCTAATCAGCGTTAAGAAATACAGTACCTTCAAGCTTTTCCATGGGGTTTGGTCGGGTGCCTTGGCCAAATGTTGTGACGATTTTCATTTACGCCAGAGATATAATTACGTAATTGAATTGACAGGGCAAATTTATCAAAGTTGTCGAAGAGGACGGATCTGGGAGCGAGCGGTCACGCCCGTATATGACTTATGTATGACAGAATCTGTATGTTAAGTTCGCTACCGTCTGTAATCTCTATCCCTCCATGCTATCCGTAGCTGCTATTTTCTATTGTTGAAATACAATTATCATTAATCAAATGGAGGCTATAGTCTCGTACGATTCCAAGACGCATGCAAAATTATATTGAATTGTCTATAGTGATGTAAACTCTAACAGAAAGCTCTCCGTAGGAACGACGCGGGATATTCTTTCATACATACATTGCGTGTAGTAAATTAGAGCCAACTCGGGACGCAAAGAACGTGTCTCGCATTGACACGAACCTCTTTCATGTTCATTTTCGAGGAGAGCAGATATGTAACTTAGACCAGATCAAAATTTCACCTCATTGAACTCAATAACTCCAGCATCAATAACTTCATCCATCGCCTCCTCAAATGCCCTCATAGCGTCCTCTTCTGTCTCCGCCTCAACCGTAGCTGTGTGGCACCTCGTCTGCTCATCTAGTCTAACCAATTCCCCGGCCATCATCTTCTCAACTTTCTGCGTCGGATACTCCACTATATCTTCCGCCTGCCTCTTCTTTTGCTTTGAAGAGTCCATGATATCGTCGCCAATCATGCTCTGCAACTCCATCTCACCGTCCACATGATCTCCTTCTAACATGTGGCGGAACTATGCAATCCGCCCATCAATATCAGTACGACCGCCCAATAAGTCTATGGCCCAAACCTCAGATGTTGGAGAGGTGGAAGACGTGGGATTGATGAAATTGATGGCATGGATGGCGTTTGGAATGGAAACGGAGAAGAGAAGGATGTAGGGACTCGGGAGATCGCCGGTACTTGGGTGGGCACGTGTTATTCAGCAGAAAAACACGTGAAAGTGTCAGATGCTGCTGAAGTGCCGATGATCGACAATGAAATCAAAATGCAGTACAGCATTGTAGGATTCCGAAAGAAATTGACAGTCACGTGATCGAAATGGGAGATGCTACTACCTTATTCGGACCAATCAAGATGGATTTACTACTATCCATTCCATCGCAAATTGATCCAAAGAGTTTTCGACAAAACCGTGTGATATATGCAAGCATCCCCATTGGGATGTCTGACAGTAGACGGTGACGGTATAGCTCGCAGTTTCTCCTCAAACTTGATGTTCTATCTTCTTATGGTGATTGACATGATCACCCAAGGTAGCAACGTGAACAAGCCCATTTTTCTCTCCATGAGCCTCAACCACCAACTCATGTGTATTGTGATCAAGGTGGATATCTGCAGCGTACACCATGATATCGTCGGTGTCGCGGAAGAGCTTTGCCATCTCTTCCAATGGAATGCCTTTGGTTTCGGGGAGGACGAATGCGAATATGAGGGTCCCGAGGCCGCTGATGATGATGAAGACCTGGATAAAAAGTCAGAGATTGTCGGGCTAGTTTCATAGGGGCATTACCAAGTAGAACTTCCAGCCGATGCTTGCAAAGGCTGTGGCCGTGGCTTGAAGGTAGACAAGATCTGTGATTGCGATGGTGGCTACACAAAGGCAAATGCCCTTCGCGCGAATGTGGTTCGGGAAGAGCTCTGAATAGAACACGACACCGCAGACATCCACGCCTGTAAGAGCATTAGTATCTAGAACAAACCAAGGACACGAGCGCCTCGACATACCAACGCTATAGAATGCAAGGAAAACATAGAAGGCTGCAACGCCGACACCAAGACCGGCTTTGTTGGTTCCAGCAGTGGCATATTGCGCGACCATGGCGGCTTCAATGATTAAACAGGCACAACACCCTGCAACTCCAATCAACAAGAGAGGCTTGCGACCTGTGCGGTCCATGATGGCAGCACCGACAGCATTGAAAATAACGCCGACTGTGATCCAACCACATTGTAGGGCGAGTTGATCACGGGTGCCATACCCAAGTGCAGCGTATAGGGTGGGCCCATAGTTGTTGATGACCAGGACAGCGGTTGATTGCCCAACAAAGGCGAATCCCATTCCCAGCATCACACGCTTACGATAGCTGGGACGACGGAACAATTCGATCTGGTATGTTTGTAAGCCGTGTCTGGTTAAAGGGTAAGAGAAGTCATACCCATGATGGATTCAGAGTAATGTCTAGTTCCACCTGCTTGCGCATTTGGTAGAATTCTGACCGAGCAAATTCTTGGTTCGCTTCATCGTTGATGGAGTGTAGCTTCATCACGATCTCGCGAGCTTCTTCAACTCTGCCTTGCATGAGAAGCCAACGGGGACTCTCCGGTACGAAGAAAACGATAACAAGCATCATGACCGGCCAGATCAAAGCCATGCCGAGCGGACCTCTCCATTTCGTAGCATTGGGGAAATAGTACCATGCTAAAGAGGGTCAGCATTGGTCGACTAGAAGAGAGTCTGACGTGCCCATTCCCATGTAGCTGGCCAGACCGTACCCAAGAGCAATATTTACGCCATTCATTCCGACAAACAAACCACGAAGGCTGGGCGGAGCGAGTTCGGCTGAATAGACGGGTGTCACAGCAAGGAATCCCCAACTCCCCATGCCGGCAAAGAATCGAGCTATGATAAACATAGTGATATTGACGCTTCCGGCAAGCAAAGCTCCCCCAAATATAGAGAAGCAAGCGCAGTATATCAGGCCGGCTTTGCGGCCCCATTTGTCTGAAAGAGTCAGTTTGATGATAATTTTTGCACTATTTATACACACCCATCACATAACTAGAAATGAGAACACCGAAGAACGCGCCGGCCTTCGAGTAGTCAGTTTTATTACATTGACAGAACTGTCCATGCATACCTGAAAGACGCCGGAGGCAGCACCGATGAGTTGATTGGCGTTACTGGTGAGCGCTTCTATCTTCAAATCGAAAAGGCCCATGTAGATATTGAAAGATGGAGTGCCGAGGGTCACACCAATCACCGAAGCTGTCGACAATCAGCAGCTAGCATCACCGTGATCACAACAGGAATCAATCATACCCGGATAGCCAAAAGCAATCTGTCCCAGACTCACAGTCCAGCAAATCAGAAAACATCCCCAGTTCATCTGTCTCTTCGTTGTAGGAGCCATGATGGAAAATATGGACAAGAAGGAACGCGGATCATGGAGATTTTAACTGGCGATGAACACATAAAGCCAGAGCTAGACTTTTATACGTCAGGAAAGCAACACCTCTCGCTGATACGTCGTAGAACGACTCATTCATTCTTGCCAATTGGAAAAGAAAGAGAAGAAGGTAGTCAGGTCTGGAACTTGGTAAAGCGGCAAGAGAGGAGCCAGTTGGCATTTTCCCTGCATATGGAAATCCGCTCAAGTCTGGCTTAACTGCAGTCGCACTGATAGCGAGGGAAATACGAGCCACCCACGTACACACAGAAAAGCGTACCGCAATGACCGAAAACCGCCGTGAGAAAACCCGGGGTAAATGCGGAGTAGTGGGGAAGGTGTATGTTGGGGTAGATGGAAGTGGAGTGGACAGGGAAGTGGAATTGACCGGGCGCAATTTGTCGGTTAAGAATATCCATAACCATTGCAGAATCGGCTTCAGAGACACCATCTGTCAGAGACACCATCTGACAGAGCGAATCTTAATGAAATGGATGGCGTGTTGTTGTTCTGAAAAACAGATCGGGGCGCGTAGAGCTTAGGACAAGACCATAATCTGCTGCTTTTAACACGATACTGCCTCAACCGCGCACTGTCCCTGCAAATCCTCATCCCATATGATGGGTCGTTGAGGATCTGTATAATTCGTGGTGTCGATTGGCCCTCGCAAGGTTGAGACTCCAACATGCCGCAGATCATGGGCATTGTCCGGGTATGTCGTGTATTGCTATGTGAGTAGTTAGGCGATGAGCACGAAAATAACAGGGTGGTTGGACATGGCTAATCGGGTTTCGGTTGTTTGTCGAATCGTCCAAATAGAGCTGTGTTTCTTCGCCATATCTTCACTTTCCTCGTCCAGGCCAAAACCAACCAGCCCCACAAAGCGAGCTTCCCAACATACAGATTCCACAAAACCCAAGAAGTTTTCCATACCTCGCAAATCCCATGTCTTCGCCTCCGACCATAATCGCGCCAATCCAGCCCTGGGCCAGAACAGCCATTCCACGCTCCAGAGAAAGGTATCCATAAAGCACCAATGCCTCATCCGAGTCTGGCGTAAGAACAGCACACATCCGGGCGAAAAGAACATCGTAAGGGGCTGCAAAAATGCCCCAAATCGTTGCAAAGACGGCCAACCCTTCATATCCACCTGCTCTACGGGCGGCGAAAGCTGCGATGCTGCAGATGAATGCTGTTGATGAAGAGAGGATGTAAGGATGTGAAATGTCGCTGAATTTGCCGAACATCATCTGTCCTCCGATTGTAGCGATTGACGAAAGTGCGAGAAGTTGTGATCCTGCGGCTGCTGGCAGAGACATTGATGTTGTGAACGAGGGGAGGAACAGGAGTGGGACCATTATGGCGAGTGACTGCAGGATGCTTGCAGCGCTAAAAGCAACGAAGTGTACATTTGTGAGGATGTGTCTGGCGGGTATGATCAACGAGCTAGGCGATGTGAGTTTGGCAGCAGAGGGCACATAAGCAATGTGGGTCCGCCGAGGTTGTAGTATAGCGACCGCGGGCCCTGCAATAAGAATTGACGCCAGGGCCAGTAGACGGAGAGTGATACGAAAGTCATATCTGTCCAAAAGCTTTTGAACGATGAAAGGCATAACCAAACCACTGGCATTGCTTGCAGTGAACCACACTCCGTAGGCTAGACCTCTTTTCGTCACCCAATATTCATTGACCATAACCAGCAACGGACTCCAGTATATGACCCAAGCGGCGCCATACACGATGCCTTGGAACAGCTGCAGATGCCAGACCTGCGTCGCGAAGGATGCCGCGACGAGTCCCAGCGGGCACAGCAGCCATCCGATCCAGAGCATGCGCTTCCGTTGGGAGTTGTAACGAAGGACGACGGCGTTTGTGAGAGGGGTTGCAAGCCATGAAATGCCGCTGAGCAAGGTTCCAATCGTAGGAATACTCTTGGGCGAGTCTCTGAACAGAGGGTTCGTGAGGTAGTGGGCCTGAAAGAGGCCAAAGGTAACCCAGACTCCTGCGTGGTATTAGCAATGGGAGACTGCGGATTGCGGATGTGCGTACCTGAAGTCATAAAGTCGATGAGCCAGGCGGCAAAGAGTGTTTTCCACGCGTCTCTTCCGCCATCAGCCGTGGCAGAGGCCTGCAAGTGGGAGACACCCGAAGGAATATCCACGTCATGTCCCAGGTCGCTGAATGAATCTGTTGATTGTCTTCGCAGCGCGATTGACTCTTCTGGGTCCAAGGTAGCCTCTCGGAGTGTGGAGAGCTTCACGGAGTCGCGCATGCTGATTCATCCAGCCCAGCGCAAATCTGCATGGGCAATGGGATTCTCGCGACGTGATGTAGCATCTCACGTTCCTGGGTTCGAGGCCGGATGGTTGCAGTGGCGATTCGAGTTGGGATGCATCTTTGACACGCAGGAGCAATGGCGGTTGAAGTTGAGATGCATCTTTGACACGCAAGAGCCACGGCACTGGCAGTGATCGAAGAGCTACACGTGACCTCCTCAAGCTTCCCAAAACCGACAAGGTACATCTCAAAAACTGGAAGCTGAAAAGCAAGCCTTGAGAGTAATAGAGGAGAAGTTACGGATCTAAAAGCGAGATTACAAGTAGAGTTAAAGATCTAAAAGCAAGATTATAAACGGGGTATCTACATCCTAATTGGGATAATTATATAGGAATTATTTTCTCCCGCCTGTACTACCCCGCCTGCATACTAGATACTAGAACATACGCTAGTATCTAGTATCGGTACATCGCACGCAATGGACGTAATGCTTTTGCAATGCACGCAATTGGGACGCATCGCTTTTGCAATTGAACCTTTGCAGACGTAGCGGATAATTACTCGTTCCCGGCGTGGATAGTTGACACACATACTGGTAGTAATACCCGACAGGAAGCCTCCTTCGATGATAGTACTCTGACGTCACTTCTACCCTCCGACGTCCCTGAGTCCTAGTTATAACTACCTAGGTAGTAACAACAAACGCGAAAGATATCAGCTACCTTAAGTACCTACCTTACTACTTCCAACTCTCTTACCACCTCTTCCACCCACTTCACTTTCAAATCTTAATTCCAATTCCTATATAATCGCCGTGTAAACAAACCATCCTCCCACCATCATGGAAGCAGCAGCAGGGTTAGTAGCCGTTGAACAACTCGTTTCGACAACCATCGAGGCTGCTGTAGTTGGTGGCTATGCAATTGCCAAACCAACCCAGCCACTCAAGGCCAAATACACTAGAATTGCTACATCAGCTTCAAGCGACGCTTCGTAAGTCTGTTCACGATTGAGCTGTCACTCGATAGGCTTTCCACAGACTGAAGGTGCTTTTCTACTATCATTTAGGGATTCTTTGGAACGAAGCTCACACACCGTCACCGTTTTGCATGGTAAAGCTTACATCTTCGGCGGCATTACGTCGGATGGCGAACATGCCAGCAACGATATCCACATCATCAGTCTCCCAGGGTTCCCTGGACTCACCGAAAGCTACAAATGTGTCCCAGCCCTTGGCTCGGAGACACCAAAGCCACGGGCAAACCACGAAGCTTGTGCATTTGGCGATGATGTATACATCTTCGGTGGCACCACGGATGGAAGTTGGGCTGATCCTGATTCTTGCATTTGGATGTTTTCGACGACAAAGTTGCAATGGCGGAAGATCGACGGTCCTTCAATCTCAGGCGAAGACGGAACTGCTCAATTGTCCCATGATTTGATCGTATCGAACGGATTTCTTCTCCTACGCCTGACGACCATAATCAAGACTTTCGTGCAGACTCAAGTCTGTTATACGAAGCTCAGCGACCTTGCATGGTCCTGGTCCACCATCTCACTTCCTTCTGCTGAATTGCCTCTCCGCATCATTACGGCAGGATCAGCCATCTATGCTCTCCGAACAGACACGGTGGATTTTTCGAAAGTATACCTCTGTCCTGACATTGCAGCATCCGGTCCAAGCTTCATTCCTATCAAACTCTCATCAACAACTGACACACCACTGCCTCGAGCTCGTAGCGGCAACCAAATTCTCTCCGTATCCACAGGCCACGGACGCCACTACCTGGCATTGTTGCCAGGCGTCTCCTCTAACCCCAAGGAAACATTCTCTGATACATCCTCCTACCTCACAGATCTCTGGACTCTCCAGCTCCCATCTGATAGCAGCAGCCTCACTAAGATCAAGGACGCCACGCGAGAACAGATCAATGTCAGCAGCGGCGAATTCACATGGTCAGAGGTTGTTGTGGAGGCGAGGGTGGAGGAACTAGGAGCCGAGGGAAAAGCTCTTCCTGGACCGCTCGCGCACTATGCGGCTGACAATGTGGATGCGAAGACAGTCTTGATGTGGGGCGGTGTTGATGCACGAGGAGAGACTGTGGGTGATGGGTGGTTGGTTTCGCTTGAGTGAGCCTGAGCAGAGAGTGAGGCGGATTCAGACCTTGGGTGAGTAATCAGGCGACGACAAAGCTGACGAACTCGTCCCCAAACTCACGTAGTAAAAGAACGGCAGGTGCTTCATTGTGCTGCATTCCCTCTGCAGATCCATGCCATATCCGACTGTTGTAGTTATATTATCAATTTGATAGATATAAAAGGTTTAACGGACTTCAATTAAATCAGAACACTTCGCAACGAGGAACGACCCTTGCAGTCACTAACTCGTGGAGTCATCGTTGGAGTATCAACAAGGTCTCGTTTCAAATTATTAACCTTCTTCATTCAGTTGTTTGACAGTAATGAGAATTACAATACGATGGATATTACCAAATTATCCGTTCTCGCCATGTATGGGACCGACACGGATCTAACCGCTCTTCTTGGCACCCCTGTTATTACCTGGCAAACCATCTTCGGTGCTCTCTCCAAGCCCTCAACTGCTCCGGACAGCATTCCCCTCTCAATCTCATCACTCAAGCTCGACACCGGCGAAGAGTACCGGAATCGACTCCCGAACTTGCCTTCATCCACGCCTCATAGCTGCGACACGCGCCACAAGTCCTTCTCGGATGCGTAACCTCGAGAAACACAACAAACACATGTCCTGGCGTTTTATTCTCTGTCCTCCTGCCCTTCCTACGCCTCTTCAATGTCATTTTAGCGATGCTGATGATGGCGGAGCGGGACGGCAATTGATGCAGAATTGAGATGGTATCATGTGCCGAGAGCATGAACAGACCAATATTGTGAGAAGTCTCGATCGTATGTGGCTCATCCATCTTCGAATGGGCCGCTGTTGTAAAGCTGGGCTTTGTGAAAACTCGTGGCTGCCCCCTGATTGAGTCGGCGTTCTCAAAGCATAAAAATTATGTACATTGTATCAGTCTCTAGCTGTGGCTAAGACGACCGTTCGGTGGGTAATCTTCTTAATGCCGCTGGCGGAAGACTTGAAGCTAAGTAAGCCGCAACATGGAGAAGGGAAGAATACTGTTTCCTGCTTATTGCAGCCTCACAACGTTTTGGCTTCATGGACTACCGATTCAGCTGGGCAAAGAACCATCCACGCAATCTCTGAGAAACATCTTCTTCGACAAAGAGTCGCATAAATGTATAAAACTTAAAACATCAAAACAGAAAGACCTTCAGGCTGTCTATCTTAGCTGGCTAATTCCCCGACGGAGTTCCGAGACCCGAAATATTCTATCTTCCCATTGTCCTTCATAATGTTGCTGGCCAGGCACTGGACCAGCAATTTTCATCCAGCGGGCCCTAGCATCGAGTGTCAGAAACAAGTGAGTCTGGCTGATAGAGCAAGTACGAATCAAGGCAACCTCCTTCGAAAGTGCACTTCGTCACTTCCATTGGTCTACGGGGTGTGACTGGAGCATCCCGGTCGTTACTTCCACACATGGTTTCTTCGTTGTATATCTTCTCTACAGCTCTTCATACCTTACACCAGCATCTCTGTTTACTCTTCTCCGAATACTCACATAATATCTCCCAGACAATTCTTCAACTTTCCAGCATCATTGCCCACAACAGACGCAGCCCAACCATTTTAGCAGCTATTAAGGACGACCAGGCAAACTATACCGAGTTCTCCATGCGTGGCCTTCGCCGTGTCAATGCTCGTTTGATTGGGTTCTACGAACGCGGTATCGAGTTGCTGTCGGCCATAGCACGGCGAGAGGAACATTCCCAGATACAGCAACAAAGATATGAGGAAGCACCTCACACCATAGAGGTTCAAACCGACCGTACTCGGATTGAAACATAAGCTCAGCTAAAAGAGATGACGACTCAACGTCAGGAGAAGGCTAAGCAAGTGCGCATCTTCGTCTTGGGGAAACGGGACATTATCAATCAAATAGAGAAGCGTGGATTTTGCAGGAAAGTCACCCACCTTGTTTAAAGATGGCCAGACTTGGCGAGGCGGCTCTTTCAACCAGGAACTACTTTCTCAGGAACTCGCAGTCGACCGAACTGCAGAGCATGTGGTTCTCAAGCAGCTTTATGGCTTCTCCAAAGAAGCAGCCCTCAGCAACCCTTTAGTCGAGCGACACGAGGAGCTCCCAGAAGAAAATTCCGCAAATGAGCACGCTCAGCAGTTTACTATTGATGACACTGCATTCGAGCAAACAGCCAGGTCCCTCGAGCAACAACAACCAGTGTTTGAACCAACCGCATTCGAGGCAGCTGACAGGATACGCGTCAAACACTCTGTTGAAGAACTAGGCCGGTCTGCCGAAGAAGGAGAAGCAACCTCAGAATAATTCACAGCTGATCGAGCTGAGGAGTTGAGCCTCAAGGTTCTGATCGTCTTCGTTAAGCAAGCAGATGAATTCCCTCGTGTCAAATCGGTTTATGAGCGACCCGTACTTGACCAAGCTTAGGAACAAGCTGAGCTCGATGGTCCCATCGTCCTCGTGGAGGAATCAAAAGAGGTCCCCAATCAAGAATCAGCTTCCCAGGAGCCCAGAGAGCAGATCTCGGAGGAAGAAAAACCTCGTTCAAGGCCGGAAAATCCGGATTGAAGGCTGTCGAGGATCGGTAGTTAACGTGCGAGGAAGAGGATGCGGAATTTGAGGCTGAATTCAAGGTTAGGCTGCTGCAGTCAAGCCGATCGTTGATGGAATGATATGGGCTCCACGATGAGCCTCCAGGATTAAAAATCGGAGGAAATTCGCAATTGGCAGACAAAGAAGCAATCTGGAGGGGTGGCGTTTCGCTGAAAGTCGGAGTTCGTCCGGGGTCGAAGACATATCCGAGGTTGGGCATGCGGGATTGTTAGTCAGACTTGCCACTGTTCATGATGATGTGTAGCCCATGTCTAATGGGTCTGAGCAATTCCCGGAACGACATCAAGATGCTGCACCTCAGTATTTCCCACCAGGATACGAAGAGTGTCGTGACATGGACAGTAAGGACGAGGCCCCTTCGACAAGTAAGGTGACGTCCGCTATTGATTATAAGGATGTCCGGGAAACCTTGAAATTCCATCGCTGATACTATGATTCATGACCGAAGATAAACTCAATCCTATGAAAGAGGGACTCATCTTGTGTTGCACCTGCTCAAAATCACGTCCATGTCTTGCCAGTGACCAACAATTCGAGTGTCAAATCACGTCTCCTCTTTTCAAGCTCGATGATCTGATGTCCATTGATCCTGCTTCAGCATCCAGCTGATTCGAGCCAAAGCGCCATTGGTTCTATCAGTGCCGCCTCGGACCAGGCTTGCTCCTGCTGCTGACGGCCACTTCACTTGAATCATCCTTCACGTTGATGTAATCACATACTTCATGTTGTCCGACTCTATTCGCCATCTCTCAGGGCGCTCAAAGACAGTACTCTCCAATTCTTGCATCCCTCGCCCTGCTGAGGTGAATCGGATTGGTATAATAGGAACGTGGACAAGGAGATGAATTTATGGTGGATAAGTTATCGTGGAAGAGTGCGGAAGGAAAAATCGACTCGAACAGCCACATCCTGTGAAGTGAAATGCGGTTCGTGAAAAACGTGCCCTTAGAACGCGAATGAAGTTCATCTTGGCTTCCAAAGGGGCTACCGAGGCTCCAATAATACGACGGTCCGACGGTCCGACAATCTGTTGAGCTCCTCGCGCGGCTTGAATACGAGTGCCAGACTGGATTACACTATACGAGCATCAACTCCGCAGATGATGTTCGGAACGCAGAGTAAGACGCCCAACGAACAATCTTTTGCCAGATACCGCTGTAAGCACGTTTCGACAATCCCCACGACGCTCCCCTATCGAAAAACAGCGTACTCAATGTATCCACACGACCACTGTGCCAAGTCGGTCGGAATGTCTCCGACCGTCCAGGCACAGGCTCCAGAAAAGCCATTTGAAGCCGTTTGAACTTTCCCTCCTGACAGGGGGAGTTCGGCCTAGCCTTGTGCACGAGGCATCGTGCGTACAACGGCGCGTATATACAGATATGTACGCCCACCCGCATCGTCAGTCTTCAAGATCACGACGACAGCAGACAGTGAAGTCGTACGCTGCATCTAGTCTTTCACCGACCTCTGGAAACACTGCGTCGAGAAGCTCCATGCTGCCAAACTCTAAAGTGACATGCGTGATTTGGACCAACAACGTGAGCCACGCGAAGATGATATCCACAGCAGACTTGGTTGCAGCAGAGTCGTGAGCCCGTGGAGAAATGCAAGCCCGGGAAGGGCAGTGGTATGATGAGCTATGCCGTGATTGTATAGAAGGCTTTTGGTGATGATGCGTTTCTTGTCTTGATAGCTGTACGGTCGGATTGGAATATTGACCATGTGTAGCGCTGCAAATCAATAGAGACAGCGTGGGTTTCGACTTCATCGATATCTGCCAGAAAATAGCCTCGACCAACACAAATGATATTGAAAAAAGGGCTCTTGCTCACTGGTTTGCGCTCGGGTGGAAGATAGAGAGCGCCAGCAGAGCAGACGGTAATCTTCTCAATGGCCCGCGGGCACATCCGCCTCCCTACGAAACAGCTTCTTCACTTTCATCTCACGCTCCTGCCCAACAGTTGCTTCGGGAGGCACGGATTTGTATGTGTTGGTATGTGTTGGAGAAGTGGAAGGCCTGATCCGCGTAGTCGTCAGTGCTTGCCGTGTGCTCAGAGAAGTTCTGCGCGATCTGAGCGGATGGACCAATGCCAGTCATGTCATCACTTCACTCATTCTGAGTTGTTTGGATCCATGAGGTGGATGGGTTGTGGAGAGGGTTCGAAGTGGTATCGTTGGAAAGGACGAGCTTGAGTGTGGGCGAGGGAGTCGCATGTGTGAACTGCTGCTATCTTCTTCGGACAGCACTGCCATTCTAAGTCTGGTCGATTGGCCGATTCTCTTGATGCTGGTGTTTTAGGAAGTGATGCACCGAGTCTACGTCGTTGGAGGGAGGGGATGAGTCTGCGCCATTCGAGAAGGAGATGAGTCTACGCCATTCGAAAAGGGAGGCGATGGAAGAAGGCTCTTGGGAGCGGGTCGTGTGAGGAAGTAGGACGTAGGAGAGGTGGGGGGTGTGAACTGCTCTGTCAGCATTACTCTACACGGCGAGTGTCCTCTGGACTGTGACATATTCTGGTGCCGACTACAGGTACCCATTGCCCGACGCCCAAAGTAGGGCGACTACGGGGGAGACGACGTTGACATTCTACTATGGGGGCCAAAGAGGGCTGGAGAGGGCTTGAGAGGGCTGAAGAGGGCTGAGAGGGCCACGCGTAGATGATACATGGCCACTGCGCTCTCACATCAGCCTGAGGCGGGCGCCATTTCCTAACATTGGCCTTGGGACTGGCATCCTCGTGCACATCAATATATCATACCATAGTAGTAGCCATTACCATCACCCTCAAGCGCTCTTGTGATGGGAACAGCAAGGACCGGTAGTTCAAGAGAAAGAGTTTGGGTCTTCAGAGGTTCGAAGTAAGCTACATTATATGTTCCTCCTCAACTCAAACTCCCAATCAAGATGGAGACGCTCATGCATTCACTGCGGCTCAACACCCTCGGTCGGCTTCTCCCACTTCTCCCTCCTGTGCCAAAAGATCTCGGCACCGGGTGGCGGCAATGCGATGCCCGCTTTGGTGAAGAGGCCTCCTTTGACGTACGCAGTCTCATGATTCTCGATTTCTGTCGTCGAGAGGATTGCACTGTGGGTGTTTGATATCAGCTGTCGATCCGAATGTGCAACGGTTGGGATACTAAGTGGTAGACAGGGAGAATACGACAGACATACCATCCGCAATCCCCACAGAAGTTGCGATTGACCGGCTTGCCAGAGGTTGTGTCTCTGTCAATATAGACCTTGGCCTTCCCATGCATGGTCAAGTCTTTCATTGGGACAGGAAGATTGACAGAGAATCTGTCTTGTGGTCAGCTCCAATCCAACCAGATGTTGTCTTTGGCGGGCTGGGGAGAGCATACAATCCTCCCGAAGATACTCGACAGCTTTGGCAATGGCATTTGACGCAAATGTCCGGCATCTTGGGGAACTCGATGGAGATTGCTCGGCAGTTGCATGTTCCTTTGATGGGCGCCATGGTTGCAAAGACAGTCAGAATGTGACTTCAACCATATTTCCAACCTTCAACTCGGAGTCCAAGACAAAACTTATACCTGGTCTTATTTCCGGCCTCCACTCGCGAAGCAGGTGCGTCATGATCGTGCCCCTCTGCAGAATATTGCCCACCTCGGCAATCTGTCGTCAACTCCATATCACTTTCACTGCAGACTCTGGTACTCATTTGCCAAGCAACACCAACATCAGACTGTTCTCTACGATTGTCTACATTGTGGCTAGCTCTGCGACCCCCATCGACGAGATCAACATGTGACATCTAGATTCGTGTCCAGGACCAAGTCCAGGAAAGCCATTGCTTCATGTTATCATGCATTTCGTAACCACACTTGGTTTTCGAATATGACAGGAGGATGAAGCAGTATCGGGAAGGTTGATCGTTACCACGGAAAGTTTTTGACAGACGTGAGCGTAGTACAAGCACATGTAGCAAATTTGAACATGTGTTATGTTGTTCATGTTATTGGTTTCCCTATATGACCGACCTCTTCCTGTACCAAAAAGAGTCTTTCATAGGAGTCGATGGCCAATTTCTTTGCCCAAGAACATCTTATTGTCCGAAGTCTGCCACAAAGTTTCAGCTAAGACTATTGTTTGTGAAATGGGCATGGTCAAAAACCTCGCGGAACTCCGACTTGGCGACGATGGCGGTCACCACTTTAAACGCAGCAGTACTGGCCAGTGAGCGGATCTTTCCCGCAGTGAGCCATCCCGCCGCACGTGGATAGGCATGGTCCGGCGTCGGACCAGCACTGCAGGCTGACGGCAGGTTTGGTATCGGTAGGAGCGGCGGATACTGTAACAGCGGCCATGAGGATGGCACTCAGTGTAAGGAAGAGTGACTTGGTATTGATATACATCGTGGAGGGAGGATGATTGGTAATGAATAGAGATGAAAGTGTAGAGAGTAGCAGTATGAGGTGAATGTGGAGAGAATGTTTGCGGAAATAGAGGGGATGACGGATCGATACTGATAGGCAAGATAGTCTTGGCCGCGGGTAACACTTGGCTGTGAGTATCGGAGGCCAACCCCGTGTAGAGTAATTGGGTTTTAGAGGGGCGAAGATGCATGGTACCATAACGTCAATTGCTTGTTATAATATAATGGTGTTTATATTCCTACTAAGTCTCCATACCCGCTGCTACCAACTGAGCCACTGCTTTGAACCCCTTTCAAAACTCACCTCCATAAAGTTTTTGAGGTGGTTTAGTGTGCGAATCGATCTGGATACCCGACAATCCTTTGACTTCCCTTGCGTAGAATCTCGAGGCTGACAACCAGAGTATCAACAGCTCTTCAGGGCTTCGGAGAGAACGCTCGGTAGAGGAGATCTCCTCTGCGTAGGTGTAATTCCTCTATAAAAGAGCGAAGATCGGGCGGGGTGTAGATTGGAATTGACGGATAACCAAGCCTATGAAAGCGACTGAAGGTACGGTGGTTGTTTAGGCCCTCCTAATGGAAGACAAACAACCTGAGGCTGCTCACGGGATGGGCGTGAGACTGAGGAGCCCTTCTTTGAAGACCTCTGGAGTGGAATGGAATGGACGTTGCGGGGTTGAGAGTACCTGTTCGATTCAAGACTGAACGAGAACGGCCAACGACGGCCAACGTGTGGACGGTACCGCCGGGCACCGGAAAACACAAAAATAGTGAAGATGAGATGGAGGCGAGGCTTTTTGATCCTTGCAAGCATCACAGCACCTAGAAAGAAACGGACATGGTGGTGTACACAATAGAGGGATGCCGGAATTGTTGAAGATGAACAGTCGCCAATCGCTATCCCCGGGATTGAGCTATACAGTGTACGCTAATCTCCAACGAGTACCGCACTAGCTACCTAAAGCTAGACCGTTGGAGAGTAATTTTTCCTGAACCTTGATCCAACACTCTACGGAGGACAGTAATTTATTACCCGTGAACATAGATCGCGACTGTTCATCTCGACGGAGATTTTCTACGATATGTCTCGTAGGGATGGCAAAAATTCTTCCCGGGGACCCATCGTAAGTGAAGTATTCTGTATCGAGCAAGCATGCTGCGTTAAAAATAGCAGATCCGCCAAATTAAGGCCCTGGATGGCAGCCTCATGCAAAGCTTAGGTCCTGCGCAAATGCTTCTGCTAGACTTTGTATTGATGTGGGATGGAGACTTTATTCTGTGAACATGACGAGCGGGATGGCTCGGCTTCGAACCGGGATCGTAGTTTTTCAACGACCATGGAACGATTCAGAATTTGAGACCTCGCTTTTACTCTGTAGGAAAGTCGATGCTGGGTATTCAACCGGGATTGCTGCAAAGATGGAAACAGGAAACAGTTTGGTGACTAGGCTTGCCTGTCTCAATGTCAGTCGATTCTGGATTTTCCCAATTCGACCCCTCCGCTCAACCCCGAGGCATTCCCACGGACAGCTCGAAACCTTACGCCTCTGCTTAGGGACTGGAGACGAGATCTATTTTGGACGACGTGAAAGCGAGCTCGTATGCGGAATAATCTCTCGGACCCCACGAAGAATTCGAATGAGACAAGAATAGCACGGCAATGCGTGCATACTTCGGGAGGATCCCGAGAACCTATTGTCGATGCAGTGACAACCAAGCTCTACATAGTTTAGCCAACATCTCTTCGAATAAGGCTTTGCTTTCGATTAGAGATAGTATTCTCCAACACTACACGGGAATCGTCTGTGAGATAGATGAACGTAGTTACAAAACTACTCAATCACGGCGGATCTGCTGTCATATCATTGTAAGCAATATCACACACGTTCATAAACCTTCTATTGACATTCTACCGCTGGAACTTGGTAGCGAAGCCGATCCATGCAGTCTATTTTAAGGTTTAGCTCTTTATCGAAGTTAATCCCAGGGCCCAGATTTGACACAGTATCATATGTCTACACAATAATGGAGGCGGAGATGAGGCAACGAGGTTGGTCTTCTTCTCATAGATCTGGGGCACTTCGAAATATGGTCGAAAGCGCAACATTGGTGGATCTTCTACCAGGTGGCCTAAATTTAGTCATGGGCCGTGGAGAGTTCTGGTCCTGAGCTGTGTTCTCGGGTCGCCTTGCTATCCAACCGCGTGAAAATCTGGGTGATCGACCATCAACTCATATTAAGATCTGTCGTAGGAGGCAAAGTTGTGCCATGTGTCGTTCAATTTAGGCAGAGTTCCGAGTCGGAGATGAAGGTTGATTCGCACAGTTCCCACATTTGACCATATATAGTAGAAAATGGGGTAGAATTCCTCACGCACAGGCGATATATACGACGCATAGGCCAAAATTGCCACGTACAGGCTGATATCAATAGAAACGTGAGCGTGAAAAGAACAAGAAGAATACCTCGAAAAGGGAGGATTGGAAGGGTTGGGTGGATACAGTGAGGGCTGAAACAAGTCATGCTCCGTCGGTTAGGGCTAGTCTTTTAGATATTAGATATTTTTGTTCAGAATGTTCTTTTCTAGCCGAGCGGAGTGGGAATGGCTCGTGTGTTATGTGCATGAGCCAGGACTGTGCAAATCCACACGGTTCTGTTCTCGGTTGCCGGAAACTGGTGGAGGTGGGGGACTACAACGAGGCTCTGAGTTGAAAATAGAAGATCAATAAGTCTAGGGAGTACCAACAAGACGAGTATAAGAGTTTGCGATATCTCGACCAAAAACATATTCTTCCAACAGCATCTCAGTCTTCATCACTACCTCGCTTCTTCAGCTTTCTTCTTCAACCTTCAACGCAGTATCTCCTTTTAGTCCACGAGTTTATTCTCCAATCTTCAATCTTTCAAGATGCAATACAAAAGCCTCATCGCAGCTCTTGTTGCACTCTCGTGAGTACAAGTCACACCGCATCGCGATGAAGTCTCGAATGCTCACCAGTATAGTGCAACAAACACTTTCGCTATGCCAGCTGCCAACGCCGGTGTCGCTGACCCTCCTCCAACCCAATACGGATATGATGGAAAGCCACTTGACGCCAGCTTCTGCAGGAAAGCCCCTCCAGGACAAGAGGCAGCTTGCCGAAAGGATATCCTCACTTGTGACAAGAAATACGACGACCAGGTCAGTCACCTACCTGACACATCTCTGCTGTCCGCTAACTCTTGACAGGGCCGCGAGACCCAGTGCTCGAAGGCCATCAAGCAGAAGTACACGGGGCTCGATGCCAGCTTCTGCCGCCTCTCCGGTGCACAAGAGCAGGATTGCCGAAAGGATGTCGCAGCCTGTGATAAGAAATACGACAATGAGGTCAGCTACCTACCTGATGCATCTCGGTTGCCCGCTAACCATTGGCAGGGACGTGAGACCCAGTGCTCGAAGGCCATCAGGCAGAAGTACTTGGGGATTGACGCCAGTTTCTGCCGCCTTGCCGGTGCATTAGAGCAGGATTGCCGAAACGACGTCGCAAAATGTGATAAGAAATACGACAATGAGGTCAGTTCCTTGTCTTCCGCACACTCATCAGATTCTAATCAATGACAGGGTCGTGAAACCGAGTGCGCGAAGGCCATCAAGTCGAAGTACACTGGCAAGGAGGCTCCCGGGCCAGTGGTTCCACCAGTCACTCCAGCCCCAGGCGCTCCAGGCAGCTGTACTCAACCTCAACAAAACCAGCCAGGCGGCTACAACTACAACCCTGCTCCAGGAAGCTACCAGCCAGCCCCAGGCAGCTACAACCCTCCAACCGGCAAACCAGCTGACAAGAAGCCAGCCGACAAGAAGCCATCTGACAAGAAGCCGTCCGACAAGAAGCCAAGCTATTAGGGACCTAGGACCATGATTTTGGAGAGGTGAAGATGGAGAATGGAGGTGGACTCAGTCACTCATTAGGTACTTGTGATTCAATGGAAAAGAATTCTCTTCCAGCTCGTTGGCTGTCTCTTGCTTGACTTCTTTATAGACAGTCTTTTATAGGTAGTCATAATTGAAAATGTTTTAATTGTTTATCCATTCATGGCTGTAGGCTCCTGGATCGATACTCTGGACAAGAATGACTTTGTTTCAGTGTCGCTACATTCGAGCCTTTAATCGTTGAGGGGGACGCTCATCTCATCATCGTATTCCCGAGCGACCTTGGTGGCTCGTCTCCAGTAAACCTGGCAAGTAACATGAGGATTGCTTCGAGAAAACAGAACTCGACGCTGGGGATAGTACTTGCAGCAAACGTGGTCGGACGAGGACGTGTACTGAGGATGCATCTTATCGAAATTAAGGGAGGTTTCCCGGGGCGAGCACCTGGCACAGTCAGACGGTTGCAAATAAATGAAGCAGTTGTCGTTGCGGTTAGAAGACGGGGAGGAGTAGGAAGTAGGAAAACTGGGTAGTTTGAATAAGAGGAGAGCTTCGGCTTTCGCGCCGCTCGTCCCCGCAAACTTGGCCACACCCTTTCTTCGTCCCACAACTGCAATGTACTCCTCCATCTTCTTTGGCCCTCAATCTCGTGATATTGCAGTTAAAGCTTCACGGTCGAGTCCATCGGGGAATCAAATAGGGGCAGTATCACTGTGCACCGGATGGCAGTCCAAGCTTGAAGAAGCGAGGGCCCTCTCCAAGCCCAGGTAATTCCACTTTGGATGCCTTTGGTAGAACTACCATGTGCCATTTCATCACAAACCAGCAGCCCCAGCAGAAGCCTCGACTTTGATGGTTGGGAGAAAACAAGACTTACAAAATATCCGTCGTTGCAGTCTGAAGATGTGTCCAAGTTGAAGTACAATGTCCCACTTTGAAGTAAGATACAATGTCTCACTTTGACAAAAGAGACCATCTAGAGGTTGGGAGCTGTCTCGAGGCAGCTCGGGTATCAAACTCAACACGGTACTTGTGACGCATATCATATCACGATCGCGTGTTTCCTTGTTGAGTTGGTGGAGTCGAGGGCTGGAGTTGGAGAATTGAAAACGCGGCTTGCGACAGCTGCAGGGGCCATGCCGCGACTTGCGCACCCACCGTAGTTCTACAACCGGAACCGGTCTGGCAACCTGAATTGAGCGGGAAAAAACAACACCATCATAACATTCAGGTCCCATCACGAACGAGTGAAATCTTTGCCATCGCCGTCATACACCCATTACCTTACAACATAAGTCGTTGTTTAGATGCTGATACACTCCAGGAGAACCTTCTCCCGTCCAGAACAAAGTGGACATTGTAACCTCAAGGACAACGCAAACTCAACACAATTTATTCACACTCTTCGGCTGATTCGTGGAAACCAGCATGCGCCTCCTCGACGAATATCAATCTGAGGAAAGTCAACATCTGGTCTTCCTTTTGATATCTTACAAATTGTCATGATCCTAATCAAATTGAAAATTCAGAGTAAAGCAAGAGCGGATGTTGTCCGTTAACGATGGCAAAGGAGGTCGCCATAAGTACTACCCGCATACCATGCTACGCTTAAGTCCGACATCGCCGAGACACAGATGACCACTAACGAATCGGATGGACGTAATATACAATTGATGTGTTCTTCGAAGAACTTGTCCAAATCGCACAGCTTTATCGGGAATGGTTTGGCGTAGGATCGATACAATGCTAGTATTTGTCAGGCACTCGCAATAATTACATGGGATGGACTTGTGAGAAATCTCCTCAGTATCTGTGCAACATATCAAGCGGTCTCCCTAGGCTTTCTTATCGGCGCTTGCACTCCTCCAATCCATCTGCTCACCTTCTTGAAGTCGAGTTTAGCATCTCTACGTCAGTTTCGCAATCGCTGCAGGCATCTTATAAAATCAGCCTCGTATAAAGCACGCACAGCCTTCTCTCCACGCTCTCTTGTCGGTGTTTCTACTCCATTCCTAATCTATGTACTCCCTTTCCTAAAGCCAAGCTTGATATCCCCCACGTTGGTACCGCTAACGTTGCAGGCATCTTGAAAATCAACCTCGCGCAAAGTTCGCACAGCCTTCTCTTCAGCTCTCCCAAAATCAGATTCGCAAACCCAAGACCAATCGATTTTCACATGGCAACACACGTCCCGTAGAATATTGTCTTCTCAAGCATTTGGATGTTCCCCAATATTGATTCTTGCCAGTAACCATAGACTTTGTTGTGATCACCTGGACGGGTGGCCCGAGTCGTGCTCATGACGGAAAACATGAACCGTGGCATGCGCCGAATCCGGCGTCCCCAAGTCAACTTCCTGCCAGCAAATGCGGAGTGTGGGTCTCGATCCGACCAATATTTCCCTATCAGCGTATCTCGTATCAATATGGAAATCCTTCCGCAAATCGACATTCGCACATGTATCTCTAAGGTATACCAGCGCGTGTACAGGCATGATGGCATATGGACTACTCCGATATACTGTAATGTTATCCATTACTATTTCTCTCTCTACTAACCCTCCTTAATATTTCCGTTCAATTCATTGAGATTGAGAGATTGCCGCAGGACTTGATATATTATTTCAATACGGTTAGAAGGCCGCTATAGTATATTATATTACCCTACTTCCCTTAGTCTCGTACTAGTACCGTGTTATTGTGGTAATCAAGCGATTATGCGCTTACTATACTATACTATCATCTATTTACCCGGCTAGCGTAGCGACTTAAGCCTTCGATATCGTGTACCGACATAGATAAGAATCATTGTCGAGATCTTAGCTATATATAGATCAACTTGACGTACTAATCAGTCTATAATATATGTAGAGATAATATATGTCCTACTCTATCCGTATACGACGTAGTATATTCTCGTATTGAGTGAATCCGATTGTACGTGTTGGAAGATCTTCGAGTACCTTTACGTTGAACTCCTTTCTTTCAACTACCTTCCACTCTTTGAAAAAAGGATGTACACTATCCGGGCTGATACAGATATTCGAGCTGATGGTATAGGAATATACATGATCGTCTTATCTATGGGCTGATCGTATCTTACAAAACAACGCAGTTGAGCCCGATAATTCTACTAGAAATGATTTATAGTCTCAACAAGTAAATTGCTAGGCCTCCTTGCGGGGCCTTGCCTATCAGGTTGTATTCAAGTCTTTGAAGTAAATTAGAGATAACAATACGAGCTGTGACCGGGCCGAGACCGAATGTTTGAATGGTATATATATCTCAAAGATCTTATGTGGGTTGTACGACTCATTACTGTTCGACCTCTACTCCAACATCTTCCTGAAAAATACAATTTCCGTGAGAAGGCCATCTGACCTGCGCCGCGCCCAGTCAACATGCGTTTCTCAACCCCTCTCGCTATTTTTATCTTGTTCGACAGCGCTTTGGCATTACCACCAACCTCTTTGAGAACCATCTCCCCGAGAGACACAGGGAAGCTGTGCTTCTTCGGACAGTGCCTCAATAACGGCCACGAAGACAAACCGAGATGCAACCTTGACCGTAAGCGTTCACCCTACTTTACACATGCACACATTCAACCCTTGAGACAGCAATCCTTGCTCTCAATGGAAGCTCGCAATAATCTCCTTGTACAAATCGACCAAAGGATAACTGAAACAAATGCTGACTGCGACTAAAAACAGAGTGTTTGTCGAATGGAGGCACCGCTGCCGTCCAATGCCATGGCAACTTTAACAACCCCTCAGCTACTATCTGGACCACGTGGTATTGCGCTACCGGTATCTTGAAAAATATCGGTGATATGGTGGGTTCCATTGCCTTGACATCGTTGTGCCGTCCTCCATGTAAAGAGGATCGATGGACTAACTTTGTGTGTCTATTAGCCACAATCCTGCAAAGATTGCCTTGGTCCATTTGGGAAATTTATGCCGGGGGGCCATCGATAGAAGGGACGAATGCATCGCTTCCATTTCAATGAGATATGGGCTCAAGTAGATGGCAGTCCTAGGAGAGATCAGGCGTGATCGCCGGATAATGGCAATGTTTTCGGATGGCCTTCACCTCTTGAAGTTGATGCTGGCATTGATGGCGGTCTGTTAGGATCTCGTTTACCAGGAAGGGGTTCAGCCTCGATAGTAGTTCTGAGAATCACGATGATCAAGGGCCTGTATGATGGATCTGATGGCTTTCATTACTTTTTCCTTCCGTTAAATGACGGCTTCTAGGGGAGTATGAAAGGTCGTTTGATCGTGTACTCGAGGAGGCTGTTTAGCAGATAGCAGGCTATCGTTGTCAGTATATGAAGCGCGCGACAAAAAGAAAGAAAAATCAACAAACTTTATCGAACAGTCCATATTGATAATCCAAGACCATCCCACCCTCGATATATGCCCATCTTTATGACGCTATACAATAGAGTCGTAAAAGCAAAGTACTATCTACTTCTGTTCGATGTGCAATAAATCTCTAAGTACATTCCGCTGTCTCGACGTTCCTATCCTTGGAAGTCTGGATGATGAGCGTTGCACCGAAATATTGCCTCGTAGATATGATAGTGGGTGAGTATAGTTGGGTAAACATAAGCCTTTAAGTATTTAATAAGTCTAGGGTATAGGTAGTCCACCTGAGTCACTCCGATAATCACGAAATGACGATGATAGAACGTGCGTGTAAGGAGAGGGACGATTATGGATGTATCAGGAATTACCCTTCGGAGAGTCGAAATCAAACCGACGTCATTTATTGCTCAGCTTGGACTCGCCATTTCATCCGATTGATCCGATCGCTAACTCAAGGCTTCACTTCAAGCCAAAGTTGCCATTCTGTATGCTGGGGATGAAGGAGATTGCGGGAGCTTTATTTTTAGTAATTGTTCTGGGATTACGCAATGGTAATCGGCGAGCGTAGCTCTTTGTAAATTGTTCCCATCGATTTCTCTATCTCAAAGCCGCAATAGTTTGATGATCTGTCGTGTAATAGATCGAAGTTCTGGCGCTGGAGATCAGACGTAGTTGTCTCTTCATTATTCCGAAGCTCAACAAAGACGATATCAGGATGAGAGCCTATTAGTAAGATTTATCGTTGATGTAAGGAAGCAAACAGGGCAGGGAAATTATGCTAAGTTCTAGCAAAAGAAGTTGCTTTTTCTCCTACGCGGGGCAACGATGAACGTGCATTTCCTCGTACAATATGGGGTTACAGTAGTTGTTCCAATGTTCCTAACACAGTAAGCTTGTCAGTAGTGAGCATCGCAGGAGATTGGGCAATTGGACAAGTGGAGATCGATGATGAGCTAGAATGCTTGCTGGTGAATAGGAGATCGCAATTTTCGCGCTTGCTCATGCCTCGTCACGATGGACTGCGATGGTCGAGTCGCCGAGTCGTTGAGCCAGCCTTGCCCAAAGATCATGTGCAAAAGAAACTGTCGAGGTGAGCATGCGACTCCCCCACACCTTCCCGGCTATGCAGTAGTACTCGGGCTCCTGATGTTGTCCCTCTCGCTTGAAATCACCTCTTTGGCTGGAAGTCCCCGCTGGACTCCGCAGCTGCCTTGCTCGGTTGTAGATAGCAGCCGCTATTGCATTCGATCGAAGTACGGGGAGTGGTAGGGCATGGAGAAGTGTCAGTCAATATCGTGCCAACAACGCCTTGGGTACGGGTTGCAAAGGTGCCAGAAATCGGCAAAAGTCAGACGTAGTAGCTCTCGTCGATAGGGAGAGTAAGCCAGAGCGACCATCAGTCCCTTTTCTCAGTGTGCGCCGGTGCGGACTCCATAGCCTCGGGGGTGATGCCAGGAGAATGAACCACGCATGTTATGGCTGTCGATTATTANCTATAGTATTTTTAAACTTTTTATATTATTTAGCAGGCATAGCGGGAGTTTAGTCATAGATTTAAACGGTAATTAGATTCTAGATTTGAACATTAAGCAGACTTAGGAGGAGGACTTAATACGTTATAGGACGACGTATTAGTTAGCTAGGGAGGGGATATTAGGGGGATAAAGGTCACGT
>JEMP01000041.1:474931-646160 GCA_000738655.1 Venturia pyrina ICMP 11032 | reverse complement strand
CCCGCTAATAGCCTTACGAAAGGACTTAGTCGTTAATAATAGGAAAACTTCCTATTATTACTCAATTTGATCAGGATTGTATTAGGTACGGTTAAGCTAAAAGGAGACGTTTAAGAGTATATTTAGATTATAACGTTAGCCTAATAGAGTTAGCTTACTAAGCAGGCGCTATAATTGGTTAATAGTATAGCTTCTCTCGTCTATAGCCTCGTATAGCTAAAAGGGTATATATAAATTAGTCCGTCTTAGCTATATAGATCTATGTGTAGACACGGAGTTAAGGATAATAGGCCGAATAGGGGAGATTACACTCATTTCACGTATCTCTAGGATCTCTACATATACTGAGGTGGATTAGGCCATTATACTTACTCTTCATGCATTCAATTCCTCACATTCTTTGAGATCCCCATTTCCATCATACAGTTTCTGTGAGGCGGACTGGTTCGGGGCTTTTGGAGACTGCATGGGGGGTTTCTTTGCTCTGTTCTTGGGTTGGTGCTTTATTGAGAGACGGGGAGTTGGTTGTCTGGGGAAGTGGGAAGGGAGAAGCGTGATGGTGGTGAGTTGTGGGATTATGTACGATATGGCGAAGGCTTTTGATGAAGTTTTAAAAGAGAGGTCCGATTGGAATGGCGTTGTTGATTCGTTTCTGGGAGAGTGGCTGACAATCGCTGCTCTGGTGGTGTTGTTGGTGATGTAAGATAACACACCGGACTTGAGTTGCCTCTCCTTATTTTTCCAACTAAACCGGCCGTTGTAAAGAAATGGAAGTTGGTGGCTGTTGCACTTTGCGCTGTGCTTCGGTTTGACATGTCTGATGCGCCCCTATCTAAGAAGAAGGCTCCCCGACTATGCTGTTCCTCTCAGTATTGATTTGAACGATGCTATTAGTAATGTAAGAGTGAATTGATATCAGTGACAACGAGAGCTTGTTTATATGTAGATGTAATGACAAAAACAATGCCGGAAAAATCGAGCTTCGTGAGACATAATTTGCAGTGGAAAGAGCTCTCTAGTCTTGCACTACGCTGCGTTCCTTCTCATCGACGGAAAGACTGGAGACGCAAGTCCAAATTTCGATGGTAGGAATGCTTGATCTTAAATCATAAAGGAAGCAGCGGCTTGATAAACAAAGCAAGCACACTTTTCTCAAAGCTTGGCTTTGAAAACCCCTCTCTTCCCCATCTCCATGGGGTCTGAATCATCCTTTTCAACCTCACCAATCTCGAAATCTATGTGCCAATGTCTGGTCTCCCAGAGCCTGACAGCAGTCACTGTTTGGTCACCAAACTGTTCCTTATGCTGTATCAAGAACATGCATACCGCAGCCCCGTGTCTCGTTCCCAGCAACAATTTCCCAATTTCATCTTCGGGATCGAAACTCCCTCCACCCAAACTCCTGATATCGCCAGCGTGTTCCTTATCGTATATTTGAACAACATCGTCAAAGAGTAATTGGACTTCTTCAGTCGCGACGTTCTGGATAAAAATGTGCCGCGGAGCTGGGATGCGGGATCTGGAGACTACAGGAGGAAAGCCCAGATGCAAGAGGCCATGTTGGTACCACTGAAGAAACCACACATCTGACGGCTTGGAAAGATCTGGAGCAGGGCCTAGAGATGGGTTGTGTTCTACGATGTGGTTTGGTGAAAACATCATGTGACCAAGAAGGACGGGTTGCGTCTTGTCCTTATTGAAGAAAGTAGTATATGTGGATCCGTAAACAGACTGAATGGTTTGCGTGTGTCAGTCAAGGACAAGCGGAGAGATTGTTACACTTACAGGTCCAGATTTTCCAAGAAAGGTCCAGTCCCTGTCATGGTCCCATGCGACACTCCTCCAATTATCTTTATTAGTGGGCGCCAATCCGAGACTATTGAAAAAATGTTGTGTGATGTCATAGAAATCCAGGTCTCCCGGCATGTCAACCCATCCCCAATGTTCCATCTCATTTGGATCGTAGAAGTTGCTCTGTACAGTCAAACCGCCCCATTTCCTTGATTTGGAGGCCCATTCTTGAGCCTTTTTAAGCGTCATTCTCATCATACAGAGGAGATCGCTACCTTTGGCAACAGTTTGTCCCCAATCAGCGTGCTCATCGAGAAATTCATCGACCAGGGCAGGCTCTGGATCCCCTATTTCCACCCACATATGCCATGTCTCGCTTTCTTCCACGGACCACTTGGTATGCCACACGCTTAGACTTGTGATAGCTTTCACTCCAAATTGTTGCTTATGCTGAATCAAAAAGAACGATATTGCTGCTCCATGCAGTGTTCCTATCAACGCTTTTCCCTCTTGAGAATCAGCTGCCCACTTCTTCCCCGGAGCATCCACGTATCCCAGATTGTTCTGCTTGAAGATGTGTTTGAACACATCTACAACTTCTGCAGTTTCGACTCCTGGGATAACAAAGTACTTTGGGGCAGGAAATCTTACGTCTGGGCCTCCACCTGGGTCGACTGTGAAATCGATGCTTGTGGTGAACAGATAATACATCAAGTATACGAGATCAGAGCATGCCTTAAGATCTGGTGGGAGTGTGCCTCGACGGAATTCTGGCAATTTCTGGATCCTTTGAATAGAAGGGGATTTCATGAAAGGCAGTATTATTGTGCGCGCGCTTGAGTCCTGCAACCCCCCATTTATGGCAAGTTGATACCAATAATGAGGTCGGCCTTGGATGTCAAGTAAAGCCTGTTGTGGAGTCAGAGATCGATACACGGGAAAGAAAGGAGAGGCAGAGCTCACGGGTCCTGTTTTGCCATTCATACTCCAGTCTTTGGCTTGTGCCACTTTTGCCACAGACCAGTGCTTCACGTCAGTTGACAGACCAAGCGAGTCCATGAGTCTGACAAGACCGTATTTGTCAAAGTCTGAGGACATGAACTTTTCCGGGGAATCTTCCCAAAGGCTTGTCAATGAAAATTCCCAACCCCAATTCTTGAACTCTTGTTGAGGACGGGAGTAGACACTCTGGAGTGGTCTCCTCTGCCATTTATCTGATAGTTTCACCATTTCGCTTGCTTCCTCGGGGCTCGCATTCATTAGACAATGATGTTGGTTCCCTCTGAAGGCAGCATCATCGTACTGACGTAGCTCATTCATCGGATCCCCATCGCCATCCTCAAGTTCAGGATCCATTTCCATGACATCGTCGTCGTTATCGTCGCTGCCATCCGAATTCATTCGGGGAACGATGCGAGGGGTGACTCCTGGCGAGGAGCCATGATCGTGGAACGAGACAGCTACTTTTTTTTCAGGCGACAGAACAGTGATGCTTGAATTCGAACGTTCGGCAACAGCTTGGTCACTTCCGTGGAGAGAAGCATTGTACCTGAAAAAAGGCTGGTCGAGAATGATTGCAATGAAGAGTACAAAGGAGCAGACCACGGCTGTGGCCAGATGGCGATACAAAGCCATGTCTGCTTTGTGGAGATTGAAGGATTGAAGAAGACTTTGCAAGCCTTTGAAAAGAACTTGACTCCACTTAGTTTGTCGAGAAAACTGGTTGACGGCATGGATCGATATTGTGAAGGGAATCCTGAAAGATGTCTACGTATCTCCGTATCACCATGATTTGGAGAGGGGACACAAGGGGTGAAATGTGAAACGGTATCATATGCTTCCAATGAAAGAAACGAGCAAACAGTGTTTTCCTTGCTTGCGCTCCAATCCCAAGCGCAACGAATAGATATGGGTGCAGGCGGACCATGTGCCGCCTTGCTGGATGAAAAATCGGGAGAGAAGATGTTCGCAAATACATTCCCGAAATCGAATGTAATCGTGGCATTTCCTGGTGGTATCCTTGGTTCCATACGTTTTGATGTTTGTCATACTTGAGGTACACTTTCGGTGCTTTCTATAATATCAGTCTCAAGACCCTGCCTACGATGAATCGAGGTCTCTTTACCTACTCCTTGTAACCAAAATGGGGATCGGTGCTACCAAGTAGCCTGTCGAAGTTTGGAACGACGGACCAACTAACTATCTGGCTCATTAACAGCATCGGCAAGCCCCTCGTTCTCGAAGATTGTCGCTTCCGAATCGCGAAGTCTTGCAAGTAAAGCTTCGATCTTCACGCTTATTGGATGGATTCTTGTTAGTCTCATATCAACACTCCTCAGAGCTATCTCGCAGGTTTCAGTGGCTTTATCGTGCTCCTCTTTCAGTTCGTAAAGTTGTGCCAATTTCCACATCCCAAACACATAGTCGGGATGAGCGGCGCCACGAGACTCCCTGACTGAGCCAACGGTCTTAATTGAGAGCTTTTCAGCCTCATCAAGTCGTCCTTGCCGGGCGTAGACACGGGAAAGTTCTCCAGCACCCATGAGAACTCCTAAATGGTCTTTGCTAAGACTTCTTTCGCCAGCTGCAACACCCCAAGTGAGCATTTCTTCAGCCTCATCGAGAAACCCTAGCTCAATGTTCACCTTAGAGAGATTGCATAATGCCCACAGGGTCCATGGGTGTTCTTTTCCTAGCTGCTTCTTACGCTCAGCATGAACTCTTGTCATGATAAATTTCGCGTCGTCCAGCTGTTGTAGGTCTACGAGGGCCATGGCGAGGTTGTTCATGGTGGAAAGCGTGTCCAAATGTGTGACCCCAAGACTCTTTTCTCTTGATGCTAGGACCTGGTTGTGCACCTGCTTACTCTCTTCATACCTATGCCATGATCCCAGTGTGACACCCAGATTGTCGAGGGCTGATAGAGTACGTGGATCGTCCGCGCCCAGAACCCTCGCCATACTGTCAGAAGTGCGGTTTTGAAGACTGAGAGCCTCGTGGTATTGTCCATGGAGCCAATAAGATCGACCAAGCTGGTCCATCGCGAGTAAAGTCAGCTCGTGGGCAAGACCGAAGACTTTGGATCGCTCTGCGAAGACTCGACTCTGAAGCACAATCGCTTCTTCAAGTCTTCCAAGTCCCCAATAGGTACTTGCTAATCCAAGCATTGCTTTCATGGTCTTCTCATTTTGATATCCGAGAATATTTATCAGTGTTGTCTTGACCAAGGACAGTAGCTCAGCGGCTTTTCCAAATTGCCCTCTTTCCACGAAGACGTAACCGCATTTAGCGGCGCTCAGAACTTGTTGTTCCACAATCACAGACAAGGAGGGCTGGGCAAGCATTCGTAGAGTTCTCAAGTGACCACTATAGTCCGGGATTTGAATTGGGCACTCCGAAATACTGGCGCCGAGATGGGGTAGCAAATCGCTTCGGAATTCGCCATCAGCTTCAGTACTATCATAAGGCGGGAGTTGGATGGCTTCAGCCAGTGTGTTCAAGGCCACTTTCGCCCAAAGATTTCTGTCTCCCGGGCTGAGTCGATCTCGCGCCCAAAAGTGTACCAATGGATGCAGTGAAATGCTGTCACGTTTTCCATCATAGCTAAGGAGTGACAAAGAGCCCAATTTGCTCACTGCGCGAGACACACGAAACTCGTGCAAAAATTTCCCGTCGCATTTCAGAAACCCTGGAAAGACATCTGGAGGTCGCCGTCGATTCAAACAAACCCGGCTAAAATTTGACATGTTCTCTTCATCTTCAAGGCTTTTCTTTCTGTTCTTAATGGCTCTTCTGAAGATGTCAACCTTGATGTTGTCGAAGTGGTAGAAGCCAACCATATTAAGAAGCTGTTCAGCATCCTGATAGGCAAGAGTATTCTTGGTCCTAATAAAATTTAGGGACACGTCGAAGGCCGAGTAGACAGCCTCAACAACCTCATCTTTGTCGACAATCGAACCTATCGACGATCGTCTGACGCGTCCTTCGGTTCGATACGTGAAGTGGAGATCCAAGTAGTCTTCCAATGTGCAGACTCCTTCATAGATACAACTACCAGCGTGGATGAGAGCCAGTGCAAGATAACCCAGAGTCTTTGCAATCTGAACTCCTATCATTTTGGTGGTCGCATCCCATGGCTTTGGAATTCCGGCCGTCTTGAGCAAAATTTGCAACGCTTCGTCCTGTTTCATGCCCTGGAGCTCTATACTCCCAGCAGAGCCGTCACGGCGAAAGTTAGGATTTCTGGTTGTAATGAGAACGTGACCCTCGTCGCCTTGAGGAAACAGCTCTCGCAAGTTCCTGGTTGGATCATCCGCATTGTCAATTATGAGCAACCATTTTTCTTTCAAGCACCCCAGCCAGTGTCTTCCAGCGCTCTCGGTCTCCTCTAAACCTCCATACCTTTTACCAATGCGTGCGAAATCCCTTTTGATTGTCTCGTCGGAAGAGGCATGGGTGGTGAAGATACCCCAATATCTAACCCATGGTAAGAAATGCATCTAAGGACGGTAGTATGGACTTACTTTTCTTTATTATTGTGAGCGAACTTGGAGCAGAATTCCGTTTTCCCAGCCCCTCCTATCCCGTATACCACAAAACTCTTCCATTTTTTAGAAGAAAAACTTGGTTCCATTGAAGCGCTTGGAAAGAATGCCGCTTCCACGATATGTAAGAGCTCTTCACGCCCAATAAATTCCGTTGTTGACGCTCGAGGCGTGTCGAAATATTGATTGCGCAAAATAGGTAGTGACAAAACTTGTTGGCGTACGGGGCGGTTCGAATGAACATCGAACACCAGCCCACTGAGTTCAGACGCCTCATTCAAGCGTGTCTGGAATATCGCTTCGGAAGCCTGTTCCCATCGACGAGACACGACACCAGGTGCAGCCGTACAGTACCTCACCATAGCCTCCAGAACTGTCCTGTAGCCAGGGCAGTTTGCCGCTGAGAATTTAATCATTTCTGAGTGTGTTGCTGGGATTCCTGCCTTCTCTATATCAGGGTAGAAAGTTGCTGCCGAGGACTCAGGGACAAGGAATTCAGTATGACCACCGAATTTCGTTGGTCGCATCTCCCAGAAGCAGAAGATATGGAATTGTTTCATGATTGACGCAAACTGGTCGCTTATTGTTTGGACGAATCCGATGTCATTAGCAAGTACAATAGGCACCTTCGGCTGGCTCTGATATTCCGTGTCCCTCTTTGGATTTGCTAGTCGTTCTAGTCGAAGCCATTTTTTGTGATCAATCTTGTCGTGTGGTGTGCCGAAGAACAAGATTGCATAGGTCGACGTAAAGATGTCATAAAGATGCACCACATGACTTGAAGTTTGGCTGGCGGAATGGAGGAGAGCTTTCTTGACTAAGAGTCCGCCCATTCCGTGGCAAATGAAGATGATGGGACGTTTCGTCACCAAACTCAGCCCGCGATCTGCTTGAAGGTCGGCGACAAATGTCTGTGCGCTTGTTTGCATTGATTCGGCGCCTCCGCTCGTGCAAAAAGCAGATGCGGATGCATCGTAGCTATATGTAGAGATGCGTGCTGCCTGAAGATGGCGTGGAAGAAGATGCTTGAGCCAGTTGATTTTCGTGTTCTGGTGAGTCCAGGCGTCCTCGGAGGTATCATTCAGCCCATGTACGGCAATTATGCTAGAAAGCTAGCATGTCAGCCTGGTTCTAATTGCTAATGTTCGAGTCCAGGTTTGTTATACTCTACAAGTGTGGAAGGATCTTGGACATCGCTCTCCAATTGGACGTCATAGAGGCGAGTGAGAC
Organism: Venturia pyrina ICMP 11032; assembly: GCA_000738655.1. Classification (NCBI taxonomy): domain Eukaryota; kingdom Fungi; phylum Ascomycota; class Dothideomycetes; order Venturiales; family Venturiaceae; genus Venturia; species Venturia pyrina. The sequence continues at coordinate 638,595 of JEMP01000041.1, read as the reverse complement.
CTGGTGGCATTGCTTTATCACCGAGCGATACTCCATTGATGAAGGTGTGTTAGATGATGGAGGAAGAGTGATGGTTGATCATGTAGCAAACAGAGAGATGAAGCCGGGAAAGAGTTGGACTCTCTGGTGCGTTCGAAACAGACGCAAGGGACAGGGCACTCCTCTCATCGTGCTTGGATCAGGATCAATGTCGGCTACTGCTTGAGACTGGAGAGGACTTGTCGAACCCACGGCAGGCGTGTAGGTGCTACCGTGTGTGTGGAGTTGAGTTTGGGGGCCCCCTTGACAGAATGCAGGAGTGGAGGTGACAATGGCCAATGGCCCACTGATTATTCCAAGGCCCGTGCCGGCGCCTACCTGCCGGGCGGCTCGCAAATTCACACCTTGCCTTCTCAATCCTTAATGATGTTCCAAGCAACCGTCTATACTCGAGGGCGTGCTTTGTTGACCAAACAAATGATCCGATTGAGACAAGAGGCGCCAACTACTGTGAAAGATCTCACGCATCCAACCCGCCAACAGATCCGCAACATGTAGTTTCTGACTTGCATCATTAGGTAAAGAGTGTGAGTAGCTTTACCCTCCAGTTCCAGTCAACAATCGTGAAGCGCTCAGAACCACAGTGCTGCCAACAGGAGGTGGCCCGGATGGGACCAGCCCGGTGTTGGTGAGAAAGGGCGAGATTGTTGTCTTCTCGCAATACGTCAACTGCCGCATGAAGAACCTATATGAGAGGATGCCAACGATCTTCGACCAGAGCGCTGGGAGACAGGGGAGCTCTCTGGGATAGGATGGGCTTATTTTCCCTTCAATGGAGGACCTAGACAATGCTTAGAAGAGGATTTTGCCCTCATGGAAATATCCTACACAATTGTCCGATTGATACAGGAGTTCGCAGTCATAGAATTGCCGAAAGGAGAGGCCATCGAACCTGTCGGAACAGAAAAGCAACGATTGACACTAGTCCTCTCGGCTGCAGATGGTTGTAGAGTTCTCATTCAGGACCATGAATAGATCAAACTTCTGCGAAACGGATGGAGTGCCGGAGATCTCGCGCGCGCAACAAACAAGGCGGATTTACTCCCTCTTATCAATCGAGGATCATGAGGCTGAAACTCAGACCTTCCCTAACGAGATAGAGTCTCACAATTTTGGGCGACCTGATTGGTGAGACATCCCTGTGGTTTCCAGATGCTAGTGATCTTCAACTGGCAAGAGGGAGTACACTGTCGACTTCAGGAGAAACACTACACAGTAAGCGCTGAAGGATCAAGCAGCCTTGCCATATCTTTGTAAGCCACGGGACACGAAACCATGGCCTATGCGGCATCTCGGCTCAACCAGTACACTGCCTCCGTACTGTCGCTGCTCCCAGCTATAAAGAAATCAAACATCGCTTTCTTTGTCCATTTCATTGAGAAACAAGTCATTATGGGAAAGCCAGTCGAGCCCCAACATTTCGGTATCAAAGAAATACACTGTCCGGATAACGCGGCTGACACAGAGCTCGAGTGAGTAGATGCTGTATAGCCCACAAAACAAGGCTGAACACTTGACTAACAACGACATTGATAGCATTGTTGCTGTGCACGGCTTGAATGGAGATGCACTGAAGACCTGGACCAGTCCCAAATCCGATATCTGCTGGTTAAAGCACCCCGATCTCTTGCCCGATTCCATGAAAAATGCAAGAGTGTTGGTTTGGGGATACAATGCCACATCAAAAGACAGCGTGCTCCAGCATGCACAGACACTTATTCAAGATCTACAAGCAGACAGAAGTGTAAGACCGTCGAGTCCCCAGCAGCCTTTAGAACCGCCGACCCAAATTAACACAACGTCAAAAAGCTCGAAGACGCAACAGAGAGACCGATAATCTTCCTCTGCGCCTCTTTCGGCGGCATAATCGTAAAACGAGCCCTAGCCTACTCCGAAAGCCGTCGGGGCCCAAAAACATCCCACCTACACTCAATATACACCTCAACCTACGGTCTCCTTTTCTTCGGAACCCCACACCATGGCCTCACCTCCCTCACAAAACTCGCCATCATCGCCCCAAAACGCACCCTCCAAATCGATCCTTCCCTCCTCAAAACCTTAAAATCCGAATCCGAAGTATTACAAAACATAACAGACCAATTCGTTCCCCTGATGCCCCGCTTCCGCATAGTCTTCTACTGGGAATCCCTCAAAACATATCTAGGCTACACAAAAGACTACATCGTTGAAAAGACAAGCGCAGCGCCAGTAATGGAGACGACAACATCAGCCGGTATCGCTGCTGATCATAGAAATATGTGTCGTTTCGAGCGGAACAGTGATCAGGGCTTTCGCAGCGTGGTTGATAAGTTGATACAGTGGGGTGGAGATGCACCGGGGGTGATTGGGGAGAGATGGGTGAGAAGTAGAGCGGCTTTGGGGGTAGAGAGGCGGGCTGAGGCTGAAGAATTGTTGAGAGGTGGTGTATAAATAGTACTACCTTAACTGTGAGGACTACCTGCCACTCGCATTCACCACACACCCTAGTCACAGGCTGATACACAGTAAGTTCTCGCTGAAGAGATTCCCGCTCTTCAGTGATTAGTTTAACCATAATTCTATCTTTTGTTATATCTATATACCCTAGGCCTCTTGTTATTCTAACAACTCTCCTAACGAGTCAACCAAGCAAAAGATAGTACTAGTAAGAAGAGATACACGCTCTATAAGTAGTACTTATCGAACGCGTAGCCGGAACAATGGAACGACCCTCGAGTCGTACAATTAATAACTACCTTAAAGATATTACCGAAGAAGAATAAAACCTTCTAGAAGTAAAGCAAGCTAGAATATTAGTACTACTAGCAAAGGTAAGGCGTAGATACGCTATCTATGCAAAGTACCTAGAGCTCGCTAGGTATTTCGACGGAGGAGACTAACTCGAAGAGGGACATAGAATTGAAGACACCGCGTCGAACCTCTCGCACGAGTTATATATAAGACCAATGAAGTCTCTCAATGGATCTTTGTCAATGATTAATTATTAAGATATCGCAAAATATACATAGTCTAAAACCCCACCCAACTCATACGCTAAACCCAGAAAACCCCCGCTACACAATGCAGGATAAGAAAAAAAAATAACAATCGCTCAGATAGCTCTCTGGTGCTGATTAGCAATCTCCCCTCCCTTCTCCGTCTTCGCATCATTCCCCTTATTAGCACCTTTCTTCAAGAACCTGCCGAAGAAGCCCGCCTGCTTCGCTGGCTTGGATTTACCAGTGCCCTTTTTCCACTTCTTGACGCGGAAGACGTAGTAAGTGAGTACAGCGACGAAGATATTGAAAATGACATAGGCCCAGACGATACCGAAATCGCGCCAGCGAGTATCGTATTTGACATTTGTTCCCGCCAAGAATTGATCGGCGGTGGAAAGCGAACAATACCGGCAGTTTGTGGTGGCGTCGGGGTTTTGAAGCGTTCCGGGAGCGGTGCGCAGGAATTCGGCCAAGTACTGTTGGCAGGTTTGGCCGGCTGGAGGCGAGAATGTCGACGTCTCATTGCTTGAACATTCGATACGTCGGCCGTGTAGCATAGTCGATACGAGAGAGGAGATCCAGTATGTAAAAGGTGACACGCGATACATGAAAATCCAGAAACCCGGTAGAGCTGTGGGGCTCTGCATGACACCGTTGAAAGTGAGGGACATGGCGAAGAGAAGTGTAACGATGGCGGCGGCGGTCTCGGCGTCCGGGAGAGCTGCGATACACATGATGGCAAAGGTACCGGAGAAGATAAAGAATTGGATCATGAGGAGAAGGACCAAGACTTGGCGAGCACTTGGTATGACACCAGTGATCGCGTATAAGTAACACCCAAAGACGAGAACACCCAAGAAAATATTGTATGGTATCTCGACGAGGATGTTAGCGATCATGAAGGCTTTCCAGGAATAAGATTTTGAGGGCTTTTCGCGAACTTCGTAGAGAGATCGTTGGTTCACAAAGAGTGGCATAATCTATAGCAACAACGTTAGCAATTATGAAATGAGATGTGCCAGGGAAAGGGGTAGCGTACCTGCTGAACGAGCGAAGAGAAGATCGTGGCAATCATAAAGGCGGAAAATAAGACGTTTTGCACGCCCTGCTGTGTCGTGTTGGCCAGGAAAAATGAAAAACTGATGAACAAGCCAGACGTGATCCCAAGAGCCCACTTGGCGAAGACATAGGAAGGCATTCTCCAGTACTGCTGGAAGACACGAACAGTGACAGCTTTCACTTGAGTGGTGAAGGGCATCGCAAATTCGTTTTGTGCACCTTCTTCGTTCGCGCCGGCGATGGTCTCTCCCTCCTTCTCTTTGTGAATTTGCTTCATTTCTTCATCGATGGCCTCACGTTCTTTGCTGCCTTTCCATACTTCATGCCAATCTTGGCCTTGACCACTCGAACCTTTGTTCACAATCTCCAACATGTACTCGGCAGGATTCTCTTCTTCGCCACACTTTCGAGCGCCATTCGATTCGTAGTAGTCAATGAGGGTTTGAGAGTTCTCTCCGATGGGGCCAAAGTAAACAGTTTTACCACCTTTAGCAAGGAATAGGAGACGATCGAATTCTTGGAAGAGAATGGCACTAGGTTGATGGATCGTGCAAAGAACTGCTTGACCGGCATCTGCCAATTTTCGTAGAAATGCGCAGATAGACCAAGCTGACTGGGAGTCAAGACCACTGAAAGGGATGTCAGTACCGAGTTTTGATGAGGAAGTTGTTCAAAAACATACCTAGTAGGCTCGTCAAGGAAAAGGAGAAGCTTAGGCTTGGCCGCCAGCTCAACACCAATGGTAAGGAGTTTGCGCTGCTCGACATTCAAACCCTCACCAGGCGATCCAACGATAGCTTCTGCAAAGTCTTCCATGTTCAACATCTTAATGACATCCTCGACATAATCGTATTTTTCCTTTTGAGTAACATTCTTTGGCTGACGGAGCAAGGCGCTGAAGCGTAAGGATTCACGAACGGTTGCGGTTTCGAGATGAAGATCTAGAAACAAAGTCAGTTGTGATATCGGATCAAGAGAAGGTGATACAAACCTTGTTGTTGCACGTAACCAGTCTTTCTCTGGAAACTCGCATCCAAGGGCTTGCCATTAACAAGCATGTCCCCCGTGACGACTCCCATAGTAGTTCGTTGAGCGAGAACATCAAGCAATGTTGTTTTACCAGCACCACTTACTCCCATCAAAGCTGTGAGTGTGCCAGGTCGTACCCAGCCAGTAACGTGGTCCAAAAGTCGTCGCTCTTCACCTTTGATTTGAATATCGTAAACGACATCTTTCCACGTGAAAATATCCTTCTGTGGAGGAATGACGTTGACATCACCACCATCCTCCTTAGCATCGGTTGTTCCCTCGGCCATTTTTTCCTCGTCGTTACCGGCATGCTTCGGGTCATCCTGCATGTATGAGGGCACATATCCACGTCGGAAAATCAGGAATTCAGCAGCACTCCCTGTAGAAGAATTGACTTCCACTCCGACAAAGTATATGCACATGAAGCCAATCAGGAATCCTATAAGAATGCCAAAATTACGCCAAACGTGGCTGTATGAATACTGGTACTGTTGCATGATGAAGGCATCTCCGCTGACCGTGCGTCGACCTGGAACAGCACCAACGATTGAGCAAATCCAGGAGTCACCTTGCAATGGTGTGTATGCCGGTACGATTGCTGAGCAAGTGAATTCTCGACCGTGGAACTCGTTGGCAATGAGGATCTCGAATGCGTAGTAGATAGGATTGATGTAGTGTATCCATCCAAACCATGGCTTCATGTACGAGACTGGGATGACGAAACCTAGAGGCGAGTTAGATGAAGGTTACTTTGAATCTCAAGCACATTCACCATACCGGTGTAGATGATTAAAGCGAGAACAAGGATGCCTCCCAACGTCATTGCCTGCGAAATGGTCTTGGTGACGGCAGCCATCGTTCTGAATACAGCAGCCATAACAAACATGATGAGATAGGTGATCAAAAAGTAAAGGAAGAACTGAGAAGGCTCGCGTCGTAACCCGGCCAGAAAATAAAGAATTACGTTGAATCCAACAGCCAGTAGAAACTTGACAGGAATGTCGCTGACAATACCGGCAATGGCTTCGGTGGCAGGATGGTAAAAGGCGTAGGAGTTGTGTTTCTCTACTATGGGACGTTGATCATAAAGACTGTTGATTTCGGACATTGCGACGAGAGCGTTGAGAAGGACGGCAAAGAACAGCACGGCACCCTTGGAGAAGAATCCCGTTGTTGCGTTTGGTGTACCGTAAAACACCGACCCGATGATCAGCGCCATGATGATTTGACTGATGAACATCGTGAGAGTCGAAGAAAGGTCGTTCCAGGTGCGCTGGTAGGCACGTTTGGTACAAAGCTTGACCTGCATGGGGACGCTGATCATGTATGGTGACTTGGGACGAGTATGGGCCGCTTGCGCGTTCTCCTTCTGCTGTTGTAACTTGTCAAGGGTCTCTCCTCCCATGGGAAATTCAGTCTCATGATCTTCGATTTCCTTCTGGAGAGATTGATACATCTCTGAATTTCTCCAGTAATTTTCGAAATCTTCAGGAGTTCGAGGAACTTGTTTCTCCATGCCGCCGCGAGGCTTGCGTTCGGAAGGATTGGTAATTGAAGTCAAAAAGTCTCCGGTGGTCTGTCGCTTGGGACAATACCAACCTTGCTCTTCGAAGAATTGCTTAGCCTTGGAAGCTGGACCATAGTAGATTTGTCTGCCAGAGTAGAGGACGACTGCCCTATCGAATAGTTCATAGATAGCTTGACTGGCCTGGTAGATAGCGATGGCATGTGCGGATCCGGTCAAATCAGCGGAAGTCCGAGTTGATTCGACAAATTTCAATGCGGTTGCACTATCCAAGCCGCGAGTCGAGTTGTCCCAGGCGGCAAGCGGAGCGCCTGCCACAGCCATCTCTGCAATGCTCACACGTTTTCTCTCTCCTCCAGAAACGCCTCGCACGAAGTCATTTCCAACTTTGGTATTGTATGTATGGCTCAAACCAAACACAGCCATTACGACCTTAGCGATCTTCTTAGAGAATTCCGCTCGGCTTTCACCGCGAAGGCGATTGGACGGGGTCCGTACAGCGGTCGCAAATTCGAGCTCAAGCATAAGTCAGCTGATGTAGAAGATTGGGAAGACAGGTGGAGAAACCTACAGTTTGCCCGACTGTCAGATGAGGGAAATGCTTGTCGACTTCTTGGTTGTAAACCACTTCACCCTTGAATTCTTTGATCATCTTCTTCTGAGGAATGCCTATCGCAGGGGTTAGTGTGTGGAGTGGAACGGGAAACGCCAGGGCGTACCATTATAATGGATGGTAGATCCTTTGTCAACAGTCAAGCCGGTCAATTCTCCACACAAAGTCTTCAAGAAAGTCGAGCATCCTGAACCCGGTCTACCTAGCACAATCAAAAGCTCACCACTCTTGAGAACCCCATCGAATTTGTCAATGATCTGTTTGTGTGTTTTATTGCTGCCGAAAAGTTCTCGCACCCGAAATGGGGCAAGCACAAAATCGGACACTGTGCTTTGAAGTTGCAAAGCAGCACCAGATCCTGATACAGACAGGTTCTTGAAGACAATTCCAGCCTTTTTCGTATCACGTCCATCTGCTTGCAAGTCGCGCATAAACAAACGTAGATATTTGTATAAATCAAAGTCCTTGTTGCCGGGGTCCAAAATAGGATCATCTGCATTAAGACCTGTAATGGTGTCTTTGCGCTGTAGGCTGGAGCGGCTTCTGGACTTATGCTGCGAGAGAGAGGTGAGGATCCTGTTCAACTCATCCTTGTCGTCCGTGTCCATATGCTCGGCAAACGATTTTGAACGCGTCGCCATGGCCATATCTTCGTCCGAACCTCTTTCGGTGTCTGAGGAATTGCGTCGATGAATGTGTCCCGTGATCGGCGCATATCTTTCTGATGTCGCTCGGCTAGGCTCCTCAGATGTAGCTATCTCTTCCTCGTACTCTTTTGCGGGCGTGCCCAATCCATCCGGAGCGTATGTCTCGCGTCCAGAAGCAGTTCTGATGATGCCATCACCGCGGGTGCCTGCGTAGGCCATGGCTGTGTCGGTCTTGACCAAGGCCAATTGATATCCAGGAACGTCAACAAACAAAGGCACAGTCGCGTGGTGAAGGCGGACGCGATGGGCTGGAAGGGAGATCAACGGCTCCCAACGACAAAAGTAGGGATGCAAAATGACTACTGCGTGGGACGAGGTATACCTAAGTTAGTGAAGGAAATCGGGCTAATTGCGATGTAACGTCATCTGCTCCAGAGGTGTTGTTGACAGTGCGGTAGCCATTCTAGGTACAGCCACGGGAATGGACCATATATCATCCACCCGAGGCCTCACAATCCCATCCCCTTTGACGACCAGCTTACCTAGAAGGGCTGAGAAGCCTGACGGATCATTCTGATAGCCTTGGCTGGTGCGGAAAGCGGTACGATGCGGATCCACGATCTCATCGGAAAGCCAATGATCCACGCCTAAACGTATATCCCAGTCCGGCGGACTCCTTACGGCGGACGAATCGTGGTGGTCCGACAACACCAAAACGGTGAGGGACCGGCCATTGGGCGAAGACGCAGTAGTGAGGGAGTAGAAAGACGGGTTTCAAGATGCTGGGTGGGGTCCATCAGCCAGTAGCAATCCGACGGACGAATTCTACCATTTCGTGTGAGGCGTTAAGGTGTCAAGATTTTCGATGACGCGAACCGCGAGCGTCTAGCGTGACGTGGCTGGCATCCGGCTTGGCAAGCCGGACGGGATCGGGATCATTGCGAGGACATGGACGTCGACGTCTACAGAGTAGCTAGAAGGTACCAATTTGGACTTCCAAAGCTGAGCATATGTGCTCCCAATCCCAGACAATCTGTGCAATGCTGAATTATTCCTGTCCCAACGCAGTCGCCTTCCAGCCTTGCCGTGACAGCCAGATGCATGGAAGAGGCGTTTGATATCACGACTAGTCCATGCCAATTTGCCAATGGGGGGACTGGATGAACAGAATGACACATGGAACAAGAATACCCGTGCTGAGTAACTGGCTAAATAGTCGCCGTTCGAAGCAGGTGCTTCATCAATCCATTGTCCGCCAGAAGTAGGACTTTGATTGTGACAACGAACGCTGCATCTCCAGCGACATGGGACAATACTCTGGCAGCACTCCTTCATCAAGCTGTCAAAGAATTCTAGATGTGGATTGCGTTCAACAGCTCTGTCAACAGGCGGAATCAAGACATTTCGACAGACAACTACTGTGTGTGCAGACGAAACTTACTTGCGGCCTTGCAGTAGATATTTACACCAAGCCGCGAAATCAAAGACACTGTTTCTGTTCCACCTCCACCACCTCCTCACAAAGTGGATGCTGAGACTTACAGAATTGAAGATCCTGATGACAACAAAACTGAAGATCCTGATGACAACAAAATTGAAGATCCTGACATTAGGCTCGTCTCCTACTATGTACGGTCAGGAGTATACATGCTGCCTATCTGCTATGTTTCGTGAAAATTCCCATACACCTGTCAACGTTTCCATGCCTGTCACCACAATTTTAAAGAAGCCCCAAGACGTTAGCGACGCTCGTTAGACTTCCACCTACAACTTTTCTAAACGAGAAGGCAGGCAATCGAGTCAGCAAGCCGGCAATTTCGACCAAAGGACACGAGGAACAAGAAGCGCCCCAGGTGTCCAACCTTTTTCCTCGATTTTGCGAGTCGTCTCTACGATGGTCAAACATCTAAAGCGTATCACGATCTGGTCACATCTCGAACGCGAGTCTAGAATCGACCCAGAATCTCCTGAATCGAGGAGCAAAATTCCCCTCGAAACTTCGACATTGCTAGTTCAAGTGGCGTCGCGCTAAGAGTTGCAGAGTCCAGGCTCTCCTCTTGCGATTGTTGTTCACGTCTCGGACTTGGGGAAAGACGGGCAGGATCCGGAGTCCGCAAACTCCTCGACTCCGTCCCGTCCTTACTACTCTCAGAGGTCTCCCAGCACATACCTCACTTCCCAGCGCCGACATTCAGACCTACGACTCGCATTTGCTGGCCGTCTCATCGGACCTGACTGGTAGTTTGAAGTAGATACCACCAAGATGAATCCCAACTTCCCAAACGCCAACGCTCCAACATCAGGACACGCTGTCTCAATCCAGCAGCGCAAGCAAGGATGGCTGCTCGAAGACACGATCCATACTTGACAACCCTGAGCTTAACACAACAACACCAGGACAATCCACAAAAAATGACGATACCTCAATATCTCGCCTCATTCTACAGTCTACACTCGTTCCCAGCCATCAATTTACTTGCTTCCTTACTTCCACAAGAGCGACATGCGAGTCGACGTCGATGCCTGATCTATATGAATTTAATCGAAGGACTGAGATATCCCGATGACATCGCTTTTCAATTCATCTACATCTTTGATACAAGTCATTGAGTTGGATAAACAGCCTTGGATCATTCTCTTAAGCGATAAACGATGGCATCAAATATATTTTTCCTTTACGAGCATGAAGGAATCCCCACCCTCATAATCGACCATTATCAATCTTTGAAAATTCTATCCGACCTCCCATACGGTTCATTCAAGCAACGCCATATCAACTGAACGAGTCGGGAATTCAGCAAACACCTACTCTTCAACTCCAAACAAAGCTTCATAAAAATCCAGCCACCTAGATCCAATTCCCACCGTTCAAATCGATTCTTCTATACACTTCTCGTACAGTACGTCTTTAGGAACACCGCGCAGTACCATCGCAACCAACCAACAAAAACGCGATTCCCTAATCACGCAGCTAAAGTTTCTTCGAACTATACAACTAATACCGCTACATGAATACTTTGCTTTCAACGCCTCATCCCATCCATCCACAACCCAAACAAAGTCCCCAAATCTCCATAACCCCCAAATCTCCCAACCAAAGCCTCTCTCTCTCTCTCTCTCCCTCTCCACCCAACTCCAAACCCCCCAAAGACCAATAAACCCAAAATCAAAAAGCGACAAAACCTACAATCAAACCCCACTAACGAAAACAACTAAGTAAAGAGTAAAATACATCCTCCCCACCCCGCCACCAAACCTCCCCGCTACCAAACCTCCCCACCACAACCCCTCTCCCAGCCAAAACCCCATCCGCATAGCGAAAAAACATGTCCACCAAGACCCCTCCCACCCATCTCCAAACCCCCAACACCACAACCACACACCCAAACGCTCCTAGACAGAACAATAGATACCTCTCCAATCCCCGCATAGACCAACCAAAACAACAGCCTAGAAAGCAAGTAAAAAAAAAAAAAGAAAATCCCACTCCTTCCCTCTCTTCCCTTCCTTCCTCCCCTCTCTCTCCTTTCCTTTTTTCTATTTCCTTTTTTCTTTCTTTCTATTCCCTTCCTTCCTTCCTTCTATTCAATTCCTTCCTTCCTTCTATTCAATTCCCTATTCAATCCCCATTTACAAATCCATCTTCTTAGAAAAACATGTCAAAAAGAGAGGAATATATCATCTAGTATTGATATATCATCTAGTTTCGTTTCGTTTGGCTCGGTTTGTTGATGTATACCTACCTGTCCATACATCCGCCAATCCGCCAATCCACCCATCCACCCATCCACCCATCCACCCATCTCCCTCCCCACCTTCCCCCCAAAAAACAACCAAACATCCAACAATAAATACCCCAGACCCAACCAACCCACCTCACACCCTCAACCCAGACGAAACTCCCAAAAGGAACAAATCCATCACTCAATTTCTGTCCCAAAGAATAGAGAGAGGGGAAAAAAACCCATTACCACTTATAAATTAATCCTACCAAAAAGATAACCCAACAACAAAAACGCTACACAACCCAATCCCACATCCAAAACCCCCACGCAATGCCGCTATCAAAGCAGGTTTTCCCAAAACGCTAAAAACACACGACAAACAACTTTTTACAGCAGGAATGCTGCCAAAGCAATGACGAACAAGGAGGTAATGAAATGCCCCACATTGATAATCATATTACTACTCGCAGCCGATCTCGACGAACTGCCACAGCAAGATTGCGTATACGTGACGTTATTATGCGCAGCGGCAACGCGGAAGACGGAGCCAGGGATATTACCTCTATTATAATAATCGACTAGGAGGAAATTTGGCGGACGGCCCCAGTCATCTGAGAATGCGGTTAGCAAGGCAGTAAGCAAGATAGAACGAGATACGGGCTTACTTTGACATGTATTCGCCATAGTAGCCAAGCTGGATGCATTCGCCGTATCATCGGAATTGGTGGTGTTGATGACGCCAGTATTCGGAACCAAGAGACTGAAGCCAAGGACGGAGACTTGTAAATTGAGATTGTGGTTGGCGAGATACATGCGTTCGAGACTTTGGTTGCGGTTTAGTTTTGGTGGTCGTTGGACGGTGCAAGGGAAGGCTGCATCTGTGGGGCTGAAGGGTGTTTCCCACATTTGACTGAATTCGTCCAGGATCCAGGGCACGGCCGTCTGGTTTGCGTTGTAGTCCATGAACACTACCAGTCTCTTTTGGGAGAGGATCATTTGTCCAAGGGTCGGCCAGTCGTCTATTGCCATTGGGATTTGTGGTGGGGTGTATGCGTATCTTGCTAGTCCGGAGTTTTCAAAGGGAGCGCGGTAGAGATTCACGTCGACTTGATCGGAATTACCAAGGAGAATGGTGAGAACTTCGTAGGGGTTGGCGGCGAGCCATGTCGCAATCGTCTTGAAGGAGGACTCGATTGTGCCGACGTTTAGTAGATCGCAAGAGGTGTGGCAGTACCAGAAGGTGTTATTTTCATAGTGAGTCTGTGCCTGCACTGTTGCTTGTCAGATGAAATTACGCTTTAAAAACTTCGGAAATGCATTGGATAACGTACACATGCGAACGCCATCATTCAATTGAGCCGTCACGCCCAATTCCTGATTGCTGCCCGTATTATCAGACTTAACGAAAGGGTAGTTATGTGCGGCCACATTTGTGATGTTGGAGTACTGCCTGTTACAAAGTTCTGCATAGCCATTACAAGGTTGAGTGTTTGTCGGTCTTGAAGCGGAAGACGTGCTCGAGGCTGTGGCGTTTCCAGATCTCGTCGACGCCGTTCCTCCTCCCAAATATGTAACTGATGGGCTTGTCGATGTCCCTAACGTTATGGTCCCATTGCTGCTTCCTGTGGATGATGATGACGATGCAGCCGCCGAATTGGTGCCAGAGAGAAGAGTAGTGGATGATATGCCCGAGGACAGCGTAATGGTTGTGGAAAGAGAAAGATATGAGAGGACGCCAGTAGGCAAGTCACCAATTGCGCTTCCTCCCGATGTCGCAGTTCCAGTCAAAGTGAGCACACTCTGCGCAGACACAGCGGCAGCAGACAGCAGAGCCGTCCAAATGTGAGGGGCCATTGAATTGTGACAGAACAGGATAACTTCAGGCTGGAAAGCGACGGCAAGCAAGAAACGGCAGAGGAGGAGTAAGGGAATATGGAGTAGTAAGTACGGAGTGAGGTCGGTCGGAAAGAGTGTCTTGGCCAGTACAGATGACGTTAGGGGGGAAGGGCCATGGATGGACTAGAGACGGCCCAGTTCAGCATCGATAGCAGTAGTGCTGGGGGGTGATAGCAGTAGTGTTGGGGGGTGATAGCAGTAGTGTTGGGGGGTACACACTGGGACTGGGACTGGGACTGGGACTGGGACTGGGACTGGGACTGGGCCTTTTCATATGGTGTTCTGAGCCTGATGTTCGCAGTCCGGGGGACCCCTTTTCCAATCGACGCGGATCTCGCGGGATTCCCTGCGTGCATCTCTCGCGGTGACTGCATCGACCAGCATGTTGACTACGGACCCCCCATTTGGTAGAGGGGAACGCGTCGTGCTTTCGATGAAGTGACGTCGGAGATCCCTCTTCGGCTCGAAGATCGCATCCCCCTTTGAACTAGAAAGCCGCCAAGTCGCCAACCATGAAGGTTCCATCCTCGAATCTGGGAACGATCAGTCCCCGAGTCTGGCAATGATCAGTCCCCGAGTCTGCGCCCAACAACAACTACCGACTATTCTACCTGCACAGACGCGTGGCTGCAGCGGACAGGGGGCCGCTGACCATGGCCTTCACTGTGGAAAGGATGATGATGTCGCCTTGCTTGGTGTCGTTCTTTCACTCTGCGTCTGCGTGCTGCGAGGACGGAGGTAATAGTTCTAGATCTCTTCCACACACCAAGCAAGCAAGCAAGCAAACGAAACATTGTCTATTCGCTGCCAACAGCGTTTCCATTCACTTCCCTAACAGTCTCTAATCCCCCCTCTCATCTCTCTCCCTCCCGGATCTGGTCCTTCCTTCATTGCTGCCGCCATGGGTCTTTTTGGCAAGAAGAAGCCCGTCGAAAATGAACCCCTCGAAGATTCCCCAACAAGAGCCGGCCATTCTATAGAGACGGACCGGACTCTCACTCACCATGGCGAGGAAATGTCAAAGACGCAGCTGAAGCGGGCAACAAGGACGAGAAAGATCTGGTCCCTCATATCCGCCTTCTGTCTCTTACTATCCGTCATTTTCCTCATTCTCGTCGAAGTTGGAAACACAAAGGTTGGAAAGGTTCGCAGCAGCATTTACTTCATTCGTTTGAACTTGTCTCAAATCATACCCTCGTCCGTCCCATCTGGAGCCTCCTTCACAAACTCCATTGCGCAAACACTGGGCCTACACGACTACTACCAAGTGGGTTTATGGAACTATTGCCAGGGAAATGTAGGCGTGGGCATCGATGAATGCGCCCCTACAAAAACATTGTACTGGTTCAATCCCGTGGAGATTCTTCTCAGCCAATTGCTGTCAGGAGCTACAAGTACGTCCCACCGTGCCTTCCACAATCACCCCCAATCGCTAATCACAAGCAGTTGCCCTCCCCACCGAAGTCACAACCGTTCTCCGTATCCTAAAAATCGCTTCCCAATGGATGTTCGGCCTCTTCCTCACAGGCGCCTGCGCCGATTTCGTAATGATCTTCCTCACCCCCCTAGCCATCTACTCCCGCTGGGCCAACCTAGCCATAACACCCCTCACCTTCCTCGCCGCCCTCTGCACAACCGTCGCAACCATCCTCGCCACCGTCATCTTCATCGTCCTCAAAAAAGCCGCCGAAAGCGTCGCCGAGGTAAATCTAAAAGCGAAAATCGGCACCAAAATGTTCGTCTTCATGTGGATCGCCGCCGGTTTCTCCATCCTCGCCCTCCTCATCCAACTCTGTCTTTGCTGCTGTTGCGCGAGTAGACGCGATGTCAAAAGGGGGAAGAAGAAGGGGAATAGACATGCCTACACTGACGCCGGCGAAACAGCCATCTCGGAGAAACCGAAACGAACCATGTTCGGACGCAAGAAGGCGTAAATAATTCAACCCGTCAAACCCTCTATTAGTAGAAATCTCTTATCTTTATACGCATTGGGTCAGCGGGCGTCTTTTGGATAAATACGGTGTGTGTACATGAGCGTTTCGCCGTTTCGATCCTGGTTGTATCGGTATCCTAATCCATCAATATAATGTCTACAAAGGGGAACTTGGGATTTTCTCTTCTCAAACTTTGACTGTCGCAATCTTTATCTATACTCACAAGTTCCCTCTGAGCTTACGTCGAGATATAGAAGTGATCTGTTACATTCAGTATCCCCAAATTCCCAATAGTAGAAAGTACAGATACCTTTCTCCGAGTACAGAAAAAGAAAAAGAGAGAAAGATGGAAAATCTAGGTGGACCGAACCATCTCCATCTCAACTCGAGCTGAGATAATAAATACAATGGATAAACCTACCTTCTAACCCTTTATCTATCCGTTATAGAAGTACGAGTTATGACCCTACCTAAACGATCGGAAGAAATTATTGTCAAAACAAATATATCCTAGATACAAGACACGCAAGTATCCCTTTCCAAACCCAAAGTTAAAAATAGTAATACCACCTCTTTTTCTCTACTGAAATAAAAGAATACAACCTCAATTTTCCGTGTCGCGTGAAAATAAAATCGGAATTGGAACCACGGTGGTTATACTGTATATACCTATTAGTTCGAAGGGGACTGTGGATAAGTTCCCTTCCATCTCCTTGACCTTGACGGTTATATATACACTTGTAAGATGCGATACTCGGTTAAAAAATCATGAGTTCATAATATTCATTTCGCCGTGAGAACGGTTAGGTAGCGGGGAATGTAAAACCTAACCTTACCTCGAGGTCTTAACTTAAACACCTCCTTCGAGGAAACCCCGTCTCCGCTGCTNAATAATCGAGTTGTGTGGTCCGTGCAGCCGCACTTACGAAGCAGCGGAGGTAATTACTAATACCAGCGCGCCCTAGACTCATTTTAACAACTAATGAATACAGGCCTCCAGTAGGGATAATTCGCCAATTATTGACCTCAGATCTCATCGATCAGCTTACCAACCAATGAATACCAATCGGAAAAATTGAAATAAGTCGGGGGCGCGCTGGTATTAGATCTTGAGATGTATATACCGACTAGCTTATCAACTAAGTAGTGGTTACCAATCAGTTTCGAAATCGTCCTGGGGCGCGCTGGTAGGACTTAGAGGGAACACGATTCTTGCCTGTCTCCTTAGCTTTACATCGTCATTCTGTCACTAGTTTTGACGGAGTTTACGATGCTCTCGCGTTCTTTCGCCTCAGTCGGGGTCGGGGGACCTCATAGGGCCGAGTTGATTAAAAATCAAGAAGTCCCACTCAAGCTTCAGCTCGTTGTTATTGTATAATTAGTTTCTGTCCTTGATGCCAATCATTCGTATTCTTTGAACTTCAACCTTCCTCACTGAGTACCGAGTTTACTAGTACACCAACTCTTCACCAACTTCGCTCAACGACACCGACAACCTCAACCCCAACTTCAATTAAGATACCAAAACCCGAAATCACAACAATGACGGCATCCAAACTCTTCACCCCGCTGCAAGTGGGCAAGATGGCTCTTCAGAATCGTCTTGTCATGGCTCCTTTGACGCGTTTCCGAGCAGACGACAACAATGTCCCGCTCCTCCCAATGGTCAAGGAGTACTACGACCAACGCTCATGCGTTCCTGGGACCCTCTTGATAACAGAAGCAACATATATCTCCCCTCAAGCACGGGGATACCCCAACGCGCCCGGACTTTTCAAAGATGAGCAGCTCAAGGCTTGGAAGGAGGTCACAGACGCCGTTCACAAGAACGGTAGTTTCATCTACTGCCAGCTTTGGGCTATGGGTAGAGCTGCTGTTCCGGCGTTTATGAAGAGTCAGGGCCTTGATATGATTAGTTCTTCTGCAACGCCAATGGATGAGAAAAGCGAGACGCCGAGGGCTTTGACGGAAGATGAGATTGAGGAATTCATCAAGGCGTATGCGAGTGCGGCCAAGGCCGCTGTTGAGGTTGCTGGGTTCGATGGAGTGGAGATCCATGCTGCCAACGGCTACCTCATCGACCAGTTTACGCAGGATACTTGCAATAAGCGTACCGATAAATGGGGAGGCAGTGTGGAAAACCGTTCGCGCTTTGGAACCGCTGTCGCCACTGCTGTTGTTGAAGCTGTTGGTGCTGAGCGCGTCGGGATCCGTCTTTCCCCTTGGTCCACCTTCCAGGGAATGAGAATGGCGAACCCGGTCCCTCAATTCACTCACCTCATCAATAATCTCAAACCGCTTAAATTGGCTTACCTCCACCTCGTCGAATCCCGGGTCGAGGATAATACTCCCGCCAACTCTCCGGATGAAACCTGGAACCGCTCCAAACATTCCAACATCGAGGCTCTCGATTCCCTCGCGTTCGCTTTCCATGCTTGGGGCAAACAATCGCCTATTTTGCTTGCTGGTGGCTTCAAACCAAAGGAGGCGTACGAGACTGTTGATGGGGAGTTGAAAGATCAGGATGTATGTATCGTATTTGGAAGGCATTGGATTGCGAATCCGGATTTGGTCTTCAGAATCAGGGAGGGGATTGAGTTTACCAAGTATGATCGGAATACGTTTTACAAGGCGAAGAGTGTGGAGGGGTACACGGACTATGCGTTTAGCAAGGAGTGGGAGGAGAAGAGGGGGAAGTTGTAGAATATAACGATGAGGAATTTGGGGAGTTTGGAAGTGAAAGATTCTCTATAATAGACTTAGACGTAGAGAGCTGTTCTGAATTGATTCCGTTTGTTGAGGATGATAACCGGAATATCTATACAGCCTTGTTGGACTCGTTACCGACATCGATAAATTTATTGTGATTTCTTACCTTTACTCATGTTCAGGCGGGTGATTTGGATTTGAGTCTATTCTTAGCCATACTCGATCCAAAAACATTCTGTGAATGCATCAATTCCTCCGAGTTGCGAAGAAACGGTATAGATTCAGGAAACTTGAACGCAAGATCATGCTGTTTCCATGATCAGAAATCAGAAGGGGAACGCGGGCTTGGATTTATGTTGGTGACATCGTCCCACGTCAACCACAATCATGGAAAGCTACAAGATCATCATGTATAGATGTATGACTAAAACTGGGCGATTGTGGGGGATGGGATATCAATATTACCTACTATGGTATATGCATGCTCTCGTACAGGTAGATTACTGTGTACTTCTATGGTAACCGTAACCCCTCCTCCCTGCCTTCGGGTCTCTCCGAGCCGCGCCGGGTAATCGGCTGACAGTAGAACGTGCTGGAGAGCGGCCACAACTCCAAATTAACCTCAATCAATACTTCCTAGGGACGTCAACCGAACACGTCTATAAGACACGATCGATGCGCCCTCCACTCCTGAGTTTGGAAATGTCTCTTTTTTGTGGCGGCGAGTTCGGGTGTCGGATATCAACCAGCACGGTATCTCAATTGCAAGCCAGCATCTGTTTATTGACAAGCCAGCATCGATTCATCGATAAGCCAGCATCTGTTCACCGACAAGCCAGTATCTGTTCACCGACAAGCCAGTATCTGTTCATCGACAAGCCAGTATCTGTTCATCGACAAGCCCCAGTTACCGTCCAGCGCAGCGTTGGATATGCATGCCATGACATCCGCCCCCTCCTCCACAAACGAACCAGACTCCCTAACTCCATCGCGATCAAGTCAACGACAGATGGTTGAGTGTTGGTAACGTAGCAGTGTAGCAGGAGGTCTTGGAGCTGTTGCTCAACGAGCCCAGTCTCGACCATGTCGTGTCCTGGAGCTTGTTGTGTGGCAAGTTGCGAATACGAAGAACAAGGTGAGAGAACATTACGCAGTAAATTTTATTGACGACTCCGTTCGCGATGGACAATGTCGCGCTAACTCATCATGTGGTATAAGTCCGAACTTCATAACTGCAATAGATTGTCGCCAATATACGACCAATCTTGGAAAAGGCACGAACCAGAACGCTGCGAGTCTCTACGACCCTGTCTCCAACAAGTACGATCCTTCTGACGCTCCAAGAGACATTCACGCCTCACATCCAGGCCTTCCTCCCGTCAGGTCACCTCTGCACCATCTGAACATGTGCCAAAGAAATCCTTTCCCTTCAGCCATCCTGCACTCAAGATGCAAAGGCGCCAGCTGCGCCGGCCTGTTTGCAGTAATAGTTGATTTCGTCACCTCCAAGATGCCACTCTTTTGAATAGCATGTTGGTGGGGAGCTGGTAATCACACAATCTGGGCATGTGTTCCATTGGGCTGCACCCTTATTAGCCCTCTTGCCGTACGCAGCACATGCTGCCCTCGTTGCGGCCTCATGGTAACCAGCCTATGGAATGTCAGCTCATCGTCGAACAACATCGCAGTATCAATGATTGTCACTGACCGAATGTTCAGGACCATAGTAGCACAGAGCGTAATTGTGAAGTTTAGCTGATGCGCCAGCGGCAAGTGCTGCTGTCAGTGCAAGAGTTGAGGTGAATTTCATTGTGACTGATGTTGCGATGGGATGTTCGTTGAGATTGAAGGAAGGATTTGAGGTAAGACGAAACTGATCTGGCTGAGTTGATTGTTGACAGGAAGGTGCTTGATTGCTGTGTCTGGAGACGGTCAGTAGGTATGTTCCAGGCTTTATATCGAGGTTTTGGTTCGGTCGCTATCTGGACGCGTCCGCCAGCCCTTGTCCTGGGGATTTTACTTTTGCTGGCTCATTTCGTTGCGCAGCTCCACACACTCCACGAGGTGGCAGCGGCTTCAAAAGGCGTGTCGTGCTTAATACCGCCGGTCATTATACCGAAAACCCCATATCGCAGCCAACTCTTCTCTCACACCATCACATCCACACCATGTTGGCCCAGCTTTCGCTTCAGCTTGTCTACCTCGTATGGTGGTCGTGCTGAAAAGCGTAACTGTGCTGGGTCGATTGCCGAACCCGTCTAACCACCACATCGCATGGACCATGCACCCACGTTCTGATCTCCCAGAATGTCCCCCCAAACTCGAATACAACTCTCCCGACGAGCCGTGCTCGGCAGATCCCGCACATGATCGACACACAGTCTGTCTGTCCTTCAATCCAAACGTTCGCATCGATCGCCGAGCATCTTCAATGAGGTTGCCAAGCCGAGATCATGAGTATCAAGTTGGTCTTTGGAAAAACAAGGCTGCTGTAGTTTACCAGCGAGAGGCTTAATTTCATCCGCACGGTCGAAGCGCCTTACCAATGCATCAGTGGGCGGCATTTGCACAATAAGAGCTCAGTTTCAGGGGTTGCTTTCAATTTTTTGTGCAACCACCATGTATTTTCGGATCACCTCGACCATCAGTATTTGCTAGCGACCATTGTTTAAGAAAGAGACTTGGCCCATCAAGGTCGACCTCATGACAACGCGCATCAAACCAACCAACACTACACAGTACAAGTTGACATCAAGTACGGACTATGCTCCGACGACTTGCAATCAGGCTGTCAGGTAGTTTAACCACATCGAGCCCACGCGACCGGATGGTTTGCCGAACGCATGTTCCGCGGCCTTATCGATTCCCTCTCGTAAAGCCACTGCATCTATTCCTTTTTTTGGATCACGTTGACATGAAAGTCTACAGTGATTGGGCTGTCGATCGTTTCAACATGTGCTACGAATGGGGAATCCATGAAAACATTCGAGTGCCTGACCGGAAACCGCATCCACCCATGCTTTGGCTCAGTTGCAAATGACCAGAATGTTTCACGTTCCTGATAGCGTCCTTCCTTCTCCGACGATCTGGAAACAACAACATGATTGCACCATAGCGGTGATCTCTTGGAGCATGGCGGTGGGTTTCTCATTTCAACAGATCAAGCGACATGGACCCTAATTGTACAGGCACTATTCCAAATCGGGGATGATGAGCCCCCCATGCTCGGCTTCCATCCCATGAAGTTGTTAGGAGTGCAAGATGAGTGTCCTTGGGACATTTTATATAATGTGCACTCACGACCGACTTACTTGTCAATCATTCAAGTCAATCACCTCGGTTCCCACAGCCTTCTTTCCATCTCCCCATAAACGCTCCAGTCACTTGGCCATGCTTCTCTCCACTCTCCTCTTTGGCGGCCTCGCCCTTGCTTTACCCTCAGTCAACGTCCAAACGCATGCTAAAAGACACGACGATGTTATCGCTTTTGGCAAAAACGGCAGAGTCGAAGTCTTCCAGCGAGACTTCTACAACGAGCTCACCAGGAATATAAGCCGCGGCCCTCCTCCCAACTCGTACCCACACTTGACCCATGACGTGAATGGCATCAAAAGTGTCGAACAACTTCTCGCTGAGAGGGAAGCCATCAAGAAAAGGGACAGCCTCACTCCCTCTTCCACTGTCCCCATCAAGGCTGGACCCCAAGAACGTGACGTCGAGAAACGTGCCTGCTCGTCGCACAAACTTGCCGTGGACCACGTCTCTAAATTCCTACAATGGGACGTCCCAATGTCCCGAGTCATCCACGCCGCTGCCGCCCAATCCACCGTCATTCTCACAGATGGATTCCAACTCGCCAATGCCCTCTCTGTTGCCGAATCCGTCGCCTTCGAATTCATCCCTGACTTCTTCACTTCGACCACTAAAGTCGAATGGACCAGGACATGGACTACGACGACCACGCTCGCTTACTCGTTCCCTGTACCAAAGGGGCAGTGGGGTATTGTTGTATCGAACCCGCAGACTGAGAGACACTTTGGAGAGGTTTGGGAAGGATGTATTGGGCAAATGAAGATGGTCTCAACGTACTCAGGAGACAGTTACCAGGATCACAGCTATGGTGGGTTGAGTTGGGTGGAGGGAACAATCACTGCTTGCACAGCGAGGAAGTACCCGATTCCAAAGTGTACTGGTAGCGGTTTCAACGAGTAGATGGTGGCGACATTTTTGGAAGCATTCGGTTTTTTTTATTCGATTGAAAGGGGACACGGAGACGAAAGCGAGGACAGGACGACTCGAATTTTTACGAATGGAATGGCTTGGAGCAACGCACGATACTCATGTGGCCACGGTTGAGCATCGCTGGCGAATTTGACTGCAGATGACATGCATGGACACACCGAGGGGACTTGATGATCCCATAATTTTTGCTTGGACGATGTTAGTTTTGCGTTTTGGGCAGAATCGTTTGCTGCCGTATGTATTTATCCGCTCGGATACCCACCGTTTTGGCAATTTGAAGAAAATTATCTGTTATCGCATTGTTTGTTCCTTACTCTCTGTACCTCATGATTCTGATTTTGATGTTCGAGACTCTGTCTTTCAATTATTGCCATTTTGTGCCGAAGTCTTCGAGCCGGTTACTACTGACGTGGAATGAATTCCCCTCCCATTCTCTTTATCTTTATCAGTACGATATGGTCACCTATCCGCACCCGCAATCCAAATCGATCCAGACTTTTACCTGCCCTCTCAACAAATCACAAAGCTCCATCGTCTCATCGATAAGCCACCATTCCCCCAATCTCTCACCGCATAACTCGTACACGCGCGCGCGAAACACTTGCAAATGTCACCACTTAAGTATGCGCCTAAGATCCCCACACGCTCCAAATCCCCATAATCAACCAACCAATCAGCCAACCAATCAACTAATCGACCAATCAATCAGCCAACTAATCGACCAACCAACCAATCAGCCAACCAATCAACCAATCAACCAACCAATCAACCAATTAATCAACCAACCAACCACCCAACCACCCAACCACTTCCCCACCATTCCCAGCATGCAGCGAGTAGTCCCGTATCCGTAGACCCAGTCCTCCCATCCAAGACAAAAAAAGCTTCTCCCCCCCAAAAGAACATAAAACACAGGCGTCCCAGACCGTGCGCACCACCGACACCGACACCGACACCGACACCGCCACCATACCCAGGACGCCCTTTTTTGCTTTTCAGAAACCCAATTATAGAACGCCGTTATCGAGTAGATATCGGAGAATATGGCTCGGAATGAGATGACGATCTGCAAGGGTTTTTGTTGGAGGGGTGCTGGGGTGGTTGGGTGATGTGCTCTCCCCTCTTTCTCTCTCTCGGTTGTATTGCCGGGATGGGATACGGTGAGGTGAGGTGAGGTGCTCTAGGGGTTTCGGCCGCGGTGGCATGGTTGTACTCTTGGATTGATACGGGTTCGGGGGATGATGTCCATGGATGCCTAACCTAACCCTCGGGGTAATGGTGGGCGGGATGGGTTTGGGGACTTTGTTGTTTTGGAGGTTGATGTGTAGCTGGTGTGTACACAGTAGGAAATACTAGTACTTAATTTGTACTTAGTATTTCTGGTTTGTGGGAGTTCCTCGCCTGAGTTGGCATCGAGGAGGAGTGTCGATGGATTTTTTGTTTGGATCTCTATTGATGAATGTGGTAGGTTCTTCTTTCGAATAGAGATTTGATAATATTATTTTAAAATTTCAAAGTCACGGCAATTGCTATAGATATGACCACGTGAGATAGCCTCGTGCTCGTGCTTGCCTTGGACCCTGCATAATCACCGTGGCAAGTTTCGGGAGGCCCGAGCCCGAACCCGAGACCGCGGTGTTCTATCGATTCGTGTCTCAGCTTCTTCACAGCATTATGCTTTCCAAGTGATCGAGGCCGCTTTTCGGAAAACCCAGTTGACACAAGAGAGCGATCGGACAATCAAACGCTCCCAAGATATGCCGAGCTACTGTATTGATAGTAGTAATTACAGTACACATAATAGTGTTGACAGATATTGTATGTAGGACCCTCTAAAAACCCTCTAAATAATAGAGGCCTTGGTATGTTTCAAAGGCGTGTGATCGTCCCATCGCTCTCTCTTGGAACCTCATCTTGTCAACTGGGTTTTCCGAAAAGCGGCCTCAAGCACTTGGAAAGCACAATACGGCGACCTCGACTCGGAACAGGGCAGATCCGAGTCGCCGATTCTCTGACGGGCCCTGGAAATTGCCAGATCATACATTTGGTGAAGGTGAGTCGATACCTTATCAACGACAAACCCAGCACTTTCCGCACATGACGCAGAAGACTCGGAGTTTGGAAGCATCCAAACGCCCCAAACCAATAGCCGTAGTCGCGCCGGCGTTGTAGTGTTTGCGCAAGTCAGACAGGGATGGATATCGTATTGGTCGGTGATCAAGGAACAGCAACTGAGCAACTCGCCGGGGAATAGTTTCTGTCAAACCTCGCAGACGGAACTAGCGAGTGCGTCCAGGACTGCGTCGAGCAAACGGCAGATTCCGCGACCAACCATGGACAGGTTCGAGGAAACAAGCGAGGATTCGGAAACCTTCTCTTTGGTTAGATGGGCTCGTCCTCGGACGACGGAAGGGATTCTTTCTGCCATTTTTCTCGGGCAGGTGTGATGGCAATATATTTATCGCCGATGAAGTATGGGGAGGCAGATGGAGGAGTATTTGGATATTTGGTCAGACATTGCCTGATTGGTGCAAACGAGGTCAGGGTCGTATGGGGTCCGAGCAATGGGGAAGGTCGGAGACGGTTCCGTATGGTACATGACAGGTTCATCGCCGATGTGGCTTTCTCTGGAGACATCTTGAACGAGCGAGGCCATGGAGGAGTTCCCCGGTATCTATAAGAGGTGGAGGATGACAAAGATACGTGTAATCGATACCGTGAGGGTATCACCACTCTCTACTTATCACCACTCTCTGCTTATCACCACTCTCTGCTTATCACCACTCTCTGCTCACTCAGGTCACTGTCAGCAACAACTCTGTATCTTACCTTCAGGCTCTGGTGAGGGAAGACTGTGACACCCTCCTCGCTTTTGATTGGCCCTTCGGCTTGGAGGGCTCTGCTGATCGAGCATCAGGCCATTCCAAGACTCTCTTCAAGCCTATGGCTGATGGACCTGAGTGCCTTGGCCAGCCCCTTAATAAGGCTGCATCCGTGTGTCTTGACCTTCTTCAATTCTGCATCGCCGCCAGATATCGATGAAGGTCCAGACCAATCCCAAAGCAGCCACGTTAACCGGGATGAGGTCTCTCTCCAGACATGGCACCATCAGCACGAGATGCTACAGGCGTGGAGTATCTGAAGCTTCCAGCACGCTCTCGAGAAGGGCTGCAGCACGCAGACCAAGCCCGATAACCCGAACCGGCCAACCGCATCCTCAACCGGACCATTTTCCTCAGCGCAGCTGCTTGCCAGATATTTTGGCGTCGAGGGGCTTGCTGGAAAAGAGGAAGCGTGGAAATATAAGAGCAAGTGAAGACTCTGTCATCATGAATAAGCTCCCAACAGACTAGTACTTTTGTTCACCATTGACTTTCAATATACTTTGGTCGACTTTCAGCCTTACCATACTCCCCACCATACAACCTCATCATCCATCGACAAACTAGCCTATCACCCAGCCTTGTCTATCAGGGTGGTATGCCTTCGACAACGCAGTCAAGAGAGATGGATTACTTTAGTCAGTCTCCATCCTTCAAATCGGCTCTCCATCATTCTAACATCAAGCAACAGCTCAATCAACGCCAAACACATCAATAACCTGGCCAAGCGACTACCCCCTCCACAGTCCAAGCATCGACGGCTGGCTAAACCAAAATGAATGGAACTTCTTCGAAAACGAACCCGTCCAATCCCCAACTCTAGATCTAGAGCAATACATCTCCCCCCAAAACCTCTACAACATCTCCTCCACCTCAGTATCCCCACACAACCACCACGCCTTCTCAGAAGCCTCATCACCCGAGACCCCATCCCTCTACGACGAAGATCTAAATCTCAAACAAGAACCCCTCTATACCCCCTCCCCAACAAACGCCATCCCCACGGCACCCCGCAAACGAGGTCGTCCCCGAACAGCAAGAACGAGCGAGGATACAACATACGACGAATCAACACACATATCCAAACCATCCAAACCATCAAAGCGCCAACCGCACAACCAAGTCGAGCGAAAATACCGCGAAGGCCTCAACGCCGAGCTGGAGAGACTAAGAAAGGCACTTCCCACAATTCACAATTGGGAATTGGCATCTGCCTATGGTGGTTCGGGGATGCCCAAAGCTTCGAAGGCTGCCGTGTTAGCTGGTGCCGTGGCTTATATCCAGGACATGGAGCGGGAATGCGATCACCTCAGGCGGGAGAACGAGTTGTTGAAGAGTGGAAGGGGTATTGCTTTGAGGAAGCAATATGAATGATAGTCCGACAAGATTGTCCCTTGACGGTATTTCTTTGCTTCATTTGTGGGAAACGGTACTGCAAGAAGGAACGTTCTTGACGAACGGATTGTTGTCCAGATCTATGGGTTGCATTTGCTCCAAGTAGACGTATCCTGGCGTTTGTGTTTTGGAAAAGTAGGAAGAGAAAGATGTGGCCTGGTGCCGAACATCAACCGTCTTCTCGCAGCAATAGCGACGGAAAATCCGGGCGGCAATTAATGAGTTGACGACGATACCAGCACACGATGCTGTAGCTAATGGTTTAGCACATTCTACAATAACTGATCCTCTCTTACTTGTTCTGAGCTAGTGTCGGCTTGCCTCATTTCTTAGTTCCTGCAGCAATGGAATCCTGACCGACAAGCGGTGAGCAGATGATACCAGCAGAGAATGCTCTAGTCAGTAATCTCACAGCAAACCGTACAACAGTGTCTCACCTGACTCATCTGATTCGACACTTTCCAAAACAAAGCCAGAAACGCGGATTTGACACCGTGCCGCCATAAACGCCCCAGATGCCACAGACCCCGTGCCCCCATAAAACAAAGCCCCAACAAGCGGAACAACCCGATTGTATATTTCCCTTTGGAATCCGCTATCGGAAAGTTGACGATCCCTATTCATTTGCCACAAAACCCATACGGAGTACTCCGAGCCCAAGAACCCGCCCCCAAACGGACCAGAGATAACCCCCCAGATTTAAAGGAGGGGACCTCATGCTCGCGGCCTCGAATCGAGGATCCATACTCCAAGCGGCACAACACCCAAAACAAACAAAATCCAGGCTAACAACGTTTCACCCGCTTGTCACCCCAGAAAAGTTCCCGTTGCACATACATCCATCGGCAGACGCATCCGCAGCGCGCGCGCACCCACACGACCGGGAACGTAAGTCTCACCATACGCAATCTGTGAGTGGGCTGGACGTCACCCGCGCTTGTGGGATACACCGGGTCCAGCCTCATGACTCCAGTCGCTTCGTGGGGAAGGATGACTCGGCTCTGGCTCTGAGATATTTCTGTATCCCGCGGACGAGGGGCCCTAGCGGCTGGAGATTTAGGCGGATCTGTGTTCCGTTCGGTTCGGATGTTTGTACGGATACATTTGTTGCCTATGCTGGCAGGCCGAGATTTGAGGGCTCAATTTTCCTTTTTTGGTGACTTTTTGACGGCACAGTGTCGTTCAATTCTGTACGCTCCTGAATCTTCATTGTCTTGAGATTATGTGGGAGCGCGGGTTGACTTCTTGTTTACTTTTCGATTGGTGTTTTTTTCGGCTATCAAGATTTGCTTCGACTGTGCTAGATTTAATCATTTGTAAAGCTAGACTTTGAACTTATTCCCTTCGGCGCATGTAATCGTACGCAGTTCGGCGATCAAATATTGTTTCTTTCAGCTGAGCTGTGATGAGTGGCGGGGACGAATTTGTTCCTCGCCTGTGATTACCTAACAAGGTCACATGCCGAGTACGTGGTGAGAGGAACTCTTGGAGCCGCAACGCTTCGTGACTGCTGATCAATGGTAATTCAATTCTTCCGACTGATTCCCTCTGAGTATTTCGTTAGTGCATTCGTAACAATACAATATGTGATAGTACATATGACAAGAGAAGATTTTCTAAATGATGCCACGGCTGGAAGAGATCGCGTGCAACTACTGCACCATTTCTCTTTACATTGCCTCCCTGAAGCTGTACTACAGCAGCGTACAGATCAAACGATGGAGCAGAACTTTCCGAAAAGGAAGGTCCTCAGACTCATCCAGAGGCTGCTGCACATTGTTCAGGTTCAGGGATTTCAGACTCCTCGGCGTCGACGCGTTTGGTAGTGCTGGACTGATCCTCATCCGAAGGACACTCATCCGGGGTGACTTCTATTAGCTGAGGCATACCATCGAGATGCGCCACAGGAGGCGCCTTTGCGCCTGCGTCGCTTGGATCAGTTTGGGCTGAACCGGGTTTCTCGGGTTCAGTGGTGATTGTCGCGTGATCACCTGTACTTTTGGAAAGCTCGTCGGCAAACTCCTGCGTGCCATCGACATCCTCCTCGTATTTTGTTGTTGGCGGTGAAGATTGCGGTATCAGGTGCTCTGGCGTCCACTGCTCTAAATCGTCTTGGTCGATGTCAGTGTCTTGGTCCCCACTCTTGTCTTCAGATGCCCTCCTCCCTGGCCGCTCAAGTTTGCCTTGCGCAGCTGTGTCCAACAGACTGACCATTTTCAGAATTGTCCGAACGAACGCTTCGCTTTGTTTTGCCTTGTCGTCTTCGTTCGGCTGCTCTTCGAGTTTCGGTGTGAAAATCTCCAAGTCTCCGTATTTACCGCCTAGTCTCCCGCCCTCGACACTGGTGTAGCGCACAGGATAGCCCCCGAAGGTATAGCCAGCTGACTGTATATGCTCGACGCCGGCGAAGTAGTAATCGGCCAAAATGGCCGCGTCATTGAAAGTCTCTGGCAATTCGCCAGCATCCGACTCTTTCCTTGATCTTGTCGGCGCAGCCTTTTTCCCGTGTCGAGTAAATGAAGATGGGACATGTATACGCACAGACGGAGGGGCACGAAGGGTTCCATTGTCAGCCACAATACTGGCTTTCGTGCGTTCTATGAATGTCTTCACCTCTGGCTGGGCCTCCAGATATTCGTTGCTTGCGTGATACGTCACTTGTTTTTTGAAGCAGAGGTCAACAGCCTGGGAAGGTAACATGACAAAGGTTTGCAGATCTCGGCTGATGAGTTGCAACCCCTTGAAATCACAACTCTTCGAAGGGGCGCCGAAATGGTTGGTTTCTGGCTTAATCTCGAAATCCAATCGTATGTCAGGAAGATGTGGACCTGCCGACCTCCAAGGATCATGTATAAGCCGGAATGAAAGGATATTGGTCAGGTCCTTGCGATCCCAGAATAGATGCGGTAACAGACTAGAAAAGCCAGGAACTCGGCGTAAGAATCTTGCGTGATGTGAGGGTTTTGCCGCAGGAGTAATACCCAGACCCGAGCCCGAGTCTATGGGGTGTAAAACAGACCCTAAACTGACCGAGAACGTGGCAATCGACTGTAGGTTCCAGAACTTGGCCCACGCAGGGGGCTCACCAGTAAACAGAGCAACGGCATTTGGAACAATGGGCTGCAGCCAGTGACGCGCCGTGGTTATATACTCTACGATGGGTCCGTGTTCGATCTTGCTACTGCTGGCCTGGGGTGGAAGGCTGTCAGAGATGTGAGGAGACTCAAGCTTGGAGCGAGAATGTTCAGGTTGCGTCGGTGTTATGGGAGCACACAACCGACCATATAATCTGCTGCGATCACGATACGGTAAAGCCTCGAGGTCTGACACCTCTTGCATCACGACATCGGTAGTTCCTGGAACCGTGAGGGAGGTTGCTTTTTTGGAAGTTGCACTTTTCAAAGGAACCTGAATATCGATCAACGCTAGAAGACCCCTGAAGGCATCCTCCACGGAGTCATTTCCAATACCGGTAATGGCAACATTCTATGGCTTGGTTATTATCATTGGGTAAGTGAATCAAGGTATCATATCCTTACTTTTCGGTCTCTACTGTTCGCATATCTCATCGTCGTGCGTGTTAGGCTGGAAACCAAGGCAACGTCTTCGGGGCGGAAGAGTATGGGTTGCCGGAACCCAGATAGCGGAAATAGCTTCACAGCATGTTGCAACCACAATCTGTTGATATCCTCGAGCGCGTATATGGCTGAGGCTTTGTCTGCAGTAATTCGTATATTTGACCCATCGATCTTAAGCTTTGCCTGCCGGTTTTCTGTGATTTCATCCAGGAATGAAGGTTCTAGTGATGTCGTTAGATCTAGCCAGGTGCAAAGCATATTGTGTAGCTAACTTACTGCCAGCACTGAGCAGTTTGATCCCTGATCTAGGCAGAGTACAAACAAGTTCACCCAATCTTTCCACTTCCTCTGTAATCTCAACTCTCCAACATTTTTTCAAAACAGCTCTGGCCCGCTTGTGTTGTTGTAGCCTTAGTTTAGGCTTGTTCGCGGGCTCTGGCATCCATGGACGAAAGTGAAGATCAGGACTCTTATTTGCAATGTCATTTTCGGTGGGATCTTGCGATTGCGGTGACGACTGTTCTGACATCCTACTTGTCGATCGACTGATGTAATTATCCAATTGTTTGATACTATAACGCTTCGTTATTACTTTGCAAAGCTGAGCGAAGTCCTTTTGAGCGATTATCAAGCGCTCAGAATTAGGAGGCCTTGTCCGAGACCACAAAGCATCCAGCTGCCGGTTCACTGTGTCCTGTTCCATTGGAACATCTTCTTCCTCAAGGTTTGCGAGTAGA
This sequence comes from Venturia pyrina ICMP 11032, assembly GCA_000738655.1. Lineage (NCBI taxonomy): Eukaryota > Fungi > Ascomycota > Dothideomycetes > Venturiales > Venturiaceae > Venturia > Venturia pyrina. The sequence goes on along the minus strand of JEMP01000041.1, from coordinate 607,607 downwards.
GTTTTTCTACAAGAATCTGTCACAGCATGCTCCTCTTCTTCTGTCTCTTTCTGCTTTGCAGCTTCTTGCTCAGCACTGGGGGGAGTATCCCTCAGAACAATGACCTCACTCGGCTTCCCTAGAGCGTTCACGGAAAGGATCTCTGCGTCCTCTCTGACCTGTTGTCCTCCTTTTTTGCCGCGCAATTTTGCTTTGTCCTTAAGTCTGCCATTACGGAATTCCAACTGTCTTCCTCTGTGCCACGCCGAATGGCCTCCTTGAGAGCCATCGTATTGTTCCGGCCTTTGTGACCGACGCGAATCTGCTCCATCACTTCCTACAAGCTCTCGAGTGATGGTAAATTGTGACCGTGGATTGCCATGAAGAGAGCGTGGGCTTGAGCTGGAGTAGCGGGTTGATTGCGGTAGAGCCGTGGACAGAGGATGTAGGTTCCGGCGGGCCAGTCGCAAATGGCATCGAAGGCAAACGTACGCGCTTGACGAAGGGCGGGGAAACATGAAGATGGTCGACGTTGGAAGCCTCCACAAAGGTTCGACATTTTGATACACTTTTTAAAGGTCCACGCCAAAAGTTACGAAAGCACGTGAGCCTGAGGTACCAAACTTGAACTGAATACGTCTCCGTACTATTAGTAGGCATTATCATATGGTTCCATGCAATATAGCCCTTACTTCTCCCATGGATTCGCGACTCACAATTTCTGTTTTCATGGAATATACTCAGATTGGTACATAGTATCATCATACCGTCTAGTACAGCAGTTCATATTAAGTACGCAATTCATCCAGCCTATCCGTGGCTCCGGAGCCCGCAGGAACTTTCCAGCTGCGAAGATCTTCTCGAACCTCAAGGTCCTCCATTTCCCTAGTCATCTTGTCGTTCCCTCTTTCGGCCTCCACTCCCATCTGCCTCGTCTGCTGCTCGAAACTGCCTCTGCCACGTACCCCTCGCGTGCCATGCATATCATCCTGATGTCGCTTTCCGAGATGATCGCGAGAATGTCTCTTCATATCCTGACGCGATCGGAACAAGCCCTGAGACCATATCGACTTCTTGCCTCCATGGAATTGACGGACGTCGCTGTCGGAAAGTAGACTCACATCTTCGCTTGACGTGGCTTTTCCCTTGTGACCAGTTCCTTCGTAGCCTTTCCCTTGCTTCCCCCAACCATCTCCTCCTCCGAATATGTCCTCTATACATTTATCTGCGCTTATCTCTCCTGGCTGGCATGTCCAGTCCGCAGCCACAGTCTTCCGATAAAGCTCGCGTAGCTCATCGCCAGTCTCTTTTGCTCTGCTGTTGACAGCAGGCATATGTAAGGGGTCTTCTGCGTCCACCTGATCTCCTGCTACAATTCCGGCTATACCATTGAAGACTGGCGCAACGCGTAGAGGCGGCGCAGAGTAGTTCCGGTCGCCTTCCGTCTGCCTCATCAATATACATATCTTGATCGTACTGTTGATCTTACTATCCTGAAGGAGATATCTCCGACAGACGCCATCCTCGCTTCCTTCTGCTTCGTCGGCATCCACGTATTCTGCCAAGTTTAATTTGAGATTGCCCAGCGTCAGTCGCTCAGGCTTTCCTTGTGTCTTGATTTCGTGGAGAACGTCCAAGTGTAGCATTGACTCGGAGAGCATGCCATTCTTATCGACGACCATTTTAATGGGTATGACAGATTCATGGTGATATTGGACTCGATGCTCACGAATCTGGCACTTGTCGGTCTGGCCATGGTGTTCGGCGGAGGCAGAGTGTGGGAGGTGCCATTTTACAAAGGATGTACCAGAAATGTATGGAATGTTATTTAGGTCGACTATCTTCAGGTGTAAATCAAACTTCGGCTTCATGCAACTGTTAGTTCGCGTGTGTTATCGGGTCAAGGTGTTTCTTACCCTTCGGTTCTTGGGCACTGAGATGGTGGTCAGTATTTGTTCGGCGTGCTTCAGCTGGTTCACCTTTCGCAAGGCCATGGCCAGCTTTGACTGCGCTCACCAAATGCTGTTTGCATCTTTGGCTGGGAGCAAGATGCTGTCTCCGATATCTATGGGTGTTTGTGTAACAACAATGGCGTCTGGGGAAGCCTGCTATTCTAAGGTTGATGTGACCGTGCTCAGGTGAACGCAGGAAGGGACTTTCCAGGTCGCGGTCGTTCAAACACAACACCAACACCCTGCTCCCAGAGAATTTACGTTGTATCATGAAATGGTAGATCCCACAGCTGTCTCTGGTGATGAGATTGCTTCTTGCGTACTCAACACTTTCCGAAAGCTGCCGGCAAAGAGAAAACCACGACCACGCCCAGACGGTGCACGGGAATGGGTTCCATTGAGCGGCGTTGTCCTCGCAAAGGGTAGCGGACCTCTGTTTGATCTCAATCTCAGTTTGCTGAACCTTGCCATCAGATGAAGAGCCTCCTTTCTGCGCGTCATTAGGGTACTTCTTGTGCTCCAACGCCAATAGCTCATTGACTTATCACCCATAGCACAGGAATGAAATGTCTTCCAGCCTCGAAAGTACCGCAAGCCCACGGGATTGTTCTGCACGACTGCCATGCAGAAATCATAGCAACACGTGCTTTCAATCGATTTCTTATTCATGAATGCGCAAGGCTTGTGCAGGACGATACAGCCAGCTCATCGTGGGTAAGAAAGACCACGATTGAGGAGAGAAAGGAAATTTCCCAGCAGCCTTTTGCTCTTAAAGACAATGTAGTCATATATTTCTATTCGTCCGAGACTCCCTGTGGAGACGCATCTATGGAACTTACAATGCTCGCTCAAGAAGATGCCACGCCCTGGGAAAGAGTACTAGAGACTACAAAGCCCGGTCTTGCGTCCACAGACAGTGCACTGAAAGGGAGAGGTTTCTTCTCAGAACTCGGCATAGTTCGCCGCAAGCCAGGTACTGCTAAGTTGTTGTATGTTCAAGCCGAACCCTGGCGTCACTAACAATATTCAGCACGTCCAGATGCCCCAATAACGATGAGCAAGTCTTGCACCGACAAAATGGCCATGTATCAATGCACATCAGTCCTCAGCTCTACGGCATCATTGCTTATGTCGCCAAAAGGAGCATATATTACAGCACTCGTACTGCCGGAGTCTCAGCTTATACTGACTGCCACTGATCGAGCTTTTGGTCGGACTGGGAGAATGTCCGCAATCAACTCCGAATCCACTCGAAAATGGAATGCTGCCTTTTCTTTCCGCCCTTTCAAAATAGTAACAACAAGTTTGGAATTTGAATGGTCACGGCGAGGAGGTAAGACAGGATGCACGATGCTTCCAAGTAATGTTACTGCTGTATACACGCCTCATTTTCAAGAGACATTGATTGGCGGTGTTTTGCAGGGGCGCAAACAACATGACCCGAAAGGAGCAAGCGCTATCTGCCGAAAGCGCATGTGGGATGCTGTGAGGGATGTACACGCCATCATGGACTTATCAATGACGATGAAGGCTTCAGATGCCGCTTGTTATCAAGATCTGAAAACTATTCCGGGGCTTGAAAACCGAAGAAGGGTCAAAGAGGATGTACGAAATGTCGCTTTAAAGGGATGGGTCAGGAATGAAGGAGATGATTCGTTCTCGTAACCAAATCGGAAGAATTTGTAAACTATACTCTGTGTCCATTGTTTCATCCCCAATATATCTATACGAGGCGGAATGGCTTGCCCAAGGCTCAGGGCAAGGCTGAACAGCTAAGGATTGTCCTTACCAAACCTGTGGATCGATAAGTTCACCTGAGCTGTAGACGGCACACGACAGTCTTTGAAGCCCGGAGCTTTTGCGCGTCCAAATCATAATTGAATCGATCCGGCATTCCAGTGCATTCCAATTCGGAATTCGTGTCCCAATAGAGCATCATGCGGAGCTCGGGTATCATCGGCTTTACGCCACATCACCATGCAAACGGTAATGGAAGCTGTGAGCCTCAACATCGGCAAAGAGCCGGTTCTGTTCCGTGACTGCGAGATGCTTACTCGACTGGGAATACACATAACGGCGCTTTATCAAGGCTACATGCGGGGGACGGTGGAGCAGCATGTCATACCCATATCGATAACCAGTTAGTAGGAAGGAAGCAACCATCATGTTGATACATCAAAGGGCGTGCTTGTCAAACCTTGGATCACGAACCAAAGTCCAAGTCTTGTTCTTTTGATTAACAATTGAGTTCTGGCAATCATTTGTCGTGCATTCTATTTGTCTTCCAATCCTCCAAATAGCCAACGACAGAAGCAACCATACAATGCGGGTAGAGATGGATCAACCTACCAACGGCAGTGTGTCTCAAGACCAGATCACTCTTGGATCATATCTTTGGACGAGGTAATGTTATTGCGATTCCTTCTCTGAATCAACATTAATTGGATATTCAGGATCAAGCAACTCGGAGTTTCCACCATATTTGTAAGACATGCCCCCTCTACCATGCAATTCCAAGTTCCACCCAAACAATCAGGACAACTCCAATTCAATTGCAATTCAATTGTTGACACAACTCCAAGGGCGTGCCAGGCGACTTTAACCTCGAACTCCTCGACGACATCTACAAAGTCCCTTCCCTCTCCTTCATCGGCAACAGCAACGAACTCAACGCCGCCTACAGCGCCGATGGCTATGGCCGCGTCAAAGAGGGCGTTCCAGGCGTCTTCGTCACAACCCATGGCGTTGGCGAAATGTCAGCGATCAATGGCGTCTTGGGCAGTCTGTGTGAGAGGGTGAAAGTTATACATGTTGTTGGACAGACGAGTAGAGCGCTGCAAGAAAACAAGATGATGATACATCATAGTGTTGGGAATACGGCGGAGGGAAAGGCACCAGATCACAGTATGTATTCGAGAATGAGTAAGGAGGCGAGGGTTGATCAGGCGATGCTTTGGGACGTCAAGAGTGCGCCCGCGGAGATTGATGTGAGTACTATCGCGATTTGAGAAGCTTAGGGGAATGCTAATGTTGTATAGCGAGTAATCCGTGAATGCATCATTCAATCGGCACCAGTCTATATCTTTCTACCCCTAGATCTCTCACAGGAAAAAGTTCCCAAGTCACTTCTCGATATATCGATCGATCTGTCCATCCACGTTGACGAGAAGGCACAAGACGCTGCGGTCACAGCTATCCTCGACGCTTTATCAGGAGCACAGAGCCCCTCGTTATTAGTCGACTCTCTTGCCCATAAGCATGGAGCGAGACAAGAGACCAGGGCATTGGCGAAGAAGCTACAGATTCCCACGTATTCATCTGGCATGGGCAAAGGCATACTAGACGAGACGGAACCATATTTTGTTGGCATGTACAGCGGCTCTAGCATTTCTGACAAATGGATCGTGGCTGCTATGGAATCTAGCGATTGTACGATCACAATCGGCAGCGTGAATGCGGACACAAATACCGGTTTCTTCGCTCGGAAGTTCAACAATAATGTCGAGATCAATCCTACAAATGTTGTGGTAAGATTTTGTATTCCATCAGATCAGAGGAACAATCTAACTCGCTTTCAGGTGAAAGGAAAGAAGTATGATGGCACTTTCATCAAGCCCCTAATAGCCGCTCTGACAGAACGCCTGTCGAGCATAAAAGTGAAAGTCCCTGAGCCAGCAAAGGAACCTGAGCACCCTCTACCAGTTGACCACGAATCGAAGAATCTGACACAGTCATGGATATGGGATCAATTCGAGAAGTTCGTCCAACCTGGAGATGTCCTGCTCGCCGAAACAGGCACATCAGGTTTCGGCATCGTTTATTCCAAGCTACCCAAAGACGTCCGGTAAGATTTGTCCCGCGCCAACTCTCAACACCATACTCACAAAAAACATAGATTTAGCACTCAAACATACTATGGCTCAATCGGATGGGCCACGCCCGCTGCGCTGGGAACAGAGGTAGCCCTCAAAGAACTCCACGAAGAAACAGGTGCCCCCCGTGGCCGCACAATCCTGTTCACAGGCGACGGCAGTATGCAACTCACTATGCAAGAAATCGGCACGATGGTCACCTACGGCTTCAAACCCATCCTCGTTGTCCTAAACAACCAGGGCTACACCATCGAACGTGTCATCCACGGCGCGCGTCAAGCATACAATGACATCAACATTGCAAAATATGAGTATATGCTTCCGTTTTTCGGACACGCGAATGCGGCGAAGTGTTACAGGAAGGTGGTGACGAAGGAGGAATTTCAGAAGAAGGTCTTGGGCGACGAGGAGTTGAGGAGTCCGAAAGAAGTGCAGGTTGTTGAGCTGGTCTTGGATGCTTTTGATGTTCCGTGGCGGTTGGCGAAGATTATTTCTATGAGGGGTCCGGAGTCTGTTGAGAAATTGAGTAAAGCTGGTTTTGTTGGCCCGGGCAAGGTTGGAATTGGTGATCGTTAGATGTTACACGAAGAAACATGACGCACTGCATTGATAGGATCATGCTGGATTGCGTTTACCTGCCCATAGATAAAACTAGTCTTCCTCAGCATCGTCTGTATCAGCTCCATCTCACGAATTCCAGTCCATCATCGCCCTAACACCCTCAAAATGCCGCCTTCAAACTCCCATCTTTCTCAATACGATAAGCCGCCCACATCCCAACCCTGTCATCTACCCGATCCCCTAAAACCTCAATAACGCCCACGACCTCTGCTCTCCCATTCTTACCCCCAATGACAACCTCTGCGTCCCTCCTCCGCTTCGGCAACGAACTAACCAATAAATGCAAATCAAGCTGGTATGCAAATGTCTTACCCAACGCTGGTCGGACATTTGTCGAGGCAAACATGGAGACTTGATCTGAGAATGTCGGGGTAGCGGAGAGGGGATCGGCGAGGTAGGTACTTTTTGGTGGTGCTTTTGTACTTGGGTTGCCGTGATTGTAGGGGAAGGATGATTTGGGGACGCTGGCCATGTTGAGGAGAAGGGTTGCGATATCATGTGTAGTGGTGAGGTGGCGGAGTGAGGTTAGGAAGGTTGTTAGAAGTGATTGGGCGCGGGTGTAGTTTGTTTTTAGGATGGGAGTGAGTGGCTGGGTTACGTTGTCTATTATTATCATCCCGATCTTCTCCAGGGGAGTCGAGGGTGGGTGTGATGTTGATGTGGTTTTGGTTGTAGGGAGGGGTGTGGTGAAGAGCATGTCTTCTTCTGAGTCGTCTTCGTCTTCTGAGTCCGCGATTTCGGTACGTGGTTTGTGTTGAGGTGATGGGTTGGGATTGGGCTGTGTCTCTTTGTTTGCGTCGCTCTCAGCTGGATAGTCACATCGCAGCTCCTCACTCAGCTCTCCCACTGCCTCTGCAACACCTACAAAATCGAATACCCTCAGAATCTTAACTCGCTCAAGTGCTCTCTCTGCTGTTGTATCTGCGTTTTCATTCGGTGGCGGTGGGGGCGACATTCCAGGTTGCAAATCACCTATCTGTCTTACTCGCCCAGTCAAGATCTTTGACCTGACTCTAGCGACAATGACTTCATAGAGGCGCAAGAGATCAAATGTGCCGGTCGTATCGATGACAGCGGCTTGAGAGATCGGAGATGAAAGTAGATGTGTGATGAGGAAATGCATTGCTATCTGTGGTGGATTCATGAGAAGAGGCATCCCCTTGAACGATGAAAGACGAGAAGTGAGAGGACTCGGTGAAAATAAGATTGGCATTGAGCCAAGCGAATCATAAGACAAGTATGGAAGGTTAAGGCAGAGAGACACCTACTGTGGACTTTCCTTGGCTCTTATCACCGCTTATGCATGATATCCGTCCATAATCAAGACCACCTTTTAGCGCTGCGTCGATGGGGTCGAAAGATTCGCCCACTCTTTTCCTCCCATTTTTGAATTTTTCATTTGCCAGCTTGAGTAACGTCGATCCTAAAATTGGAAGTGCTGGATTCGCCATTTTGACTTATTGTTGATGAGTAGATGATGGAGCTGGGAGACCCAGGAGAGAACCATTTTGGTTAGGCACCACCACGTGATTAGGCAGTTGTTCGATGATATCGCTCGATGGGATTTTTCACTTGGAGAAGTTTAATGCTCGTTGGGGTGAATTACTTATCCTGATGGTCCTTATGTCAGGGTCGATGCATCTTTTTATAGCAGTGGTTTAAGCGCCTGCTATTCGCTCAACTTTGGATCTTCGAGAAGCAAATCGAGGAAACCATCATTTTGACCTGAGAATGGTCTTGGGGTGACACTTGCCCGCGGGCAGGTGATGTCTGCGGCGGAATCCTCTACTGGCCTCACAGATCACTCGCCTTAACAACCACTGGGACTTCGATCATTTCGAAAGTCTTCCATTGTTGGGTAAGCCCGCCATGATGTAAAATATATACACAATGTAGCTCCATGCCCTTGTCTCGAAAGCCCACGCTCAAAAGTTGTCCTTCCTATACGGGATCCACTTTCCGACCTTCAAGTTCTTCTCTTCCATAGTAGCGTCTATTAATCCCAATTTCCTTATCTCGCCAGCTGTAGGTCTGTTCTCAGAAGGGTTCTCGATGGCCTTTTTGCGGTAGGCGGTTTGGATTGCCTTGACTCGCGCAACCTGTTGGATTGGTTATTAGCTTCCTTTACCTCTATTAGGATGAAAGTGCGGATGATGCGAAGAGTAATAGCCCAATCGATCCTTCTTTTACGCGACCACACACAAGGTGTATATGTGCTACCGGAAAATAGAAGAGGTGACCTATATCTGGAGCCCAAAGCTTGTTGCGAGTGGGAGGCTGTCCTACCTCTTTCCTATGATGCAAGCACTCCATGTAATCTTCTAACACGGGCGAGCATTTTGCGGCGCCTTGAGCGGAGTCGGCGGTTGTGTTCACAACATAGCAGGCGAGGACTTCTTGCCAGAAGGGAAAGCAACGGGAGGGTCCTAGAGTATGTCAGAGGTGGTTTGGGAGGGAGGTGTTGTCGCATTCGTGGGTGCAATTATGATAATTCAAGGACAGCTTGGAGTTTATTCGCACATACCGCCGTTTAAACCGTAGCCGGATGCCATTGTGAGCTGTTTTGGGGTTGTAGGAGCTGGCTGTGGAGTGGTGGTTGATTGGCGATGGAGCCGCGGACTTTAAGGCACCAATATCTGCCTTATTCTAGAATACAATCATGTTCTTCAGTTTGAATGCACGGGCTGCATTTGCCATTGGATTTCCATTCGGAATCACAACTCACCTCCATTGATTGCTACTCCCCTCATCCGATAGTGCTTTACAGACGCTCGCCATCTATAATCCATGGACTCTGGGTTTATCGGCCTGTTCTCGAATGCACTTCAATTTACAACATCTAGGGACGATCTGTAGTATCCAGACATCATCCGAAGTGCACTATCCGATTCAGAGCCATCCAGAGTCAGAAAGTCTACGCAAGACTCGCGTCCACGTCCAAGAATCTGGGGATGACCTGGCGTACCTGACTGCCTGGGCTGTCTGGCGTACCTGACTGCCTGAGCTGTCTGGTGTGCTAATGGTGCAATGGAAGCCATTCTGAATACTACCACCTCCTAACCGGAGGCAGCTACGGTTCCCCGCATTTGTCTCAAGCCCCCCTCATCGTAACCCGCATGACCCTGCAGGAATCGGCCGACGAGTTTGGAGCATGGAGAGCATTCATCTAGCTATCGGACCCTGTCCTTTGTCGGGTTGTGTATTTAACTTTGTGCTGCACTCAGCCGGTTCCCAGTTCTTATCAGACGCTCGATCCAAATCTCCCACCCAGACCTTCTCCCAAGACTTTTGTACATTTTTTTTCCTTTAGAGAATACTGATTCACCCCTTACCGCAACCTTCGCCATAAGAAACCATAAATTCGCTCTGTAGACTATGGCCTCCGAAGCTGCTAAATACGACCCCAACTTTACTCAAAATGTCATCAATGCTATTGGCCCCAACGCAACACCGCGGATACGATCCGTGATGAGTAGCCTGATTCAGCATCTGCACGACTTTGCCCGCGAGAACGAGATCACCGTCGATGAATGGATGGCTGGTGTGAGCCTAGTACGTATCTTGGATATCTACAACCACAGTCTAGAAATTGACAGTGTTAGATGAATGAGGCCGGCAAGATGTCAACCGATGTCCGTAATGAAGGAGTACTAGTCTGTGATGTTCTGGGGCTCGAATCCCTTGTCGACGAAATCACATACAAACTTGTAGCCGATTCTACAGACGCCCCCACTTCCTCAGCAATCCTAGGTCCCTTCTGGCGTGCAAACGCCCCCAAATTGAAGATGGGCGACTCTGTCTGCAAAAAATACATGTCGGACGGAGACAGAACGTGGATGCATGGTGTTGTCAAGGACTACAATACAGGCAAACCCATTGATGGTGCGGAATTGGATGTTTGGCACACTGCTCCGAACGGCATGTACGAACAGCAGGATCCAGACCAACCTGAGTTCAATTTGAGAGGTCGGTTTACAACAGGGCCTGATGGTAAATACGACTTCTACTGCCTAAAGCCGACGCCGTATCCAATTCCCAACGATGGACCGGCAGGAAAGCTTTTGTCTTTGATGGATAGACATCCTTACCGACCTGCGCATATTCATTTCATCGTAGGTTACTCGATTCCAAGACCCTGCTCGTTCCAATTCTGAAATGAAACCATAGATTTCGGCACCAGGTTACAAGCCTATAGTGACACAGCTTTTCAACCGCGACGACAAATACTTGAAGAATGATTCGGTCTTTGCGGTCAAAGATGATCTGTGCTGCGACTTTCTACCATTGAATGGTAATGACAAGGCCGAGTTTGAGCTTCCTCGTGACTTCAGAATGGCTAGTTACCAAGATCATGAGAAGCATGCTACTGCTAAGCAGTAGGTGAACAAGTTGCCATTGCAGTTCTTCAGTTGATCTTACTACTTCCAAAACTCTACGAATCTCTTTCAGTCCACCTATCGACGCTGATTATAATTCATTGTATTTTTTATTTTGCTTTCATGATCGATTAACGGGAGCTCTGTTTGGAGTTCATTCGGGAGATTTTGCGATACCATATCGCGTGAAGCCTCTCTGAGAGCTGGATATATACGCGATCAACTCAATTATTATGTCCTTATGTAATTGGCGAGCAATTTAGAATTCTGCTCAGTTTGTACAATTTTGGAAAGATTTACATAGATTTAGTCCTGAATGCAAAGACTTCTGTTCCTCAAACCTATCCCACTCACCCAGCTCATCTCGTTTATTATGTTGTTATTGTTGAACGCATTTTCGTGGGCAGGGGGAACTCCAGCTTCCTGATGCTCGAGCCTCCTGTAGGGCGTATAGACGTGATCAGTATAGGTTCTTTATATGTAGAAGCTTTCCCAACTTGCCTCCTCGTTTATTGTACATAAATGTGTTCTAGACGTAAAGCTATAATCTCGTCCAGCTTCAAGTCCCATGCTTGACCCCAGGAAACTGGGATTTCCAAGTATTCTAACATAGTTGGTACTTGCTTACGTTTAGACGTAGTACTCAGGCTGCCGAGAGTAGTCCCTTCTCTCCTATTCTTATTTTCCAAGAAAATTATGGATTTTATCTTCCTATCCATACCCCTCTGCGCCTTGTATACTTGTCCGCAAATCGTGTAAGGAATCCTTCGCGGAGGGTAATCGTAGGGCGTAAGATAGTCTACCCATTAAAATGGAAAGCAGTAAAATCTTCGAAGAGGAATAAGGTATCCTTTAGCATTATAGACTGTAGTCACGTCAGGGGGCGTGGGGGTGGGGGTTTTTCGTAGAGGTTAAGGATCCAGGACCGAATGAGTTTCCAGGCGTCTCAGGCCAGCTCATCTCGGTGTGAAGCGTCGATAGGCATAATTTTGCTGTAGATTCTTGTTCGAAGAAGAGCAAGAGCCTGTCAATCAAGAAAAAATAGTTAAATGTTGATTTGAAAGGGCTTTGAACTCGTGGTGGGGGCTACTATAAATCCACGTCGACCTCTTGGTCGGTCAAGACGTGCGCATGGATGGCAATGATACAGTCGCGCTCGTCTTCACGGGATCTTTCGATTGGTGATGAAAAATCGATGAAATGACCGCTCGTAGAGCTTGAACTCACGGGGAATGCTAATTCCTGGTCTAATACGACAAAGACGTTAGAATGATAGCGTCTGCGTGCGTACGAGCGATAGTAGTATCAATCGATTCGTGTTGATGAGAGCTTTCGACAATTGATGATATTTTGATGAAGAATTGTGTGCTGCACACATACTCGGATTCTGAGGGTTTGGTGTTTTCCTGAGAAGACATTGGCTCACTCCGGTATTCTTTCCGATATCTCTCGGATTTCATCTTTGTACCTATTCGGAAGCTCGGTTTTTGGAGGGTTTGATTCGGAAAAAGTATCAGCATAACTAGAATCTTGAGATTCTTTTTGGTTTTACTTCTCAAACTCACAAAGTAGGTTTGGATGCATCAATCGTGATGAAATACTACATAGATGACCCTCATCCGACGACTACAATTAGCGGCGGATTGTGAGAGTCCGTCTCTCGGGAGATGACAGTGTACGATATTGGTTTTAATTGAAACAGCTAATCTACATTGCGTTAGACGTAATGTCCTTGGCGGGTTGGCGTCTTTTCTCGCCTATCTAAAAACCTTTTGATCCGAAAGGCTTCTTCCATCCTATTTCCCCAACTAGGAATTTTCTTCACCTTTAGTATTTAGTATCCACACATCTTACCTCATTGCTCAACCAATTCCCAACTACAATGTCTATTACAAAGTCTGGCGGGGATACAAATGTAAATAAGATCGAGGAAATGGCGGATGAGATTGCTGCACTAAAGGCTACACTCCAAAACACCAGACGTCCATTAACTGATCTGCGAAACCAGTGAATCCACAAACATGCAAAGATCAGAAACCTGCAGTCACCGAGTAATCGATTCTTGCAAGTCCTAATAGACGGTGATGATCGCCCTTTCCTCGATGAGCTTGTCAGACAGGGCGCTCTTGGAGGAGACGAGGCAGGTTGTAAATTACGTGAAGAGATTAAGATACATATAGGACATCTCTACCCAGGCTCTGATCTTCTGGTTATGGTTAAGATCTATATTGGCCTCGCTGGCCAAGCTCGTGTCTATCAAGATTACGGCATGTCCAAAAGAAGTTTTGGGTCACTTCATAGCAGAGTTCAACGCGTTCGCTCACTTCGACATAGTCGACGTGGGACGCGGCAAAGAGAGAGCTGATCATAAACTGAGAGAAGCATTCAGGTTTTGTCTTAAGAACAAGCAATGTCAGCACATTGTTGTTGCCGGGCTGCATGATAGAGGATATATCAACATGCTCAGGGAGGCGAAGGGTAATACAGAAAAGGGACGCATTACCCTATTAAAGACGACAGTCGTCCAGGAAGGGTTTGACAAGCTCGGCTTTGAGATTAAAACATTTGGGGCGGTCTTCAAAGCTCAGGCTTTCGATTCCAGAGTTTCTCCTCCTTCACTTTCACCTCCACCATTTCCGTCTCCGTCCTCCTCTGCTTCGCCAGCACTCGACAAAGCCAGGCCACTATCGGCAAGCTCCAGTGTATTACCATCAAAAGCAAAGCGCCCGCTAAAGAAGAATGCAAGTAGTACTTCAACCAACATCCCTTCTTCGTTTCCGCAGAGGTCCTATGCATCTATGGCTGCTGGAGACGGCTCACACACGAAAACGTCCTTCGATATTGGCCCATCCAAATCTAAGCCTTCCACTCCCGTAAATGCTGCCAAGGAGCGCCTTGACGAGAAACTGGAAACGTGTGATCCTAACGACAAGACTATGGTGTTCAACTTCACACCGAACCTATGTAACGAGCATTACCTCAATGGACATTGCGATGGGCAGTATTCTGATCCCAGATGTCCTTTCCAGCACAATGTCCCGCTAAATCCAGGCCAACTTCTTGCTTTGAGACACGTAGCACGCAATATCTTTTGTAAGAACGGTAACGAGTGTGATGACAGCAATTGCCTTCACGGGCATTTCTGTCATTATGAGGTCAAGTATGGACCTGGTGGGTGTGAGAAAGGTGAAAACTGCAAGTTCTACGAAGTTCATGGGAAGGATTTGGTAAGTGCTCTTCCCACTTGTGCTTGACAAGAGATATAAATTGATGCTTTATAGAAGCCAAAGAAGTCATATACCGGGCGCTGAAGCCCCGAGAAGATTTGAAGAGCCCACCGTCTTGGACTGAACGTTCAGCTTGTACATGAACACGGATCGAGTTTCAGGAGTAATCTTTCATTATTTTGCAATGTCCCATTTCGTACGTGTGTTGTTGCTGTCTTTTCGAATGTCATTTCCTCGGTTACTGGCGTCTTTGATCTTCGGTTGGTATTATTACAGTATACAATCAATATTTTATCTCCTGTTCAGCCACCTATCTGGGTCCCAGATTCGGAGAGATCACTGCATGATGGCTCGTTCTAGATCAAAATGTTACCGTGAAAAGAGTCATCATTGGTCATGATTTCATACTGCTCTTAGTGGTGAAGACATTCGAAAGCCAATAACAATTATCGAAATCAACCAAAATTTCCAGCCTCGTCACACGTTTGCTACATTGACAGATGGACAGCCACACTAACATGAGCGACCTCTGTTTAGAAAGCATCACCTGGTCGATTCTATTCACATAAAATCAAGAACAGCAGGCCAACCGAAAGATTGTTACATGTAAAGGATCCTCTGTTAGCCGAGAAAGCCATTCAGCAACCGTCACGGTCAAGCTCTTACTATAGTATATAACCAATACCTTCTTATAGATATTTGCTCCTTCTCCATCAAACATCAACGACACCATAAAGCCAATAAACGAGGAACCAAACTTGCCAGCATAAAATCCAACACTGTTTCGACTGCCTCCACCACCAACACCTCAATATATCCACAATTGGAACTACTGTCACAACCAGAACTACAACCTCCAACCGCAATACCCAGAAACACGAATTCAATCACTTCTATGCCTTCGAATATTTCCCATTGGTGTACGCGCTGCGGCAAAGGCGCCGAGGACAAAGTGGCTTGGGACATCCACCTAAACATGCACGAGGAATTCGGTTGGACAACGCCCGATTGTAAATGCGATACTTGTACAACACAGAAATGGGCCGTGAAGTGATGCGGACTGGGAGATGAATGGTATAGAAGTTGGATGATGTCGGAGATATGCGATGTGATTTGAAGGAATTGGCTTGGGTTTTTCACAGGTTTGGAGGGTTTTGTTATGGAATTTGGGGCATGGGTGATAGGGATATGGTGGGGGTATTATGTATGAATTCGCGAGGGTGTGGGTGTGTATGAGATCTACGATAAATTCGGAGGTCCTTTTCTTTTCTCTCTCTCTCTCTCTCTCCCTTGTGGAGTTTGGTGGAAGATTATTTCGATATTTGTTCACTGACTTATGACTCTTGTTGATATCAAAGCTTTCAGCTCGGAAGTAGAATTGCTTGTTGCATTAGAACATGTTCATCCTGTGCGAGTAGAAATATGCTCACTTATCTCAACGACGAATTTCCCTTCTGACATAAACAAGTAATAACTGTATGCTCCAAACGCAATCTCTAAAACAACCACCAGCTATACCAAACCCAGAGTTCAAGTGAATGAAGCCAGGGAGAAGTCTATCTCCCAATCGCTACAACATCTCCACCCATACAGCTAAATAAACTCGATCAAAGATAAATCGTAACCACCACCACCTCATCTCCTAATCCACCTCGGCCCATCCATCCTCCTATCGTAAATCCTAGAATCCATCGCCCCATCATTCCTCCTCAAATACTCATCCCTCCGCCGAAAAAGCTGATGCTGCAAAGGATCCATTCCCCTTGGCCCACCTCCTGACAATCTCGGCCCCTCAGACCCAACACCACCACGATGCCAAGTCGAATCATAGCCAAAATCATATCTCGGATTATGCTCCCCAGGAACAATAGTATCCCCCTATTGATGCTCTTCCCACGCCCTTTCGTTACGCAATCTAATTCTGTCTCGAGGATCCATATTACGACGTTCTCCTGGATGATCTATTCCCGGATTTCGCTCCATTCCCCCGAGACGATCTATGCCGTATCCGCCATTTCGACGGTTGTGGTTGTATGCTCGTTCCATGACGATTTGTCTTCGCATTATTTCGTCTTGCGCATTACTCGAGCTGTAGTTACCGCGGTTCTGAGGGCCGCCTCCTAGATAGCCGTTGCGATTCATTCCGTGCATACTCATTCTCTCCACTCGATCCTGCATTATGCCCTGTGCCATCGCTTCTTGTGCTCGTGGATCTATGGGACCGTGGTGGCGCTGGCCGTTTCCTGGTTGTCGCTCGCCTCCTCTACGCATTCTTCTCTATTCGCGAGGATCCATGGTTTATGGTTGAGTAGTTACTAAGTTAAGTTTGAGGGTCTGACTGACCGCAGTAGTAGTAATGTTGGTAGTTGTAGTAATTATTTTTGTGGATACCGTTGAGATTTTAGAGCTGTAATAGTGGTTGGTAGAATGTAGTCAATGTAAGTAAGTAATGGTGGTCATTGTTATGGAGAAGTAAGAAAGGGAGAAAAAACCTGGCTCTTTTATAGGCGCTCCCCAGTGGGCTCTGTGAAGATAAATAAACCACCCGAAGACCTGGCGAGGAGGTGAACATCGTTGTATGTGAAGAAGGAGATGAACAGAAGATAATATCAATGTTTACCAAGTCGTCTGCCAGTGGAGGCTGAGATTCTGACGAGCCCATATCTGTGCAAGGCTGAAAAAGGTGAAGTATCCATGCTGTGCCTGGCCGTGTCATGAAGAGAATTGGTGGTAGAAGATGATACTTATCTGTCAGATTTGGGTCGTCTACCATAAACGGGAAATCCAATGACCTCTACTTTTGGCGGTTTGAAAATCTTGTTTGCTCAAAGAGCGTACTGAATTCTCAGAATGGCATCATGTAGACTACTTGTCCGCTTGGAAAATGACTTTCTGAACCTTCATCTTGTCAAAAATGTCATAGCCTTCCACAGCCTCAGACAGCGGCATGATCTTATCTGCCATGAATGAAAGTAAGTGTTGCTTCTTTTCAAGCATCGCCAACGCCTGTGGGAATATCGATCGAACAGGGCAACGGCCCATCTGAATGGTCAAATTCTTGCCGTAAGCTTGATTGCCAGTCCATGGGATCTGTCGATCCATCAGCATCCTCAAACTTTCTTCGAGCAAGTCAAAGTCACTTACCTCGCCATTGTGTACACCCACGCTGCTCATAACTCCCCAAGGCCTCAACAATTCAAAGCCCATTTTCAGCGCTGGGCTCAATCCTACAACCTCGATGACAACATCGGCGCCTCGTCCGTCGGTCAATTCCTTGACCCGAGCTTCGAGACCTTCCTTCTGTGTCATAAAATTCCATGGCTCAGCACCCAGATTCTTGGCTAAATCCAGCCTTGATTCCACTCCGTCCACCGCGATCAAATTCTTCGGTTTATATTCTTCAGCATTGATCAAAGCGCAGAGCCCAACAGGTCCACAACCAATAACTACAACTGTCAAGTCTTTGATCTGCTCTGGCGAGAAGGACTTGAACCCATTATGCGCAGCGAAGAATCCAGTAGGCCAAATATCGGCCATAAGCACAAGCGTGTGATCCTCGATATTTGGTGGCGCGAGAGAAACTGTCGAGTCGGCAAGGGGAATTCGGCAGAATTCTGCTTGTGCGCCATCAAGAAGCGCGCAACCAAATAAGAGACATGACGAGCAGCGCGAGGAGAACTTTTGTTTGCAGTAGAAGCAGTCGCCGCAGGAGACAGTGAAGGGAGATACGATCTTGTCGCCGACTTTCACGGATTTGACTGAAGAGCCTACTTCTGAGACGACACCGGTGAACTCGTGGCCCATGATGAAACCAGTGCTACTTGGTTGATGACCGCGGAAGACATGGAGTTCACTGTTGAATCTATGTTAGCCACGAAACTGATGTTGTTTTTTAAAAATCCGACTGTCCCATTGGGATTCCGAGCTGCATTCCATTCAAAGTGCATCATGCTGACAAGTATGTGCTTCCTTAAAACCCGCCTTTAGAAGATAATGTATTCGTGTCAAAGTCGAAACTGGGACATACCTTCCACAAAGCGCCGTATATCCAACCTTGACAATAATATCCGCTGGATCTTGGATCCTCGGAATGGGTCTCTCCTCAACAGCAACCTCCATCGGCCCCTTGAAGATGACAGCCTTCATCGTAGTCTTCGACATCGCGGATCGATGTAACCAATCTTCCAGCCACAACCGCGAAAAGCCCTTTCAAATGACTTCCTCAAAAATGGGTATCGATACTCGATAGAAGCTGGCTCCTTGGGTTAGAACAATGGAAGGGATGCAGTAAGTGTGAACTCGAAGAAGATTCACAAGACGAAGAGAAGAAGGTAATGGGGGATAAGGAAAAGCGTGAGTGAGAAGAACTTGAGAAGCATCTGAAAGCATTGTCTACATGACTGCTCGCATTAATTTTAGCCATCGCCACCCTGAACCCGTCCTTCCCTTCAACCTCGTCTAGCCATCAAACACGATCGGCCGAGGCTCAAATGCATTTTGCATATAGGGATATGGAGCGAAATCGGTGGGTGCGGGGCGGGAGAGGGGTCAAATAGCTTGGAATTATGGAAGCTTGGAGCTGTTGGTGACCAGATCGGTGCTTTCGCGAGATCGAAAAGAGCTGTGGATGTGTTTTGAGGACGGGAATTCAGATTGTTGTGGTGTGAAGATCGATGGCATGGCTCGCATAATCATGGCTTTATGGTAGGTCTAAGTAGGTAGGGATAGGCAAAAACAGGAGGCAGGGGTTGGTGGTATTCACAAAGAACCAATTGGAAATAGCATTTCGCAGTGCTTGTTCTTGTTGAGAAGTGTTGGTAATAACAGGTTCACAATAATATCTATGATGAGATTTCTCGTGGGGTAGAGCTTGTTTGCTCAGTGCCAATGGAAAACGTATCAAGTCCTCCAGACTCCATGTCCCAGTCGTCCCAAAATCACAAGTCCCATGTGCAACCAAGCCAAATATGATACTCCATGCTCCCAGTCTCATGCGCATAATTCATATACGACCAAAATTACAACCCAAAAACTCCCCCCTGACACCGGCCTTGTAGCTTCAAAGGGTCCTGTCTGCCGTTCAACTGACCTGACATAGAAGTTCCGCCTCGAGAATGAATTTGCCCTCCTTGTACTTCTCACTAGCCTCGAATGCCTTGTCATATTTCCAGCCCACCGTCTCTTTGCACTGTTTGCAATGAATGTCTCGCACGATATGGCGACCCGTTGTCATGTTCCGTTCTCCCGGTTCTCCCTGTGATATATTGACGACGCTATCGAAGAGGTAGGCTTTGCCATGTTGGCCACGGAAATTCTATGTAGAGATCACAGTCAGCCATGACCTTACTACGAAACGGTGTACTGCGAGGAAGCGGCAGGGGATTCGTCATACCCTACTGATGATATCATCGTGGTTGGAAAGGTGTGTCTTGCAGTTCTTACAACCGTAGATCTTGTTGGAGTTCAGGTAGATATTGTATGCAAGGCCCATCCTGCAGGGCGCCCGTAGGACTTCAATGCGAGCCTAGATCTCGAGCGACTGAGCGGTTGCGCGTTGGCCGTGATTGTGCTTCAGGGGTGGTCGGTGCTGGTTCGAGGGGGAGACAACAGAAGAAAGCTGTCCCTGATCCTGTTGGTTTCTCTTTGTATATCTTCAAAGCGAGTAGCTAAGTATGGCTACGAGAGTGTGAAGCTTAGTGGAGACGGACTTCGTGGCTGGGACAAAGTGTCAGAAGAGGTCAGTCAAGGTGGGCAGGTGCCAGCTTCGATAAGGGAAGCGGTAGAAGAAGCCTGAGGTAGTAAGGTAAGAATGTAAGACCTTGACTTCTCAGGCTAGGGGATTTGCTTCCTTCACGGCAAGACAGGTCTTGTGCAGAAGTATGTACTGTATACATGATCCCCAAGAGAAAGCGTACTGTGTACTTACCCGCGAAGCTGACCGGGATGCCGAAGACGAGGTAGCTGACGTCTCGGGGAGATGGCTGTATTTATTCCAGGAGAAATACATAAATAGAGTGCAGAGCAATATAAATAGAGAGGACAGCGACCACTACATGGCATACATGGCCAACTTCCAAGCTCTTTGTATCGTCAGCCAATGCGCCAATCCGTCGTACTATCTGGAACTCCATCTGCACCCCTCAACTTCAGCGACGCTCGCACCAATCTGCATCCAGCCATTGTTTCTTAGCTAATCTGCATCCAGCCATTGTTTCTTAGCTAATCCGCCCACCAGCCATCGGAAACACGACCAATCCATCAATGAATACCGCCAGGGCACGTCTCCATTGTATTTATCATATCAATCAGGACTAACCTTGCTTTTATGTACCCATGGACCCTGAATCTGATTATCCATGCCATCTACTTTCCATCGCGTCCATTTACAACTCACCAACTTTCAGTACGATCCCATAATCCTACCTTTTCTCTCTCATAGACCCCTTCTAGCTCTCTTCCTGGTTCTTGTCTATCTATCTTCCACTCTCCAAGTTCTACCATCCCATCTTCCGACTGCTGCTCCACAACAACGCGTACTTGCAGATGTCAACACCCGTTCAGCACGCCTCTCCACAGAAGAGGGCAGCTAACATGGCCTCCAATTCGTCTATGCAGTCTTCCCCGAGACGCGTACTTGGGGATGTCACAAACAGCGCAAGAAATACCCCGGGGAAGCACAATGCCGTCGCGAAAAGCACGGGCAAAGCAGCACCAATTGGCAGTCCATTGAAGCAAAATCAGACCATGACCGCGGTCAAGAGCCTATCTTCCAAGGATAGCATAGCCCAGCTCCCCTCAGGAAGCCCCAAGAAGCGCCAATTCGAGGATATAGACGACGCAGAGGACGATGCAGACGCGGACAGACGCTCGCCCTATAGAATGATGGAGATAGGCTCTGCTTCACAAAGAAAATTTGTTCGACCTCCAGTATGAGTAGCACCTCTACTGTCACCAAACCGAACCTGACGTGTCTTCAGATTGTCACTATCATGCCTCTGCCAGAGGAGAGCATGTCCGCGGACGAAGACGAAGAGAGCCCGGTTCATCCTCGAGAAGACTCAGAAGAAATTGCGGATGAAGCAGTTGCAGAACCGATTTGCGCGTCCTTTTCTTCGCTCATAAATTACGACCCGACGAACACATCAGACAAATCGGCACGCGCGTCTCTTGAGCCCAAAGAACCTGAACCAGCCCCTACCGTATGTGTTCTTTGGACAATGCGTAAGACTTTCAGCTAACATGCCCAGCGCGCTGAGCTACTCAAACTCCGGCTGAAGATCGCTATGTACAAGGTGAAGACAGACCAGGCCCGGATTCCCTTCTCAAATCTAGCCGTACCACAAAAAGAACAGGGGATGGAGGTTCAACCGGATCCTGAAAGCGAAGACGAGGACGAGATTCTGCTCGAGATCAAGCCATCACAACGAAGACCCACAAAGGCACCAGCAAACATCACTGTCACTGGTGGTCCCGTGTCAAAGCTTCTAACCCCGCCAGTCTTGCGGCCCACAGCCTTCTCGACAAGATTTATCACAGCACCAACCGCGACTTCGTCGCCACAAGCTACATCTTCAACGTCGCTACCAGAAGACACGGAGACATCACACGACAGCCCAACAAAAGGACACGGAAAGAGATTGGCTGATGGTGGAGACGAATTGACAAGCAGTGCGGAGAAAGGAAGAGTTGCATCTGGGTTGTTGGATCTAATGCAGACACAATAATACGAGAGTTGGATTGATTGCATGAAGTTTATGTTTGGCTAAGCGCATTGTTTGGGGTAAAATACTGAGCGGGATGCATGTCCAGGTGTTGAGTATGTTCAGGAATATTGTTGTCAACTTTTGGAAGGTTGGGAGCTCTTATGTAGCTCAACTTTTCTGTATATCTTTCAATCCTTGCTTGTTTCGACTCCAAGCCCGTGTTGTCTCGCGAGTTGATTCTGGTTAAACGGACAGGAACAGACTGATCGAAAGGATCCGTTGGATTTCGTCCGCAGTTCACAAAGTGTGGCATGCGCGGCCTTGCAGCACGATTACAGGATGTTGTCTTCCAGATACCTGTTACTTCGCTTAACAATCTCAGTCTAAGCTGACGTCGATTTTATAGGTAATACACAATTCGAGGTCGATATCGATAGATTTCTGGCAATGCCTATTTTCAGAATCTCTGGAAATTCATCGATATCGATCTCGGTTTGAGAGACGACTATATGAAAGCGAGGTTCGTAGACTGGCAGCCCCTTCCCTATATGCATCTTACACAGATCGGCGATTGCCTGTCCTACGTCAGATTTCTCACCTCAAGCTCTCTCACCTCAAGATCTCTCTCAAGTTTTCCCTCTCAAGATTTCTCTCGCCTCAAGATTTCTCTGACAACACAACAGCGACGATGACGAGGGCGACAATGGCGCTGGCTTACTCGCTGGTGATACCCTTCGGACTCTTAATCGCGAGAGCACTCCATCGCCGCTACGTTCACCCTCTCCGACAAGTCCCTGGACCAATGCTCGCGTCCATAACGAACCTGTATCGCGTTTTCGTGTTTCTGCGAGGTCGTCAGCACCACGTCTACGAAGACCTATTCCACAAATATGGTTCGAACATTTCTTATCTCAATTGATTGGTCCTGCGCTAATACTGATTCAAGGTCCTCTTGTTCGACTTGGTCCACATACCGTCATCTTGAATGACGTTGCCCACTTTGCAGAGTACTTCACTTATAGCAAGTCTCCTTGGGCGGAGGTGTTCAGGGCAAGACTCGATGCCTTTGATCATGGCACTGTCGCTGATATAGGGGAGCATGTGAAGTATAAGAAGCAGATTATGGGAGCGTATAGCATGAGCCATATCTTGAAGAGCGAAAGTGTTGTTAATTTTCATGTTATGAAGCTCATGAAAAGTCTTGAGGACAAGGCTGAAGACAACGTCTTCGATTTGGCACCTTGGCTCCAATTCCTTGCCTTCGATGTCGTCTTGGACGTCGCCTTCAGTAACACACCTGGCCTTGGCTTCCTTGACACAGGATCCGACATTCAAGGGATAATTGCTACGCTACACAAGATCATGCCCGTGGGTGGCATTTTGACGATGTATCCTGCAGTGGTGGCCTTCTTTCAAAAACGGCAATGGCTATTCAGCATGATCGCTCCAAAGACAAAGGACACCACACCAGGTAAGTCAGGGTTAGCTGCTTTGTATCATCTTGGATGGAGTCAGGTAGAGCAAAGACTGGCAATTGAAGACCAGGGAGAAGAGAAAAAGAATGATATACTCCAATGGCTCATCGAACGCGAGAACAAGGATGGCGAACGTCTCCCCAAGGCACGACTCGAACAAGAGTGCATGGCTCCAGTTCTGGCTGGATCCGATACCGTTGCCACTGTTCTTCGAGCCATTATATTCTTCGTTTCAACGAATCCACGCGTTCTAGAACAGCTACGTGCCGAGATCGATACAGCAGATTCCAGAGGGCTTCTCTCAACACCGCCAAAGTTCTCGGAGATCAAAGAGCACGTTCCGTACATGTCTGCCATCATGAAAGAGGCACTTCGTCTGTATCCAGTCGTCGCGTTGCCTCTTTTCCGTGTAACGCCAAAAGACAAGGTTGTCACCCTTTGCGGCTTCAATCTGCCGCCAGAGACAGAGATTGGAATCTGTCACCACGCCATAGGCCGCAATCGAGCGATCTTTGGACCAGATGCCGACCTGTTCAGGCCAGAGAGATGGACCGCAGAGGTGAATCCAGCAACGAAAGTTTTGAGAAACGAGGGCGATGTCTTCTTCGGCAGAGGGGCCATGATGTGCACAGGCAGGAATCTAGCCACGATGGAGGTTTGGAAGGTCGCTACTCAGCTGTTCAGGCAATTTGACGTTGAGATCATCGATCCGCTCGAGCCTTGGAAGTGGTACGCAACCATTGCACTCATAGCTTGGGACTTCGACGTTAAGTTGGAGAGGAGGGAGGTCAAGTCTGATGGTGGTCATGACGAATAGAAGAGACGGGAGGTTTTGCAGTCAGCATTACATGCTCAATGCAAGAGCGAGGTGGGAAAATTCCTGGCAATATCTTATCACAAAGCAGTTAGAAATTCTGAAGCATCTTAAACTGGTTTTAATTGCACAATTCCATTGTGTCCCTGGTTCTCTGCTTCCCTCTCTCATGCCCTCTTTAAGTTTTAGAATTATTACTCGATTATACATAAAGAATTCTTGAGGTGAAGTTGGCGTTTTTGGTGAGGATCAAGGAACCTTTGATACGGCCGCTTATTTTGTCACCCGGGTGCCTACCTCCTACCACCCGAGGGATAGGCTATCATGCCCCATAAAAGGCGGACCGAGCCGCTTGCAAGCGCCAAATCGTCATCTTTCTCCACGATTCGCCCGCGACTTCAAGCTGTATTATAAATCAATCGCCATCATGTTCGACTCTTTTCTGTGCCTCCTGCCTTTATATTCGACTGGAATCACTTGATGCCCGGCCTTCAAACTCAGCCAATCCGGGCCCTGAAAAACCGCATCGCAGTACGCGCCTTCAAATCCTCCCTCCGCAAAATGACAAACTTCAACATTGAAATCGTCTCCGACACCGTCTGCCCTTGGGTAAGTTGTGACATTCCCATCTCCAATATTCCTCACCTATGCGTCGATGATGCTAACACGATTCTGCAGTGCTACGTAGGCCATCGCAAACTCCTCTCCGCCATCTCCACCTTCCAAACCTCCCACCCCTCCCGAACCGACACCTTCACAACAACCTGGAAACCCTTCTACCTCGATCCCACGTCTCCCCAAATCTCAATCGAGAAATCGGTCCGGTATGCGCAGAAATTCGGTCCGGGGAGGACTGAAGCCATCTTTGCGCGCATGAAGGATGTAGGGGAAAGTGTAGGCATCGATTTCAAATTCGGGGGCAAGACGGGGAATACCCGCGATTCCCATCGACTGATACAGCTTGGAAAGATGAAAGGGGAGGATGTGCAGACGAAAGTGGTTGAGGCGCTTTTCGCGGCCTATTTTGAGAATGAGAGGGATATTACGCAGAAGGATGTTTTGCTTGAGGCGGCTGTGAAGGCGGGGCTTGATGGGGGCGAGGCTGCGAAGTGGTTGGAGGGGGATGATGGTGGGAAGGAGGTTGATGCTGAGGTTGGGGAGGCGCAGGAGAGGGGGATTTCTGGTGTGCCGCATTTTACGATTGATGCGAGGTTTGAGGTTGAGGGGGCGCAGGATAGTGCTGCTTTTGTACAGTTGTTTGAGAGGATCTTGAAGATGGACGGTCAATTGTGAGAAGATGAGTTGTCTTATCTGCAAGAGATGATCACTCTGCATATGATGTTATTGAGACAACAGTGTACGAAGCAAGTATGAACTGGCATGATCGAGATCGCGTCCCTCGAGGTCCTGGCGAATTCATATGCGAAATCGCCAAGAACTTTGCGATATCCATCTGAACTCCAACACCCGCTTCAACTTCCTTTTATATCTTAAAAAACCACAGGGCCATCGAACACGACAGCGATCAGTCCCAAAACAAATCCACCCTCTCATTCGCGCCCCTGGACCAACCATCAGTCCAACTTGGTGGTATACTGAGACCTTCACTGTTAATAAGTGACTTCATTCACTCTTAACAAGGATATCTGAAAGTCTTCAAAAAGCGACTGGTGGCGAAACGTTTCCTGGGAATTGAGTACTTCGAAAGCGCCATCCATTCATCGCCATCTATTCAGATTTTGAGTGAGATGACCGAGATTAAGGAGCTAAGATCAGGAAATGGACCGACGTACTCATATTTCTCATACTTCAGACCAAGATCATGAGGACCTCTTGTACTATCCTCGGTTTCTCTCGTGCTCGAAGGTATGTCTGAGAGATAGCAGGCCCCAAACCCAAAAAACCCAGATAGCATGCCACCTACATTGAGATTGATATCTCCTCCATGAATGGTGTGTGTTGGGTGAAGAAGGAACCACTTGTTTGTGAGGTTGTACATCTGGTAGACCTGCTAACGGAGCTCAGCTGGAAGATATGCTTTCGCTATGAACAGCCTCCGTCGTTCTTTTTCTGGATTTTTGAGGTGTCGTTTTCCAGCGTGTCTTTTTCCGACAATTGTTCTTGTGGCAGTGAACTCACTTCTGAAGACATTTTCTTGCTGGAGAAACTAAAGCGAAAAGCCGGCTTGGGGAACGAGTTGCATCGTCGCGCAAATATGAACTCGACACAAACGAATTGATCTGAAGAAAACGCAACGAGTCTATCAAGTTTAACGAATTTTTGATGCAGCTTGTAGTCGTTCGAGTATCACCTCAGGAAACAAGAGGATTTGTCCTTGTTTTGGTATTCTCAGCGGACGTTCGGAGTTGACACCCGACTCGAAGAAGCTAGCTTGAGCGAAGCCCCTGGATCAGAGGCAATTGCAGAAAAAGGAACTTGAAAGCAAATATCCTCGATGGTTCAGTATCTATGATGGTGATGATGGTGGTGATGAAGGTGATGAAGCAACAGTTGAGAAGAAGATGTTAGAGGTACTCTAATGACCTACATACCACGATGTTTAAGAGCTTCCCCCTTCTTCTCGCTGCCATCAAACTTTCTTTCATCAATTGTTCAGCCTGCGTCTTCCTCCCCAAAACACTCATAATCATCGACTGCCAGTGGCAACTTCAAACTTATCAGCTCTCACCTCTCCCGCTGTACTACTACGCGCCCGTTTGTCCGCGCCTCAAAAGACAACCTGAGCGCAGGCTGTATGAATATCGGCTTGCCACACCCCCAGTCGTCCGTTTCTTTTCAAAATATCCATGAAACTCATTGATTTCAACGCTGATACAACCCTGCCAGAGAGAAAGCCCTGCGATGTGGCAGTCTTCTGATGCCATTGCCAGGAAATAACCAATCGAATCATGGATCACCATTTATTCTGTCCACTGTTGTCTTTTTCCCAGCTTCACAAACATTTCAATGACCAAATTCACCATGAAAAACTGGCGTTAGATGAAATGTTAGTGGTTGCAATTGTTCAGGACTGTTGTTTTGCCGTCGCTCTTGAACGCCAATGGAGCAGTTGAAGCAGGTGCATTTTCAGTCACTGCCAGATTATGGGCATGATCACGAGATGCACCGAAAATATGGACTATCAAGCTGGAAAGCTGGATTCCATTTGCGCTGCCTGAAAAGCCTGAAATGGTACCGACAAAGTTTATTTGCCGGGACTTCTTCAGACACTGGATTCGCTCTGCCGTGAGCCATCCCAGCGTTTCCAGGCCCGTACATGAGCCCATAATATGGAACATCAAAGCGACTTTGCCTCATGTGCGTATATCTTTTCTTCCCTTCAATAGACTTTCCAAAAACCGATGATACAGCAACACCGTCAAGTGGACGAATCAACAACTTCCTCCCACTAAAAGATTTCAATACCAATCGCACAAGAGGTCGCAATACCTAACATCAACCCCCTAAAATCCACACAACTCATTTCTTATCTGCTGAGCAACGATGAAACCATCAACAATCCTCCTGGGGCTTTCGGCCCTGGTAGCGACAACAGTAACCGCAGAAATCCACATCACCTTCCATAAAGTGAGGATACACCGCACACCCACGAAGCTGTCTTCTGCCAGTACAACCACCAGCACCGCTCCCACCACCCCTTCAAAAATAAACGAAGTATCCACCGACCTCGACGATTTCAAAAAAAGGTTTATAAACCCAGATGGTTCCTTTCACGACAAAGAATCCAAGCGATTGGAGGAGGAACTCGATGGGCTTGTTGAGAGGGTATGGGAGGATGAAGTGAGGCAGGCCTTTTTGAGGGAAGTTCCTGAGTGGAGGAGGTGGTTTCGGGCGGCTTGAAGTGGTGATGTTTTATTGATGTCCTTGGGTGATTTGGGGGCGTTGAGGAAAAGTTTGTTGGATGAGGAAACAATATTTCAGGGATGAATTAGAATTGGAAGACGAAGGTATCGTGGAAAGAGGACAATATATCCTCTTCGTTCAGTGATGGAGAACGAGCGAGGAAATGACGTGCGAAATATGATACGAGATTGAAGAGATAAACGATCAATTGTGCTTGATTGGAGATTTGGCATCATTCTCAACTCGCTATGATCGTATCGCCAAAAGAACACGAACGTGACGGGTCGTAGAGCTAGACAAGCACGTAAAGCGCACACATCTATAAAAGTCAGCATCTATTTGTCAATTTGCCACAAGCAGAGGTCAAGCATACCATACTCAGCCCCAAAATCATGGAGCACCAAAACAGGACGTTATTCAATAACGTCCTCCCTCTCACCCACTTACTTCTCTGCACCATTACAATAGGCATTTGAAGCATCATAGCAAAGAAGCCGTAGCCACGCAATTTCTTGGTGATACAACCCATGATGAGTTCGTGAGCGAGGGCGGAGATGAAGAAAGTGATGACTGTGGCTGCTGGGCGCGAGACATGGCCGCGGGAGGCGCTATAGACGTGACGACGGAAGAAGTGGTGGACGGGAATGTTCCATTCGCGGGAAAATTCGAGCCAGTCGCAGGAATTCCACCTAATCAGCATTAGTTGGTTACCCAATAACAGTATCCGTCTGTTCGTTTCCGAGTGGTCCTTACCAATCAGCATAGAAATGTCGGTCGGCGAAACAAGTAATCTCGGCTAAAGCACCCAGAGTGTACTCAAAAGTGACTAGGAATACCAGGAGGAAGATGACCATGAATGGGAAAAGCAGTTTCGATGTTGTTTCTGCCAGGATGAGGAGTTGTTCTGATAGCTCGTTGGCTGCTTTGAGTTCTGGTCCTGCTTCAGCGAGGACAGGTAGAACGAATTCTTCCGACGTCAAAGTGATTAGAAAGATACACCCAAAGACAGCAAGAGTCTTGTAGAAGAGCTCAAGGAAATTCGTTCCGTTTGTGCGTGGGTACTCCAGCTCGTAGCAGAGTGTTGGGCAGAAGAGGAAGTCGATCAGGTTGTAGACGGTCAAATTTTCTGGGTATGTTACTTTGCCACTGGATGAAGTGAGTTCGAAGGCAAGATCTTCTCTTAGTTGGCTCAATGAGTCCTTCTCGTCTTTCTCAAGTTCCAGGCGTTCTTCTTCCTGGATTTCGGACAGTCGATCTAGCGTGCCGGGATAGCGGCGGGCTGCCACCGTAGACTTGCCTTCGGGTTTGTCAAGTTCGCTGAGGCGCCTTCTGGTCTCTGAGAGATGACCATTGTAGAATCTAGATAGTGTCAGTATGCTGCCTAGCAGCAGCAAGTGAAGTGTGATTCCGATCTTGAGAAATAACGTACGCGTAAGAGTGCATCTTCATCAACAGAGCGAGCATATGCATGGTGAGAAACACTTGAGCAGTCCACGTCCATGTTCGCAGGAATGGCCAGGATGTCCAGTAAATTAGCCATACCGATTCATAAATGCATTGCACGGCCATGCCACCTTTGCTCCACCGAAAGAATCCATTCGAGGTGGTGGCCAGCCTTTGAATGGGCAAAGTAAACATCAGAGTGGAAGCCATGAAAGCATCACTAAGTGCTAGCTCAACAATATTCTCAGTGTAAAGATTCCACTGGGTGATAACGAGGGGAGTTCCCAACTCCTTCCAATTTCGTAATGCGGTTGATATAACCATGAGAGACAAGGCGATCCAGAAAAGAACGAAAAATCCCCGGAAATCTCGGTAATCACTTGTTGGATCAAAATGAGAAACACGGGGCGCATATTCGATGGTCGGAAAGGGACGATGTTTTTGTTGAGCTCGATTTTGCTTTCTTGCCGATGAAGTTGCCTGGACCGATGGAGGCGCGTCCGGAGGAACCGGAGTCGATATACCACTTAATTTTGAGGTCAATAAATGAAAGAAATGTACATTACAGGCTGTCTCTCACCTCGACGTCCCTGTTCGAGCTCCAGAAGCATCAGGAGCCAAGCCTTCATGTTGCACTTTGCTGATCAATTGTGATTTAATTGGTCTTCTTGCTCGTGGCTGAGCGAGCGGACTATCATTTCCATTTGCATAACCATCTTCGCCGGCTGTTGAGGCCATGGTATTGTTGTTAGGCAGTAGGATTTGGTACCTGTACTACTCGGAGTAAGGTAGCAGCTTTTTGTGGTGTGGAAGAGGTACCTCCAGCACCGATAGATGAATGGTGGAAAAGCTGATCTTATAGGCCTTTTCCAAAGTATTGGTGAGAATTTAAGTATTTCGATGGGAGAATGCCTGTTTGCGTATTCCGGTATGATGATGTGGCGTTTGGCCAACTCTTATACCATGCACGCGCCCTGCCCATCTGACAGCGTCTCGGTACTCGTACGGAGGTATTTCTGAGACTGAAGTATAGTGGCTGAGTCGGTGCGATTGGGAAGAAGGCGTGGATGATTTGTCCTTGCCTAGAACTACCTGGGTACTCTCGGATGTGGTGGGAGAAGGCGTGGATCATTTGTCCTTGGCTACTAGTATACCCTCGGATTTGATGGAAGAAAGACCTGGGAGAGAAGATACGAGTTAGAATTGTCTGCCCCTCGGGTAAGATGTAGGTAACTTCCCGGCAATAATTCACTTTGATGAACTTACCAAGAGTTGATCGATATCAATTTCTGATTCAAAGTTGTCAACTGAATATTGTCAAAGGGCAGAGATCTACCTAGCAATATGGTACACCCACGGTGGTACATAGCAAACAAGAAGTGCATCCGTCGAGCAGGTGTGGCTGAGGCTGAGGCTGCCATCGACCTCAGTACCACTTTCAGGCCAAAACACCACCGCTTTCCACTAAGAGATTCCGAGTCGTCCAAAAGATACCCAAGAGATTAAAAGACCTAGGATGAATCCAAACCTCCACTCCATATAATTGCCATCTTCTCGTCCCCCACCTCGCTACAACCTTCAGGCTCTATCTTGGGGTCCTTGAGACCGCCAGCATGAGTTCTCGTAAGCGGCATCCACCACCTTCTACGCCCAAAGCTGATACAATGCTACCACAGTCAAGCAATTCATTCGAAATGTGCGCGCTGCGAAGACGATTGCCGACGAGAGAGCTGTTGTGCAAAAAGAAAGCGCTGCTATAAGAGCCAGTTTTAGGGAGGAGAGCCACGATTCCAACGTGCGGTACGCGTGCACAACAATCATAATGGACATCAGGGAATAATGCTCATGGATCTGCAGGCGGAATAATGTCGCCAAACTGTTATACCTATTCACCTTGGGAGAGCGGACGCATTTTGGCCAAATCGAATGCCTCAAGCTGCTTGCCTCGCCTCGATTCGCGGACAAACGATTGGGATATCTAGGGACTATGTTGCTACTCGATGAGAATCAAGAAGTCCTGACATTGGTCACTAACTCATTGAAAAAGTTGGGCTTGATTCCGTATCCTTCACCACAGTGGACTAACAAGGCAACAGTGATTTGAACCATTCGAACCAGTACATTGTCGGTCTCGCCCTTGTGACTCTCGGAAACATTGCTTCTGTAGAGATGTCCCGAGATCTGTTCCCCGAAGTCGAACAAATCATATCCTCCTCGAACCCATACATACGGCGGAAAGCTGCACTTTGCGCCATGCGGATATGTCGCAAGGTCCCTGATCTGCACGAACATTTCCTGGAAAAATCGAAGTTACTATTGAGCGATCGCAACCACGGAGTCCTCCTGTGTGGAGTGACATTGGTTAAGGGTCTTTGTGAAGCAGATGAAGCAGAGGGTGGAGAGGAAGGCATCATAGAATCATTCCGACCCATAGTGCCAGCCTTGGTCAAGGTACTCAAGAATCTGGCAAGCTCGGGTTACGCTCCAGAACACGACGTAACAGGTATAACGGATCCATTCCTGCAATGTAAAATACTGGCACTGCTGCGCGTGCTTGCCCGGAACGATACCTCGGTCAGTGAGCAGATCAATGACATCCTCGCTCAGGTGGCTACGAATACGGACTCTTCGAAAAATGTTGGAAACAGCATCCTTTATGAAGCTGTTTTGACAATTCTGGACATTGAGGCAGACTCTGGCTTGCGAGTACTAGGAGTCAACATCCTAGGGAAATTCTTGGCCAACAAGGACAACAATATCCGATACGTGGCGTTGAACACATTGATCAAGGTCGTTGCAATTGAGCCCAATGCAGTGCAAAGGCACAGGAACACTATCTTGGACTGTTTGCGGGATCCGGATATCAGTATCAGGAGACGAGCTTTGGATCTCAGCTTTACGTTGATCAACGAGAGTAATGTCCGAGTCCTAATTCGTGAACTTCTGGCTTTCCTCGAGGTCGCGGACAACGAGTTCAAACCTGTAATGACCTCGCAAATTGGCATTGCCGCTGACCGCTTTGCGCCCAACAAGCGATGGCACATTGACACCATGCTACGGGTGCTGAAATTGGCTGGGAGCTACGTCAAGGAACAGATTTTATCGTCATTTGTCCGCTTGATAGCCATCACCCCCGAGCTTCAAACTTACGCCGTCCAGAAACTCTATGCCGCGCTGAAGGAAGACATTACTCAAGATGGATTGATCACCGCCGGCGTCTGGGTCATCGGCGAGTACGGTGATGCGCTACTACGTGGCGGTCAGTACGAGGAAGAGGAGCTTGTGAAGGAGGTCAAGGAGTCGGATATTGTTGATCTCTTCAACACCATTCTTGGATCCGCTTCTGCCAGTCAAGTGGTCAATCAATATATCATCACGGCGGCGATGAAGCTTACGACTAGACTGACAGAGCCCGGTCAACTGGAGCGGCTGCGCCGTCTGATGCTCAGCTACCAGACGAACCTTGATGTTGAAATTCAACAGCGATCTGTCGAATATAGCAACCTCTTCACATTCGACCAGGTTCGACGAGGTGTCCTTGAAAAAATGCCACCGCCGGAGATTCGGGAAGAGCAGCGAGTCTTGGGAGAAGCAACCAAGAAGAATCCTTCCAAGTCGCTGAAACAGAAGAAGAAGCCAGTTCAAATGTCCGAGCAAGACATGCTGCTGGATCTTATGGGGGACAATAGCGCGCCTGTTGGCGACATCGCATCCCCTACCAATGGCTCATCAACAAATAATGCCGATTTGCTCGCAGATATCATGGGTGGCGGTGATTCAATGTCATCTCCACCACCGCAGTCTGCTCCAGCTCAGTCGAACGTTTCCTCGATCATGGATTTGTTCAACACAGGCAACACCACCACATCACCAGCTCCAGCCGCATCTGCCTCGGCAGATCTCTTTGGTGGGCTCGGTGGCATGTCATCTCCACCACCACAAACCGTTGCCTCGCCTCCGCCCCAGCAACAGCCACAAGGTCATGAGGCATACAACAAAAACGGTCTCCAGGTTCATTTCTTGACGAAGCGAGACGCCAACGCTGTGCAAATTCTGGCTCGATTCAAGAATGTTAGTCCCATGTCGCAATTGGGCGGTGTTAGTTTGCAGGCTGCTGTACCTAAAAGCCAGAAGCTGCAACTGCAGCCGATTAGCGCAAGTGAATTGGGTCCTGGTGCTGGTGCTACCCAACAGATGAGGGTTACAAGTGTACAAGGTGTAAGTGGTTTCTAGATGAATTACTCACGTTCTTCGCTAACTTTTACAAGGCACCCCCAGCGAAACTCAGATTGAGATTGAAGGTTGGGTACTCAAGTGGCGGAGGCGCACCTTTGGTCGAGCAAGTGGATTGGCAAGAACCTGTCTAGATCGGGATCGTCGTTGTAATTTCGGTGACTTGCTTGTACGGGTTAGATATGTATTCACTCAAGGAGCGGGTATAACAAGCATTGGGATAACTAAAAGCGGTGTCGATTCTCCTGGATTGGTATGCCTAATCACAAAACTGGTATCCGAACCTTTTCCTTTTGACGTTTCTCGCTCATACGTATCCATAACAAACGAACACATCGTCACCTACCTACTCCCGCCCCGTTCACAGTCAAAACATACTCGCAACAACGGGGTTTTCCCAACCCACGTATCTCCTCGTCGCGACTTCAATACCCACCATCCACCCCTTCGTCCTTGATAAATGTGACCATAGGCACTCTTTTAACAACCGAAGTAGACTAGAATCCCCCCTCCCCAAAACGAAAATCGGGGGGTGGGAAATAAAAGAAAGAAATGAAAAACTATTTCCTCTCGTATCCTCGTTTCTCATTTCCCTCCCTTTCACGTTTCTATGCCGTGCGCGTCGCGTGGATATATAATCTTTCCCTGGTTGGGGGCTTTCTTCCCCTGGGGCTAGATTGGGTCATTAATGCTAATGGAGGGGGGTGGGTAGGGTAGGTAGATGTTCAACCCTGCTTATTTACTTGATATAAGAGAGAGGAAAGAAAGACGGAGACGCGTCTACATCGACCGAATAATTTACTATATCTGAATTGATAAAACGACAGACGGGATAGATAGATCAAGGAAAAAGGGTTTGAAAGGGACCAAAGGAGTATGCGATGAGGAGTGGATCGTAGAACCCTTTGTTCATGTCCATTGTTGGAAGAGAAGGGGACTTGGGAGATTCTCTTCTGTATATTGTGTAGGAAGGGACGATTGTGTTTGCTTTTACTCGCAGTGTTGGGGCGGTAGAGGACAGGGGACAGAGTCATTACCTGTAGTCCATTTCCATCATACAACAACCCCCAAGAAGTAAGCCAGCGAGACCAGTGCCATGATTGTAGAATTCCCGATCAAAGGCTAGGAACAGTTTCAGGGCCAGTGAACAAGATTTGACAAACAAGGGAGGCGGGCATCAACATTGCAAAGGCAGGCGAGGTAAAAATAAACGTTTCCTATCAACTGCAGATGGCGTAGACTCTTTCCTTCCCTTCCTTTCACCCTAAAAGACATAAAGATAAAGACTCCCCTCCAATGCATCGTTCTGCCCATTCACCAATGCCATAGCACACTCTTGCAAAAAAAGGTATCTAGTCAAATGAAGGGAGGAGGGGTATACAACGGTCCAACAATGGAACAAGATCAGCGTGGAAAACCCATTAATGGGAAAACGATACTCCAAGTAAGTAAAGTGAAATATGGTAAAAGCAAAAACGCCTGTCGCTGATGCTAGTTTTGCGCGGCTGTGGAGTAGTATGCACAGAAATCGTGTCGCTTTTGGGGTGACGGCCGAAGCCAAATTTATACGCTGACTGACGAGACTATTGGATTGCGGTGCGAATTTGCGTGAGGTTTATGTGAGTGTGTTTGTGCTTGCGATGATCATCACCACCCAATGACGTTCATCAACTTGTTAGTTTCGTTCGCAGAAAGTGTGGTCAAAGCAAAGCTCCTGACAAGGGATCCTTTCTTGAGTTTCTGAAGACCGACCGCGACCTTCCATTCTTCGCTCTCGGCAAGGACGAAGACGTAGTTCTTGTTGCTGGCGTCGCGAACGGTGGCTCGAACGATATGTAGGTTGTTTTTCGTGACAGTCTAGGAGGTCATTTATTAGCAAAGCATAATGGGATATCAGAGAGATAACACTGACCTCGACACTCTTCATCGTCCATGCCTTCAAATCCCACTCGCGCATTCCAATGCCTTTGATATCATCGTCGACGAACATGCCTTCAGTCGAGATGCGCAAGATGGTGCCATCGGTGCATCCATCTTCTCCAGCAACGAGAGAAGCAGTAGGCTTAGGGAAGTTGTCACTGAAAGCGTACACCGCTTTGATAACAACCTTGTCAGGATCCGAAGTGCTATAGGGTCCCATTCTGCTTGGTGCTACCGAACTGGGGGCAGTCGATGCAGACGGGGCATACGATTCCGAATATGTGCTGCCGTAATAAGATGATCCCGAACTATGCTTATAAGCACGAGCCTTATCGTATGGTCGATATCCATTTTCGGTCGCAGTGCCCACGTAGCTTTGAGCAGTAGGTCTGACGTACGCCGGCTTCTTTTCAGATGCTGCTCCCGGGCCAAAGCCAGCAGACGAAGGGGCTGTATTGGCAGCAGCAGCGGCCATGGCAGCCATAGCGGCAGGCGTAGGCGTTGTATTTCTGTTGTCGAGCGAGTAAGGATTCGTCCGTTCACCCACTCCAAATGTACTCTTGGGTGTCGCACTCTTCGCGGCCGCATCTGCTCTTGCCTTTTCCAAAGCCTCCAGCTTTTCCAGCGCCTTTTTCTTTTCCTCGGCCTCTTGAGCTTTCAACTTCTGTGCTGCCTTGACACTTTCGAGACGTTCACGAGCAGCCTGTATACGAGCTTCTGTTTCAGCTTTGACTTTTGCCGCCTGA
Source organism: Venturia pyrina ICMP 11032 (assembly GCA_000738655.1). Taxonomy (NCBI): domain Eukaryota; kingdom Fungi; phylum Ascomycota; class Dothideomycetes; order Venturiales; family Venturiaceae; genus Venturia; species Venturia pyrina. The sequence continues at coordinate 571,382 of JEMP01000041.1, read as the reverse complement.
GCTTCTTTTTCAGCCTTCTCTTTCGCTGCTTCTTCTTCACGCTGCCGAGCTTCTTGTTCAAGCTTTTCTTTTTTGGCTTTAGCGTCTTGCGCAACCTTTTCTCTTCTGGCTTTCATATCCTGCTCAATCTTCTCTTTCCTAGCTTGTGCCTCTCGTTCAAGCCTCTCCTTTATGGCTAATGCTTCCTTTTCGGCTCTTTCTTTCTCAGCCTGGGCTTCCTTCTCAGCCTGCTCTTTCTCGAGCTTCTCACGTAATTCCTTCTCCATTTTCTCTTTCGCCTCCTTGTCCTTTGCGATACGTTCTCTGATCAGGCGTTCCCTGGCCTCTCGCTCGCGTTGCTCTTTTTCTCGTGCCCTCGTCTTTTCCCACTTCTCTTTTTCTGCTTGAGCGCGAGCTTTGCGTTCAGCCTCAGCTCGTTGTTTGTCTTCCTCTTCTTGCTTTCTCCGTGCCTCCTTTTCTCTCCTTCGCTCTTCTTCCCGCTTTTTGGTCTCTTCCTTGGCTTTTTGCCAGCTCGCTGACGCATTGCTATAGGAGCGAGCACGCGGAGTTGGACGCTCCGAGGAGTCTGCTTCTGACCTAGGAGCATATGGCTCAGTGCGTGGCGGCTGAGGGACGGGACTTGGCTGTCTAGGCGGCGGTGGTGGCGGAGGAGTTGGTTCTCTGGGAGGAGGCGGTGGCGGAGGAGTCGGTTCTCTGGGAGGAGGCGGTGGTGGAGGGGTTGGTTCTCTTGGAGGTGGTGGAGGAGGGGGTGTTGGTTCTCTTGGAGGCGGTGGAGGAGGGGGTGTTGGTTCTCTTGGAGGAGGAGTCGGTTCTCGTGGTGGATGGTCATATTGCTGCTCGTAGTGATTGTATCCTCCACTCGCATTGCGCCCGTATCCAGCGCCTGGTTGACCTCGAGCATTGCCATTCCACCCTGAGCCTGGGAAGCCATTTGGAGGAGGTTGGTATTGCTGGCCACCATTCGGTGGTGGGCTTGCATAACCGTTTCCTCCATGCTGCTGTTGCCCTGCTCCTGGCGGAGGCCCTCCACTTGGAAAGCCATTTGGAGGTGGTTGTCCAGGACCTGAGCCTGATTTCCCAGCTGGTACTACTCCGGCATGACCAATGTACCAAGCAAGTACGCCGACCAAGATGGTGACGACCAACATTCCTGCTCCTGTCCCTGAATGTGTGACTGTTTGAACGAATGCTTTGATTGTCGGTGCCAATAAACGCCAAAGCCAGAAGAGAACAGCACAAGAACCAAAACCTGCAAAGTAACTCGGCCAGGTGGGTTTCAACGAGGGCAGGTATATAAAGCCACCGCCCGAGGAGTGTGGCGGGATGATGAAGATGTCATAGTTGCCAGGTGGCAGTCCAGATGAAGTCTTTGGGTTGTCCCCATGAGGTGGCGGGGGAGGTGGTGGTGCGTTGTCCATTGGGTTGAAATCCGCACCAAAGCAGACTCAGCTGCCCTGGTAACGGTCGAGTGTTGAAGACGTCCGTGGTGGTGTGTTGGAGGGAGAACTGAAGGCGGTGGAGGATATGTCAGTAGTATTTGGAGGAATCAATGCCGAAAAAGCCTGTCTGTGCAGCCCATGGAGCCGTTGAGAATTGTTTGGCGGAGGTCGGGTGTTTTGACAAGACCCTGAAGAATCCGGGAGCTGATCCCAGAGGTGACAGGCTCTGTCTTGCAAAAAAAAGCGCCAATGCCAGTCGATCGTAATTCGAGTCCCTCGCTCCGGGTTTACGTGTGCGTCAGGGAGCACAAAGCTTGCGATAGTAAGACGAAGGTAAGATTGAGTGGTGAGCAGGTCCGACGGTGTGTTGGACGACGGTTTTCGGGACAGAATAATTGACCTGCAGCGGTTTGGCGCACTCTTGTCGAAGGTTTGTGAGACGGACTAGGACGTGTTTGACATGGATAGCTGGACCAATGTGTACAGGGCCCTCGTTGATGCTTTTCCAAGGCAGTTTGAACTGTGGTACTGTGGTACTGTGGTACTGTGGTACTGTGGTAGAGGTGTAGGGGGTAAAATAGAGTGTTGATGCTGTGGGAGGAGGCGAGCAACAGTTCACACCTCATTTGTTTGTTATTGTTGTTTGTTTTTTCTCGCGACAAGTGCGTCCGGCCAGTAGCAGCCCTCGGCCGTGACAACACGACTCAATTCGTCTGGAATGCCCACCAAAGCAGGCGGCATGGCCCTATCAAAGCAGGCGGCATGGCCCTGTCAAAGCAGGCGGCATGACCCTATCAGAGCAGGCGGCATGGCCCTACCAAAGCAGGCGGCATGGCCCTATCAAAGCAGGCGGCATGGCCCTACCAATGCAGGCGGCATGCCCCTCTGTTCATCCAGTTCATGCGGCGCGGATCCGGGCCACCAACCTGCAAACGAGGCACGGCTCGACCCAGTAGCCAACGTTTTGACAGCTGCACGCTGCACAAGCACAAAGCTGCCCCAGTGTGCCAGCGCCAGCCTCCGGTCACAGGCAGATCCTAGCTCCAAAACGTCCTCACATGGGAACCGAACTGAGCGCCGGTCGGGTCACCTGATGGCTGACTCGACAACCGTGCCGAGCAACGGGCTGCTGATCACAACACTGATCATAAATCGTGCCCCTCTTGCAAGAAATACTCCAAATTCCTTCCTAGTCTCCGGTCAAATATTGGAAAAGAGGGCATCAAACTTGGCGTCTGAACTTCTGAAAGATGGTTTCTTTACTCCCAAACCATACGCGGCCCCTTCTGCATCCATCCGCAGAGTGCATGGCTATAATGACTCCAGGCCGTTGTTCCCATAATCTCAGCCGAGAAGAAGGGGAAAGAAGAAGACAATGAAGCGTAATGGGAATGAATCCGAATTAAGAACGGCCCACAGTACGAGCTGGAAGGCGCTGGAATCCCACAAGGATACGACCACCAAGGCGCTGGTACTGGAGTAGCTTTTCTCCAGAACACACCAGCCACGACAAGCGTTATTACGACCTACAGAGTAGATGAAGGAAGTGCGAGTAGGGAAAAGGCCGTTCGCTATGATTCTGTAAAGTCGCCGACGATGAGAACTCAGACCTATGCGTATTGAGTACATTTTCTTGGGAAGAACATGCATGAATGATGAGACCTTAGAAGCTAGATGCACACACAAAACACGATTCTAGCGTCTGTAATTCTTTTCGAATGCGGATGTTCGATGGGAGACTGCAGCCTACTATAGTAATTCAGTGAGAGGACGGATGCAGATATCCGTAATGGCGGTGCAGGTTGGAGCCTTTTGTCTGTTGTGTGTTGAGAGTGACGTAGATGCCTGTCTCATTCTACTTCGAGCACTTTCCACCTCAACTTCTTCCACTCACCTCAACTTCTTCCACTCACCTCAACTCTGTGAACCAAGAGAACTTCAAACCTACTGGTAAGTCAAACTGTCCCTTAATGCGGACGCCGGTCATCATTCCACTCCGAACATCCCTCTTTACTGCTCATCTGTCAGGCTTTGACCACCCAGTCCTGGTCGTTGGACTTGTAGCTTATCTTTCGTCTTACGCACCTTTATCATCAACTCGAGCTGACCAGCGTTCTCTAGGTCAATACGCTTAAGATGAGGATCGCAAGCGGCAATGTGCATGCCATGTCCGATGGTGACGACGACTCCTCCACTGCTAGTACGGCCTCCGCGGTCAACACACCACCAGAGAGTGTTGTTAACGAGGTGGATGAAGAGCTTGCGAGGGTTAGGATGCAGATTGAGAAGATCCGAAAACTCAGTAACAATCTCAATCAAGAGATTGTTGCCAAGAGACGCTGGTTCCATTTGGGACTCGGAGTCACGAACATGTTGGCGAGCGCCGCTCTAGCCCTGTGTTTCGTGCTCACTGTCATGGTGGCAACTCGTTACTTCGACGCTGCGGCTGTTACCACGCAGCCCTCGATGATATTTCCCATTCCAGGCAGCGTCTACATGATTCGTTCCACCATCTCAAGTCAGAAAGCATGGTCGGGCTCTGTAATGACTCACCTGGACGACAAAGTTCTCTTGACGAAAATAACAGACGGAAGATCTCACTGGTTAGTAGTCGAAAAGAATGGGTGGCTCGGCTTTCTGAACGCGCAATCTGGACGACTCCTTGGGCATGGCACATTTAACAAATTACGATGTACCGCAAGAGATCACAATGAATGGGAGAGGTTTCATTTCCAGCCAGGTGGCCGTCAAGGTCAAATCTTGTTGATGACACATTGGGGTAGGCTGGTGCCTGTGGTTGTCTCTTTGCACGATGGCAAGGCAGCACTGAGCATGCTCTCAGATGGTATTGCTGGTGGTGAGGTCTGGGAATTTGTTAAAGTCAGAGGCTGATGGGGGCTCGGCCCAGGGAGGATCAGGTTCACGACGTGGTCACGCCATCGCTATACGAATCTTGGCTGTTGAAGCTTTTATTCAGATGTTGATCGAAAACGTTACAGTCTCGGGAATGTGATATTAAGAACGTTTGATAGATCGTCGGTACTGGTATGAAGCCTGCATTGTGATGGACGCTTTTGAAGTAGCCGAGAAAAAAAAAGATAGCTTATCATAGGAGGTGGTTATTTAGCCTTCTCCTGACAACTTAATCATCTATCATACCTATGCTTTCAGCTCAACAGCTCTACAGACAAAGAAAGCTACGCTCCTAATTGATGAAGTTTCCAAGGTCAGGATCGATTTTGATGAATTCCCGGCGATTCTGGTACCAGTATTGCAAGGGGTTTAATGACATCGATTCGGATTTAGAGACACCGACTTAATCCCTCCATGGCGTAGGTACTCACGAGAAGCTTAGCTGGTCATCTGACCAGTGTTGAGCAGAACTACTGAGTGGTGTGACATCGCATCTCACCATACCTTTCATGACTTCAACCGAGATAAACGAGGTTGAGGGTGTTCGTCAACTCCGCCGCATCCCGCCAGCATGGTGGGACGTCTAGCTATCTATTACCTCGTCCGCGAGCGGCTTCCATACGGCAATCTGGACACCTTTTGATAGAGACGAATACTTATTCCAATTGGTGTATACAGGAGTCGAAGGAATAGAAGAAGCCGTTCAGTGATAAACTGATGGCAGGCCAATTTCTCGTTTTCAGAGATGCATAGGAACACGGATCCATGTGAAGAGGTATCTCGCAAGCTTTCAACCTGAGTGTCTCCGCCGCTGTCTCGGACTTCATCCGCGTCTTCGACATGAAACCGTTCAAGATGTCTCGAGAACGCCTGTTCAAAGGGGCAGAGTTTATACCGTCGAGGGTGTCTGGTGATCTCGATATTGGTGGAGAGGTGGATCGCTCTAGGTTCAGCTTCAGCGGCGTAAGTACCACCGACACGACAATTGAGTTTGTCATGGAACGGCTCTCAGGCTACCGAGATTATGCCGGGAAAAAGTTCGATAGCCTCATTTATTCTATGGCAAGAATGCACATACAACATTCGAAACTCTCATACTGACGATACTCTCATTCTCGTCGATGGGGAGGTAGTCCTGCAAAAACCCGGCGGTGGTCGCGGTTGCATCAAATGGGATTACGTGGATACTAGAGGCTGGCTTGTATTCAAAGCCCTGTCTCCGGCAAGTACATTGGCCAGCACCACGGTGAGTTGGTACGTGCAATAGATCAGCACCTTTGGTGTGAGCATTCATCGCTCGGTCGAATTCTGAGGGCGGCTATCTGTTGTTGATGAGACAGGGAGGCAGGATCTTTGACTTCCTAGGTGGAGGTTTGCGGGACCTTGGATTGAAGAAGGTGACTGGCAAGAACAAAGTTGCGAAGGTCGAAGGCGCGGATGGCATCGTTTGGGAGTTCGTGAAAGTCTAATGGATGTTGCGTCCTTCAACTCAGGATCCACAATGATGATTTTCTGGTCAACAACCATAGTCATGTTGCCAAAAAGTTATCGGTATCGATATCAAATCAAAGATGTCCAAAAACTTCGCTTGAAAGCAGAATTCAAGAGCAGGAGTCGAATGCTTTCGCAATAAATATGGCGCCTGCCAAACTGTCAGCGCATTAAGCTTTATGTATGCATTCTATCAACATAAAATGCCCTTCTCACCACACTGTCCTGTCAGTGAGTGTGGTCTTCGTTACCAAAGGCCAAAGAAGCAAAGGCCGCGGGTTACGAAAAGCAATACAACAGGGAATCGGTACCGATGCCCGACGAGGCAGATTCCTTAGAGAGAAGTCTTAGCCTGCGATTCGCTCTGCCTTCAAGGGTTGCGGCGATAGCTTCATCGAGCCAAAGTCGAGGGACCCCAACCATGGAATTTTAACCACCAGATGACTACGCACATTGAATTCCAATGCTGAAAGTACTCTCCATCGGCCAAGAGTTCGATTTGTCCCACGCCCCACGTCTGTAAGCTTAGCTGGTCACCTGACCAGTGTTGAGTAGTTAGTATTACTATGAAATTGCCGTCCCACTTCAACCAGAGCAATCAAGGCCGTAGTAATAAATCTTTACTGCCGTCAAACCTTAGCAGAGTTTCAAGTCAGTGAGCAGCCCAGCACAGAAATCTTGGCAAGCATTACTGACAAGCATCACACTAGACCAGCTCATGTCGAACGGTGTTGATCGTAGCGGAGCTTACTTGACCTGGGCGGCTCTGCTCAAGCAGCAAGACGGGAAATCAGGATTTCCAGACACCCAAGCAAGTTCCACCAGAACAACAATCAATACTCCACCCACCACGATCGCCATTCCATCAACCTCAATTTCGGTCGCAAGCTCTTGCTCGAGACCAACCATGACCGACACCAACACGTCATCCACGCCATGGCCCGGTAACCTCTATATTCTTCGATCTAAATCCACGGGAGAAGTCCTGACACTTACCGAAGGCAAAATCGGCATGGCTAAGCCCGGAGGCCGTGGCTCAATCCATTGGGCGTGTGTCGAGAAAGGTGGATGGCTAGGCTTCCGCAACCCGGTATCAGGAAAGTTTCTAGGCCACGATCAAGAAGGATATATCAAATGCAATGTCGATCTTCAAAAAGGATGGGAGAGATTCTGCGTAAGGATGAAGCCGGACGAAGGATTCGTTCTCTACATGACCTAGTATGATGATTTGTGGCCCGTTGGTTTGAAGGAGGCGCCAGTCGAGGTGAAGAAGGGCGAGAAGGCGAAGAAAGGCGTTATGAGGTTGGCGAAGATTGAAAAGGGTAAGCCGATGATCTGGGAGTTTGTGAAGGTATGAACGCTGGGCAGCGATCTCTAGCCGAGGTTAATATCCTCCAATGTTGATCTCGAGTTTCCGGAATCGGTTTGGTATGGGAGATGGAAAGGCATAAATTGAAGGCGAGGAGTCGAAGTCATATACTCATCCACACATGCTCAACCGACCATCCTCTCTTCCCGCGCGTGTCAACGAGACGATGGAGACGTGAATTGTCGTTCAAGTTCCTTGATTCATTCGGCATCAAAGAGTCTTACAATAGGTTTTGATGGAAAACGCATACGCCATCGAAGAATTGACGGAATTGGTGAAATGAGAAACAGAAGCTGGTGACTTTCAACCTCCGAAGATGGGAGACCGAGCTAATCACGTGAAAATCTCACACCCTACCAGAACGCAGTGGAAAAATAAAATCGAGAAGGAATCATCATTCCATGGATGTATCCTACGTATGATAGTAATAAAAATATAAGAGACTCTAACCCCCAGAATATTCCCATCGATAAAACATGCCGACCCCTGCAACCCCCCCTCCCTCCACAACATCCACTACGTCCATCTCGCCCATCAAAACAATCATCCTCCCTTCCTCCCTTCCTTCATGCATACTTTCTCAAATACCAACGTCACAAGGTCACACCCCCCATTTCCCCGTCGCACGCCCCATTCCAGCGGCCCAGCCCACCGCATGCCCAGACCCTCCTCGCCGACCAAAGAATCCTCCGACGCAGAGGATGGCATTGGCCCATTGCGGGGTGCATGCATACATAAATGGATCACATAACGGTGGCGTATGGCGTATGACGAGCAAGGAAAGAGGGGCATACGAAAACGGGATTTCTCAGCCGTTGGAAAATATGGATATTGGGGGATTTGGGGCCCGTTGGAATTGTGCAGAGCCGTTGCGCATGTGAATGGCGGTTTTGTAGCTGTGGGGGGGGATTTGTGATGTAGTATCGTTGTGGTGGGGTTTTCTTGAGATGTGAGTTTGATCCGTTGAAGTGGAATTGTTGATGGTTTGTAGTGAGACTGAGAAGGAGGGTATGTGTCTTACAAGATGTACCGGGAGTTTTTTACAACATTATATACACGTCACTACTCCTATCAACATCGATTACCGCTCACGAAATACCAGTCTCACATCTTCTGCGGGAAATGTCCACTCTGCTCCTCATGGGTACCTATCTTCTCCAACTGACTGACCGCCATTTTGTTTTGCATCTCTCCACCAGAGGGCACATGCGACAGCATATACGGATCAACCGTCGTACTAGCAAATTTCCTAGCCGGAACTCTCTGCTCAAAGAGAATATCAAGTTCCCCATACGTCCTCCCCCTCGGCTCCGGAAGTCGAAAATACGTCCAAATAAAGCATAAGAAACATGTTCCAGCCCAGAAAAAAGCGGATTTGGCACCCCAATTCCAGGCACTGGGGTTGAGCATACGCGGTGTAAGGATATTAGAAATGATGGAACCGATATTATAAAAGTTGCGAGCGAGAACGACTGTTTTCTGGCGAAGGCGGGTGGAGGATAATTCGGCGACGAGGGAATAGCAAACCGGACCGACGGAGGAATCGTAGACGAATGTGAAGACGAGGAGCATAGACCCAATGGCCCATTGTGCAGCTTGGTTATCTTTTGATGCCAAGCCGCAGAATCCGATAATGAGGAGGAGGCAGGTCATTATTGCTTGACCGACAACGTAGAGAGTTCGACGCCCGAATTTGGTCATTAGAAACCATGAGAGAATTGTTCCAATGGCACCGATGGCATACTGACAGAGAGATAGGGTGAAAGCGTTTGATGTATCGAGGCCGGCCTGCTCGTAGAAATAGGTCGAGAAACCCATGAAGGAAGCGCCACAAAAGGCCTGCACGACCCATACCACGGCACAAATCTCGGTTCTTCGGAGGTCGGTTTTCTTGAAGCAATCTTTATAGCTGGTACCGACGGTAGCAGATTTCTCCAATTCGTTGGTATGGATCATCATGGCGATTGTGTCGTCGGCGTTGAAATCGGTGTTTTTGCGTGAGGTGAGGCGGAGGATTTGGACTTTCGCTTCCTCGTTCCTTTCTTTGCGGACGAGCCACCAGGGTGACTCGGGAGCGAGATAAATACCGATGATGAGTGGGACGGGCCACATCCATTGAAGTGCATATGGGATGCGGTAGCCCCATTGATCGGTTCTGTTGGCCACACCCTTCAGGACACCGGATGCGAGGAACTGACCGATAACCCAGCAGCTGGAAATTCGTTAGCAAGTCAATGGTAGTAATAGGCGTTAGGGGAGTGACTGACAGGTTAACGTAAGTTGTAAGGTAGGCGCGCAATGGGGTCGGGCAGACTTCCGCAGCGTAAGTGGTCGTTAATGTCTGAAAAACGCCCCATGGAATCCCCATGAGAATGAGCCCAATAAGAAGCTGCGTAAGACTCTTGGTGAAGAAAACGATGAATATGAAGCCGGTCACAAGGAACAATGCGCCGATCATGGTCTTCCTATATCCAATTCTGTCCGCAATGATACCAGAGAGCATCAATCCGAGCACTTCACCAACATAGGCACCGTTGGTCAGACCACTCTGCCATGGTGCGCTGATTTCTTTGTTGCCATTGGCAAGCGTCACATCGCCGAAAGCTGATTTGAAAGCAGGAAGGGCGAGTAAATTGGCAATTAAGACGATGTCGAACCCCTGGGTTTGTAAGAACTTTGTCTCCATGTGGGATCGACCACAAAGCATAGCTCACCTCCATGATAATGGCCATGGAAAGAAAGACGGACCATCCGACAGCCTTGGGATAGAGCTTCAAGGACTGCCACAAGGACATATTCTTCTCCTTGTCAGAAGCTCTTGCCGCGTCGTTCGCGACATCCTTCAGGTTGGGAACCGTGACAGACATGCGCCGAATTTGTTCATCTTCGACTTGGATCGACATTGTGAGTGGTGAGAAAGTTGGGATAGAATAACACCAGGAAGACCAGTTGGTCGTGTGCGATAGATTTGTGCGATGCTCCCCAAAATGACCGCAGACCCCGCCGTCTACTTATACATCTCACGGTGGCTGAACACAACACGAAGATGGTGTGCTGACAAGCCGAGTGAAGGTGAGGAGAAAATAGGTCACAGCATGGAGTTGGTGGTCAGTTGGCGCAAGTACAATCTGCAAGCATGCAGAGTGAAGATGGAGAACCTGGGCATGGTGCAGATCTGGGGAAAGGCAACTTCCGATGGTGGAAGTCTGGTTATCCCGGATCGACTCTGAACGAATGTCGATACAGAAGTCGTCCCAGCCGTGTTCACGTCCAAGAACTGGTCGAGGTATCACAGGTATGGCGCATATTACGCGTCGGACCCCTGAGGCGCCACTTTACTAGGTATCATGACGGCATATCCAGATCGGGCCGACTTTGATCCAATCAAAAAGGGGACAAAGGAATCGGCTGAGTCGGAACGACATTGAGCAAATGAAATCAGCCTAGAAAATCGTTACCCCTACCCCGCATGATCTCCATGTTCAAAGCAGGAAAGAACGCCAGATTAACCCGCTTTACAACTACTATCACTTTGTATATACGGGCGCGTGCCTCGCTTCCTCAGTGCACTCGGATCGGCGGTTGTGGAGGTGAGGGTACATAAGGCTGGTATTAGAAGTTGACGGGGCTACGACAGCATCAAGAACCTCTGTCCAAAATTCTCACTCGTATTTTTTCATCCATTCCAAAATCGCAGAGATGACAGTCTCCGATCATCGAAAATGGTGGAAAGAAGGCGTCGTGTACCAAATCTATCCAGCATCATTTGCGGACTCGAATGGTGATGGAGTTGGTGACTTGCCAGGCATACTTTCAAAATTAGATTACATCCAATCCATTGGCGTTGACATAATCTGGATATGTCCCATGTACGACTCACCTCAGGTGGATATGGGATACGATATCTCCGACTATGGCAATGTTTATCCCCCTTACGGCACCGTCACGGATATGGAGAATCTGATCAAAGAGTGCCACTCAAGAGGAATGCGCGTTCTCCTCGATCTTGTCGTAAATCACACCTCTGACCAGGTAAGTATACTCGAATGCCTTGATTCGTCCTATGCAGATCTGACTTTTGTACAGCACAGGTGGTTTCAAGAAAGCAGAAGTTCCAAGAACAACCCAAAAAGAAATTGGTACATTTGGAGACCTGCTAAGTATGTCGATGGCGTGAGGAAACCTCCAAACAATTGGATGAGCAACTTTGGAGGCAGCGTCTGGCAATGGGACGAAAAGACGGAGGAGTATTATCTGCATCTGTTTTGTCCTGAGCAGCCTGACTTAAATTGGGAAAATGAAGAAACGCGCAAAGCCATTTATGAGCATGCCATGGAGTTCTGGCTGAAGAAGGGAGTGGATGGCTTCCGAGTTGACACAGTGAACATGTATAGGTAAGTGAATTCAATCTCGATCCTCGGACGGAAAAGAACTCGCCTGACTGTGAACAGCAAGGGCGTTGCCATGAAAGACGCCCCAATCATAGACCCGGGCTCGGAGTGGCAGTTTGCCGGAATGCAATACTGTAACGGTCCTCGCATGCACGAGTTTCTCTCCGAGATGAATGTCATTCTCTCCAAGTACGGAGCGATAACTGTTGGAGAATGCCCGCACACGCCGGACCCAGCCAAAGTCCTGAAGTACGTCAGTGCTGCAGAGAAGCAATTGGACATGGTCTTCCAATTCGATGTCGTAGATATCGGCCAAGGACCTTACAAATTTCAGACGACTCCATTCAACTGGAAACTGCCTGAGCTTAAGGCTGCCATCGCAATAACTCAGAACATCATTCGTGGAACCGACGCCTGGACGACAGCTTTCATCGAGAATCATGATCAGTCTCGATCCATTTCTCGATTCGCGTCCGACGCCCCGGAGCACAGAATCGCCAGTGGAAAGTTGTTGGCCATGATGATGATGGGGTTGTCGGGAACGCTTTTCATCTACCAAGGACAAGAACTCGGCATGATCAATTTTCCCCTTCATTGGGAGATGGATGAGTACAAAGACGTTGACTCAAGTAACTACGTGAGTGTGCCGATTTTTACTGAGGTGCCAAAACTGATTTGACGGGTAGTACAACATGGTGAAAGAACGAAGTGGTGGCGATCAAGATGCGCTAGCCTCTGCCAAATTGGCACTTAATCACCTGTCCCGAGACCATTCGCGCGTTCCCATGCAGTGGGATGATAGCAAACATGGAGGCTTTACAACTGGAACTCCTTGGATGCGAGTCAATGATGACTACCCGATCTGCAACGCAAATCAGCAACAGTCGGACAAGAAGTCTGTGCTGGCATTCTGGAGAAAAATGCTCTCCATGCGAAAACAATACGTGGATCTCTTCGTGTACGGAGATTTCGATATTGTTGACAAAGCCAACGAAAAGCTTTTCTGCTTCACCAAGGAATGGAAGGGAGAGAGGGCGCTGGTGGTGCTTAACTTCACGAGTAAAGTCCAGGACCTCAACATGACTAGTCTAATCGCGACTCAAAAGGTCCAGTTATTGTCGAGCACGGTTGAGGAGGTCAATGAGAGTGGGCTTGTTCCGTTTGAAGGTCGAATCTACTTGCTAGACTAATCGGGCCTGTAATGATGGCTCGGGGGGGAGGTCACAGTAGTGCTTAGATGAATAATTAGACGGCCTCAGTGTGGGTGGTACTCCGTAGAAGTAACTTAATAATGCCGGGACTGCAGGTGTATTCCAAGTGAAACTGGAACCTCCTTGCAGGTGGTTGGTTCGAGCTACTGAACGCCACACGGGAAGACCCACTCCATCAGCCTCCCAAAAAGAGGGGCATTGCTTGATCCCACCCAAACTCGCTTCGCCTCCGCATCTCCATTTGACCAACAACTCGACCTCCCAGTATCATTACATTCACTGCTTTTTACACACCCTCCTACTTCCTCTTTCAGCAATGGACCGCCAGCGTATCTCTCGCGCCTGCGACGCCTGCAAGCTCCGAAAGGTGAAGTGCAACGGCCAGCTCCGATGTCAACAATGCAGCCATCTCGATCTGCGCTGCGTGTATACCCCCGCAACCGGAAAGAAGAGGTCTCAAGGTCGACGAGGCCGTGTCATCACCGAGTATAAGCAGAAGACTGCCGGACTCGGCAAGTTTGGGGAAGCTCCATTGCTCCCGACGAGCCCATCGCAGCCAGAAACACCAGACTACGATGCGTTCTTCTTTCTCGGTCTTTTGCCAGATTACATGTCATCGGTATATCCGCCGCAGCCCATCATCCCAGAGTCGGAGGTTCGAGAACACGTTCAAAATATGTCTCACGATGCCGAAGCCAGAGCTTTCGTGTTAGCTTTTGGCGCTGTCACGTTGAATCTCACCTGCACTGGAGAAAAAAGAACTGAACACATTACGAGAATGATCGAACATCTTGTTATGCGAGCAATTGAGGCTCGAGGTCTCATCATGACCAAGTTTCACACATCAGTTCCCAAAACTATGACCTCGATCTTTCTTCACAACTGTCTCATGACCATGAGAGACTCGGATACAGCATTCTACTACATGAGAGACGCCGTCACCCTGGTCCAACTTCTCCGAATCGATACCCCTTCACCAGACGAGTCAATCACTCCGACAGAAAAGGCTCGACGGCAAAGGTTGTATTGGCAAATATATGTTCATGAACGTTTTCTTGCAATTCTGGATTATCGGCCCGCCGTGATGCCACCACTTGCAGCCTTACCGGACGATGATCCGACCATTCCGCTACGTGTGCAGGAAGGTTTCAACCAAATCATTAAGCTATTTCGCCTCCTCGACACGGAGTTCCTGCAAAACTGGCTCGGAAGTCACGAGACATCGACGGTAACACCGGCCTGGATAGAGAGCAAACATCAAGAGCTCGACAACCAGGATGAAAGTGATCTTCACCAACTCGCTGCTTTGAGTTCCATGCAAAGAGCCGACTTGGTCATCACAAGACAGTGGCTACGCACGTTGGTATGGCGAATGGCGATGTCAAAGACCCTTCTGTCATCGAAATCATCAAAAGGATGTCTCTCTTTGCTTTTTCCAGTTCGGCTCTCACAGCAGCTTCGTTTGCAAGTCACCAGTATGTCTCGGGAGGCGATCGAGATCCATGGCAGTGGCATTGTTCAAAAGCTGTTCGAGATCACAGACACTATCGCTGATGTTTTGATCAACATTCCCACAGGCAATCTCGAAGAGACCCTCTTGCGAGTCGACGACTTTATTTTCCTACTCGGCTTCGTTTTCCAGTTCCCAACGCTGGATCAGACAAGACGAGGAATTCTTAGAAGCAAACTTGAAACGCTGCAGACTATGTTCCCAGAGATGGCCAACAGTCCCGCTACGACTGTTGCCTCGGCGAGCCCAATGCTTGGTAAAGAGGACCCTTGGATGCAGGTGACTTGGTCGATGATTCCTGAACCAGCGCCAGAGCAGCTGCCTGCTGCTGAGCTGATTGAGCAGCCTCAGCAGTGGTGCCCACCAGATGTCAACCATCATGTGCAGCGGAATGAGATTGCGAGAAGGCTGTCTGTCTTGGATCCAGCCCAGCTATGATTACTCTTCCTACAATATGTTCGCAACAAGATACTGGCACCAAGTGCGAATCGAGCTCCCGCCAGGCTCCTTTATTGGACAAGGTTTGTTCCAAATACAAGGACACCGCCTCCATCACCCCTGCCGTTGCACAAAGTTCGTGATACAACGTCACAACAAGGAATGCATCCACACTCGAACCAAACTGGCATGCGCGGTCTCGGCAGCCAATCCATCAAGAGGGAGTGACTTTGTAGAACTCGCCTAGCGGTCACGACCAGCCGCACATGCCCAGGGATGCCGGCGTGTGTACCTTTGCCAAGGAAGAGATTACGACGAAAGTGAGAATGCTCACGAGCGTCTCTACTCACGATGAGTGATTCTCGTGATATGGCATGAGTCTTTCGAACCAGTCTCTACGAATGTTACAAATGAAGTCGAGTGGAGCGTCGTGCGCTGATAGGCTATCGAATTTGAAGACCCTAGTCTTATGCACTGTGCTCAGGCTGCAATCCGTCATACTCGGTACTGTTTTTGTTTTCGCTACTGCATTGACTATCAACTTTGGAAGTAAAGAAGTCTACCCTCGCTATGCCTCCAAACCAGCTACAGCGGCGATCAGAATTGGGGCGTCCTTACCGCGGAGATCAAGAGAAACAAAACTGGTACACAAGAGTCAGCCCCGAGAAAATGGATTCAGATGAACACAGTTTGGGGGAGCAGTAATGTCAGTCAGGATCTAGTCGATACTGCTTAATATGTAATACATTCTGGAAGCACACGAAGAAGAGTAATCAACTCATCGTGTTGCTTCCATGCCCACAATGGGGCAGGCGGAGAAGTTGGCGAAGCGATTGAGGTTCACATCGGAGGTGAATAAGCGGAAGGCTGCTATGGTGGGTGCCAACAATAGCGCGGCAGCTGGATCTCGTTCAGCTTCATCCAGAGCCAATGTGTCATGAAGTGGAAAGCAGCTTTAAGATGGGCGAAACTTGTAGCAGTGTGTTTATGTGGGCGAGAGTTGCGGTTTCTGGGCGTCAATCTCGAATGTGACCAGAAATTTTCGATCTTTGCGCGCCAATATTGCTTACTCTTGCTTTCTTGATTCTCTTTGGCGGCACCGGTGTTCTCATGGTGCTGTTGTTTTTCTGCAGCGTCTCAACCACAAGCCTTTTGCGGTAGGGCGCAGGGGCTCACGCTGTGTACTGTTGAGGGTGGGAATGCCCCATTATGTCCAGCTTTCTCCTGTGGGACGTCTCGTTGTCGGTTCGCCGTTTCTCTCACAAGTGTCGTTGCAGACGTCGCGGGAAACGTGTAGCAAAAAGTGAGATGGATAGATTTGCAGGCGCAGCAGAGACTCCAACTAGGTTTCTGTATGGTCACGATCAGTTGAAAGGGTCAAGTAATGATTGATAGCGTTGAGAGCCAGGTCAACGCAAACCTTGAGCCGTCGGTCCGTGTCTTTAGTCGTCCGTCATGTACACAGTACGGAATTCAATCACCTCCACGTCTCCTTGCGCACATATACAGTAGATTGTACACAGTACACAATCAATGACGGACGTATGATCACCTCAAGGGAGGGGCAGCGGAAACGAGAGGTGAAGGGTTTTGCAGCTCAGTTGGACCATTGGAAAGGCTGAAACGGGCGGGGATCAGAGCGGACATGTGAAAGCGGCAAGGAGAGATCAGGTGCCGGAAAAGGACTTGTCGACTTCGAGAGCCTTTTACGAGGGGCTCTTTTAGTGACGGGTACGGGGTAGAGAGAGGTTCTTGTCGCTCTTGTAGACAGTAAGCTCTCTGCGCGCCGAGGGGCTAACGAGCCGCCTCGGCGTCTGTTCAGGCGAGGGGGTCGCTTTCGTGAGGGCGCCAAGGGATTTCGCCGCTCTCTTCTACACACTAGTAATAACGTCGACGGGAGCAACTCAGTTCTTGAAGAAGGCAACGAATCGAGAGTGTGCCTCGCCTCCCCCAGGATATTTCAAGAAGGGAGGGGACGCGGGACACTGGGTGATCCGATAGACAGCCGATCAGCACAGCAACAACTGATGAATATACTGTGATGGAGAGACTGTTCCCGACAAAAGCGGGAATGGTTGCATCTGGGGAAGGGTTTATCGACCCTGGCTGGGGAAAGGGTTTATCTATCAACCCTGGCTGGGGAAAGGGCTCGCCCGGTAAAGATTGTCCGGCACGCATGCACTGAGAGTTGGATCGGCAAGATGGAAACTACATATGGCAGGTATCGACATGCCCAACGTATCGGAGGAATAATACATACATAGTAGTAAGTACTAAGTCAATGGTGAGTGGATATTGCGTCGCCACCCTCTATCCACAGCTTTTGGAGTGCACGAGGACATGCATCGCGTCGCTTGCTTCGCCAATGGGGTGTCTGGACGCTCATATGATTGGAAAATTGTGATGGAGCTTCTGCGTAGTGCAATTCAAAGAAGAGGATTAGAGAGCTCTGATGGCCAGAGTTTGGTCTGCGAGGGTGCTGGATGACCCTGGCTTGTGCACAGTACTATGGTATGTGCGAAGCAGCCCCTAGAATCAACCTTGCACCACGCTGTAGAACAACGGAACGCACACCGGCGTCATCTCACCATGTACTATGTGAAGGTGTGGATCTCCATACCCCATGGCTTGATTTTGCTTGGTAAATGCGGAGACCCCGACAAGTAAGGGTGCGTGCGTCGCTGTTCATGGGCACTGGGAGGGTACCACGGATTGGGAGTGATAAGACGGCATGCCATCCCCAGTCAAGCACGGAATTGTAGAGCTTCTCTCCTCTTTCCCCCAGATAAATATACACTGACCCTCTCTGCCCCAACTGCTGGCTGCATTTTCGCTCGCTGCAATCATGAATGAGAAAGGCCCCGACGCAGCGCTCCATGGCAACGAGAAGCCTGTCCTCGATACCATCGACAGGTCCTCCAGCGAGTTACACGATGAGGTTGCCGGCGGCTTAGGACGTCGACGCAAATCGGTCGCGTTGAATATTGTGGAGAATCCTCTATCGGTAGGTTGCTTGGAACAAACCGTTGGCTTCTGCTGACAACTATCCGCAGAGGAAATCGGCGGAACAGACTGATGAAGATGCGCGTCAATTTGCCGCAGCCCATGGACTCGGCGAACACGCTGAACTGTTCGGTCGAGCTGCCCTCGTCGCGCGAGATCCTGATAATTGGGGCCAGGATGTGCCTTCGTTGACCGAGGATGAGAAGCGCGTGCTGGCGTACGAAAGAGATCACAAATGGAATGGCCCGTTCATGCTCTGGTACTCGATCAGTCTTTGCGCGGTGGGAGCAGCGACGCAAGGGTGGGATCAAACGGGATCCAACGGTGCCAACTTGTCGTTTCCCCAGGAATTCGGCATTGCGGGGAAGGGACATGACGAGTGGATTGTGGGGCTCATCAACGCCATCATCTTTCTGACTGCCGGTCTCATGTAAGTGAAGCTTACCCCATCCGGCTATTATTAGCCTGGCCTCATTGGGCCATTATCAGCCTTGCCTCATTCGGCCATTATGCATGTTTGACTGCTAATATCACACAGCGGTGCTTTTATCGTCGATCCCCTCAACAAATATCTCGGGAGACGAGGAGAGATCTTCCTCACTGCTCTTTGTCTCACAGCTACGCCTATTGGCTCTGGTTTTGCCAAATCATGGCAAGGACTGTTCGCCGCTCGGTTCATCATGGGCATCGGAATTGGTGCCAAAAATGCGACTGTCCCAATTTACTCGGCTGAAATGGCGCCAGCTCGCATTCGTGGGGCTTTGGTCATGTTCTGGCAGCTGTGGGTGGTTGCTGGTATGTTAACCAACCCGAACCCCACGCGCCCGTACTAATCAATTTCACAGGTATCTTCCTAGGTTTCTGCGCCAATGTCATTGTCAAAGATACCGGTCGCATTGCGTGGCGACTCCAACTTGGTTCTGCCTTCATCCCATCTTTCATTCTTGCTGCCGGTATCTGGTTCTGTCCCGAATCGCCTCGCTGGCTTATGAAGAACGGCAACCACCCCAAGGCTTTCCGATCCATGAGTCGGCTGCGTGCTCACCCCATCATCGCTGCACGAGACTACTATTACTCCTGCGTGATTTTCGAAGAGGAGAAGGCTGTGGCAGGTGGTTCTGGTTATTTCACGCGCCTCTGGGATTGCTTTGCTGTTCCTAGGATCCGACGCGCCAACTATGGAGCTTCTACTGTCATGCTTGCACAGCAGATGTGTGGTATCAACAGTAAGCGGGTTTCTGGCATTTGCACCATTTCCACACGTCTAACCTTGCATAGTCATCTCATTCTACAGCTCAACCATCTTCGAAGAAGTTGGATATACATCTACCCAAGCGTTATACGCTTCACTTGGCTACGGTGCCATTCAGGTTGTCGCGACTATACCCACTGTCTTTTTGATCGATACCAAAGGGCGCAGGACGCTAACTTTGGCCACGTTCCCCGGAATGTGTATTTTCCTACTCGCCGCCGGTCTGTCACTACTCAACCAGGATAACGAGGGCGTCAGTAGGGGCGCCAAAATCGGACCGGTTGTTTTGTAAGCTCTTCTTGTCCACCAATTGGATCATATGATGCTAATATTTCCTCAGATTCGTGTACCTCTTTACCATCTGCTACTCTCTAGGAGAAGGACCTGTGGCTTTCCAGTATTCCGCTGAAGTGTTCCCGACGATTCAGCGTGAGCAGGGCATGGCTTGGGCTGTGTGCATCAACAATACCTTTGGTGAGCATTTGAAAACTGCGTGCGGTGTAATCATGCTAACAGACATTCTTCAGCCGGTATTCTCAGTTTGACATTCCCTCGGATGAAGACCGTGATGACTCCCACAGGAGCATGTACGTTGACCCATAAAACCCCCCAAGAAAACTCGCACTGACTTATGTTTAGTCGGTTTCTATGCCGGTCTTAATCTGATTGCCTGGTTCATGATCTTCTGCTTCGTCAGAGAAACCAAACAACTCACCCTGGAAGAGATCGACCGTAAGTCAACCCTATATATACCACGCAGACCACGGCTCTCCACATTTACTTACCCCCGTTACAGAGGTCTTCATGGTGCCCACAAAGACATTCATCGGCTACGAGTTGAAGAAATCTGTCCCGTACTTCTTCAAGCGCTACATCCTCATGAGAAAGAACACTCCCAAACCCCCACCCATCATTTCCAAGGCCGAGAAACAAGACCACGACATCTAAACTCGTTTACAGTGGTGGTCTGGTCGTGTAGGTTTGGAGCGTGAGGGAGGGAGGGATACGCGGAGGTGCGAGCGACATTCTTTTTCCAAATACCCCGGGATACAATTAATCCCTCTTTATCCATGAACGACGGATGATTGTGTAGCGAAGTAGGCGTTACCGTGAAACGAAACCATTCGGGTTTTTCTGTTCTCGAGCCATGCGATCTAACTCGACAGGAGTGTCTTGCTTTTCAATTTCCTGCTGGTACCCGTACTGCATCCTTGAATGTTTGTTGATGTGGATTTCTACTTCGGCCTTGTATCATGCACGCCCTCGTCAATCTGGAGTTGGAACCTTGCGTGCCTCGCGCCTCTCTTGTGTTACTCTACCCCTCCCCTTCCATTACTAAATCTCATATCAACGACCATCGCACCATCCTACAACCGCTCCCTCCACAACCTTTTTCAATCTTTAGGTGTCGTCTAAATCTGATTTTATCTTCAGGAGAGGGAATAAAAATCTTTCCGCCAAAGCATTCATAAGCACAACCCCTTGAAAGAAGAGTAACAGCAGGAAACAAAAGTTGATGCTGTAAAACAGGAATCCCAACGCGACCCACAATACCGTCACCCGATACTGCAAAAGCCGAACTGGTAAAGTATTTCCGCGTACTGAACCCACTCTATCGACTATAAGTAGTTACAAGAGTTATTCCAAGTTAGATTCCCTGTCTATATACTACTATAGTAATGTAGTAGCGTGGATCTTCGTCGTTATAGTCGTAGACTCGTAGTAGTTATATTAATATAGGCAAGAAGAGAAGAGGCTTAGGTTATTTATAAATAGAATCGCGGGATACTTGCGCGTTTCGAGATTTGGGGGTTTGCTGCGGGGAAGGGGGTATTGATTTTTTTTATATTAGGTAGGCCGGGTACGGAGGTGTGGAATATCCCTTTTACTTATTATTTTCTTTACGGCGCGTGAGAGTGAGGGGGTTGTTGATATTGTTATTAGTGTTTTACATTCTCCTAGTAGGGTTAGAGCTAAGGGGTGCCTTTCTTGGACTTTAGGCGGGGCGGTAGCTTGTGCTAGGGATGTTCATAGCATAGTAGTTAGAGGGAGGGTATATCGGGTTGTTGAGGAGGCTGAGAGTTGTAGAGAGTTTAGCGGGGATATCCTAAGAATCGGAAGAGGATTGAAGTAGAGCAGATGGCTACTTCTAGGAAGGTGGAAGATTGTTTCTCAAACCTGTAATTGGTGGTTAGAAAGTCGGATGGATAAGGATAATACCGCTAGTCCGATTTATGAGCAATAGTTCTCAACCTCTTATTGACGCTTTACTGTTACCACGCGTTATGTTTTCATTGCTGCAAGTTCAACCTTGTATCCCCTATATCACTCATGGTTCTAACTATCTACCGAAAGTCGACCAGACTCGCCAAATTCACACACAAAAACTACATAATATCGAACTCAATCGACACCATACCCTCTAGGTTAACCCGTCAAATACCTATGGAAACCTTCCCGCTCTTGGAATATCAGCCAGCTCTCTTGATATAATCGATAACTCCTTCTCATCCGCCGAAGACCTTCCAGCTCCGTCTCAGCATCGAATGGCCTACGGTCGGGCATACACCCCACCTCACCCTCTAGCAACTTCCCTGTTTGCAAGTACTCCCTCACACCTTTCACAACGCAACGACTCGGTGCGGTAAGCGTACTATGCCCATCCGCATCCTGGCCAAAGACCACCGATCCTGGGGTTTTAGTTGCCATTTTCCTTGTGTTTCTTAAAGGCGAGCAGCAGCAATACGCAAAAGGCAAGAGAAAGACCCAATTCACGAAAGTGTGGGGGAATTGGCAGATGTTTGAGATTGAAACTTCTCAACCGGGGCAGAAGAATCTGGGCGTTTCATGGCTTGTTGAGTATTGCAATACGCCAGGCCGATGGCAAGGCTGAAATAAAAAAGGAGAATACATCCTTGACGTACTCTCGAAAGGAAAGTCGATAGATTCACGATTAGTGAGATAGATGATGTCAAGGGTGGGTCGGAGTACGGGCGGGCTTCGATCCGGCCGAAACAATTTGTCCGTGCTGAATTTCGATGTCGACGTCGACCTCAACTTTAACATCTAACATCCTCTTCGCAGCACTATGACCGTCACCTATTCACACCCACTATGGTGTTTCTATATCCCCTTTTCTTTACCAGACTTTGTTTCTACGTACTTCTTTTCCCGCTTGGCTCGACAAACGTTTTTATTCCTCCCTTGAGGAATAAGCATTCGTCTCTGTCTCTGATACGTCTAGTTATGGGGAGCAAGATGAACGCAGTATTGTTCAAGAACAGCAACGTCAACATGTCTGGCTGAAGATTGCTCTTGCAACTTTGGCTTTGGCGACTTGCTCCGCCATGACTGCCTTTTTCATGAAGCACACTTCGGACAAGCAATGCGGTATTCGGAATCAGATCTGGAGTAAGAAACCTGCCCCTGATTATGATCATATCGCTGATCTTCTTAGCCCCTGTGGAGGACGCAATAGAAAATGAAGAGAGGGATATCCTCAACCCATTTTATACCGAGACAATATATCGTGGCCCGCCAACTGTTGATCTGGAAGAAGCATGGGAAGATGTTTGGTTCTGTAAGAAACTTGCTTATTTAGCAAAGGTTTGGACTGATTCATGCACTCAAAGATGGCGGTGTTCGTCTCTCCGTCGATAAACTACACCACCTCAATCGCAGCACTGGCATCGACGAAAACGGTAGACAAGTCGTCCCAAGTCGACGATAAGATTGGCGCTGCCCACGCTCTATTAGAAGTCTTTCACCAACTGCACTACCTCGGAAGTCCTACTCTCCTACAATCTGCCGAATTATCGTCCAACCAAATCATCGTCCAAAACCTCATTCGCCAATACACCTGGAAAGATTACAACGAGCGCCAACCCGAAATCGTCAATGCCCCAGGTGATCTCACCGACTCCCCGTCGGCACCCGTATGCATGCTGACCACTGTTTCGAAGCCTTGCGTCTAGCATTGATGTGCCATGGGGATACGACGCCTTATATAATCATGGACGATCCGAATGCGCCGTTGGGAAAGAAGTCTGATTTTTCGGCGCAGGTGAGTTGGAGATAAACTTGATGTGGTAGGATTCTTGAGAAGTTTAGAAGTCACAGGAACTATGCGGCGTATTCTCGTCTCTGATGAACAACATGATCGGTGTCCTGTTATTCTATATTGGATATTCCTATCCATTCTTCTGTCTGCATCAAATCTCTTTGTCAGCTCGAGAATTCGAATCGTCTGACTGGATCCTCGGTTTGTGCATGTTGGAAAGCCGAATAAGTCCCATGATCTCGCTTTGAAAGGGTCTCTCTTCAAATTGAGTGGGTTCTTTGTCTAGCTTCGATATGGCCCTCCTTCTTAGACTGGAAAATGTCACATGGCAATATTAAGATGAACATAACAATTATATATGGAAATAACAGCCAGTAAGAGTAAGAAGTAGTGGTAGGAAAAATAAGGGGCCGCTAGGCTGGGTTGAACCATATCCACTCACCACCACTACCTATCTACAACCTCCAACTTGAGCCATACACAAGCCTCACTTCAGTTTTTGCCCATGTTTATATCGATCTCCTGTCTGAGGTGTGTATAATACGAAAGAACTACATACGACCAGTTTCATGTGCTACAGCTCGGCCTCAAGGTTTATGCAAGCCTTCATGTCCAGCGCAAAGGAAATTGTCGACAGCAAGAGTAGGTTCCCATCGAGAAGATGTCCTGGGTTCCTCGAAAAAATGTTGACCCAGAGTTGATTATATTTCAAACATCTTCCTGTTTCAGCGGAGCTTGTGCGGACTTCTAATTTAGACTCGCCGATCAAGGAGCTAATTGGGGCCAGGCTCGTAACTAAATATATCGTTGAATCGGGTGGTTTGGTTGGTAGGATGATACGTGGAAGACAGTAGACTCAGCGGAGTACTAAAGAAGAATGGGCGGCGGTAGAACCCGAATGCACTTCAACAGCTATCATGTTTACAATCGCTACCACGCTTCCCAGACGACCTTGTATGCGCCAACTTCTAGGCCATCTCCGCCTCGACAAAGAATGTGTTTTTGTACTTCCACTCCCCCCTCCTCGGTAAGTCCCTTTGCCATGTTCTTCATCGAAAACATTACAAAATACATACGTTGGAGTCATTGGGATCCACTTTGGACAAAATCCTAATCGATGCCACTCTCCTTGTACCATCATAAGCGCAACTTATAAAAGCGCCCTTAGCGTCCTTATTGCCCACATAGCACTGGTTCACCTCAAATCAGCAGCTGCTCAAATACCACAACATTTTTTCTTATTAGGGACGCGCGTGTGAAACTCACCAAACCACCTTGCCTGCAACTGTTTCCACAGCAAGAATCCGTGTATCCTGTTCTCCTGTAGTATTCGGTACCATCTGGTCTTGCCGCCTTCTGGCAGGCGACAAGTGGTGCGCCGCCGTTGCAAGCTGCGCTATATGAACTGATTAGTCGCCGAGAGTGTGAATGGGGGTGGTGGACGAACCTTGAGCCTACAAGGGCGGTTACAACGATGAGGAGGGATGAGAGCTGCATAGTGGATAATCGAGAGTTGATCCGGTTGTGATGTTGAGGTTGTTGGAGCTGGATGGGCAGTCTCTTATCCATGAGGAGATGCCAAACGTCTTAAGTAATGGCAAGAAATCGTGCTATTGAATCTCGCCGTGGGGGCCGACATCCAAATATAGCCACCTCCATTTTCATTGGTGATTCCCAGCCTGTCGATCTGTAGGTGTGGTCGATGCCTCTATCCTTGATACATCCGTAATATATCTTCCGCTCTTGGGATCTTGATATATACCCGGAATTTCGATCTATGCAGAGCCTTTTCTCAATTGCCAAGCCGGCATCGTAGTTTGCTTTTGCGGGAAGAAGTCTGAAGAACCGGAACGAATATTATTTTTACCCTTGTACGAATCAATTCCCGTGGTTTCCTTGTTGTTCCTCCATCGTTGGAGTATCCATGAGCTTCTGCCTTTCGTAAATCTAATATATTTTGCCATTTGTGTATCAAGCGGTACACTTTCAGGAAATTTGGAACCTAGAATAGAAGATCGTCATAGACAACTCGCTCTGCCTATCAGTAAATACTACATCTGCTCGGTGAATGGAGATGGAGATCTCAAAGAATGTAGATAATTGAATGCATGAAGAGTAAGTACAAGTGCCCAACCCAGTTGAGTATATATAGAAATCCAACGAAATGAGTGTAAATCTCCGCGGCATGTATGCCGTATGTGTGCCGTATGTGTACACGTATATCCATGCGTGCCAAGACGGCATAATTCATACACTCGTTAAGATAGACATTTGTTCGTTGCGAAAAGAGGCTGGAGGCGGATGAGAAAGGGCTATACGGTATATTCCGTGCAAAGTTGTACGCGAGGTAAGGATTATCGGCGCTATTAATATTAAGCTGAGGAGCCCTCGGAGACCATTAGAACCAATAGGCTTAATATTAATAGTGCCGATAATCCTTGTCTCGCGTACAATTTTGCACGGAATATACCTCCTACGGTACGAATAAGGGCGTGATTCAAACGCCTCTGCGCGCGATTTCAGCCATCCTGGTAACGACTAGGATCTAAACGCGCTGTTTTTGGAGTCGTAATTACGAGGTGATTCAGTACTATACATAGTACGATCTCTACGACATATCGTCACGTGATATTCAAAAACGAGTCGAAAATATAGGTTTAAAGAACAAAAAGAAATAGAATAGTTTTGTAGTTATCGAAGCTACTACGCTATAGATACTTAGTTAGATTTACCTTATAGCTTACCTAGGCCTTCCTAAACCGCCGTATAATACTACCGAAAATCGTGCTAAGGGCTCTCCGAGGGGTAACTACGCGATTTCTAAAACGCCTATCATTTAAGCCTAAAAGGGGTTATAAGCGAGCCAGCCGCGGCGACAAGGTACGTACGTATATTCCTAATTATCGCGGTAGTAAATATACAGGAGTACCTACTCCTATTTTATAAAGTTAAATCACTTATATAAAAGGAGCCTATCAAGAATTCCCGGAGGTGTAATTTCCGAAATTCTGGCAAATTCTGGCTTGGTTTGAATCACGCCCTAAAAGATAGGAGCTGGGGCCGGGCCGCCGGAACAGGTATCCTTCTTTCTGTAGTATTTTGTTAAATTTTTATGCTACTAATATTGTGCGACCGAAAGATACTACTACTCCACTATACTGAAAAAATATCAAGCTGTGTATCCTAGACTGCTGGAGTAATTCTCCTACCCTTACCCGAATACAACCTACTGATTTTGATAGTCCTCGCTCGAACGGACTCTATACAGAGCGGACGGCATTTTACGCATGTATAATTAATAATGAGAGAAATGGCGAATTCGAAATGGATAACTGTATTGTCTTTCTCTATGTGTGTGTGTGTGTGTGTGCATCGTACGAAAAATCTCCCTTTGTTTGTACAGAGACTTCAGATCCCTGTAAGCCAAGGTATGCTAAGGAATCCGCATTATCGTTAAAGTGAGAGCATCCGATGACTTTTCTAGAAATATCGTGCTTGCGGAAATGTCCTTTCACTCCTCGGGGCTCGTGCGCTACGTCGTCTCTTCTAGGAGTTATGTCTAGCGTAGGCGTAGCCTCTAGTACGCTGGGGTAACCCGTAGACTGGGGCTTCAGCACGGACTTTTCTTAGTTGATATCAAATATACCACTGCGTGATAGAATATTCGCATGCACGATTATTGAAAAGTAGTCATCGAACATCTCCGAGGAGTGAAAGGACATTTCCGCAAGCACGATAATAGAATCGTGACATCCATCCGAGCCATAATGTACGGTGGAATTTCAACAACTGTATACCTTGGCGGGCGAGGAATTTTCTTTCATTGACATTCTTATGAGTTCAGTACAAGGCTGAACATAAACTACCTCTATATCAATCGCCAGAGTTAGGGAGATCGTATGAGAAGCGATTCAAGGCGATGGATCGATTTTCCTTTTGATTCCGGTCTGTTGAAGACGCTCAAGAAGTGTAGAAGTTGTCAAACGCTTTGTACAGAACTAGCGCTTCAAGTCCATTCAATAGCAATACTCATTGTCACCAAGCACGATGTATGTGCGTTTCCCGCTATCAGTAGCACAGTCGTCGAAAGCCTTTTGAGTCCCATAAGTCAAAGCACACTGCATCAATTCCGGGTCAGTATATACTTTGGCAAGATTGGCCAGAAGTTAGAGGAGCACGCACAACACCTTCGCAGTAAGTATTCTGTCCGCAGCAAGTTTTGGTGTAGCCGGTGGGCCTGTATTTGGGACACATTCCGCCCCCGTCTTGTACGCAAGCGGCACGCCTAATTACTCCACCCGGGCATTGGGTGCCGGCTTCAACAATAGATCCATCACTTGATGGTGCAACGTATGGAGTTGGATTTGCGCCTGATCCTGGACTGCAATGTGCTGCTGGTACGGCTAAGCTGGAATGCATATTAGCGACAATTTTCACCGTGGTGCTGAGAATGATTACCTTGAGCCTAACAGAGCAGCCATGACCAAAAAAGTGTGCGGGAAGTTCATCCTTGATAAGATTTCAGAGTGATATCTAGAAAGACCAAGAAATTCGATATTCTCAAAATAAGTAGGACACTGGAGCTCTTAAATACCACTTCTCAACCAACGGTCGCAACTAGCTTCGGTTTCTTTTACAACGATCCTCTACTTATAGTAATGCAATCTACCATAGTATAAGCATAATCAAAATCCATGAAAAGGGCATTTTAAATGAATACAATCATACGATATCCAAGCTTTTTCCTAGCCTACAGGCTGCGTGTCGGCTTCCAAGGCTGACTCCAGACTGGATCGATCGTATTGGTTCTTCTCTACCCATGCTGCCGTGCGTTACTCCCAGATTACAATCAATCAATCAACCATTATACCATGCGAAATCTCTGATGCCCCAACACGTGGAATATTTTGTTTAAGTAAAGATCCGAACTTTTCCGACCACTCAACAATTGTTTTATTGAACTGCCCAAACAAAAAACCCATGAAAATCGGTCGCAATTCTACTACTGTGTAGTCTACGCCCCACTCGATTTTGACTCTACTGTGGTACAATGAGGAGATCTCTACCTATTTAGAGGAGATCTACACAGTACTGAGTTGCTTATCGTATCAGTAGTCTCACACTCTTTAAAAGCCTTCGGAGGATCCGTGCCGAGGCTATACCTATTAATACTTTGAGTCTCGGCCCTTCGATCTTCTTTTCTGGTTAGTCAAATACAATTATCGATTGTCAGGATCTATGCGTAGAATAAACAACAATACGGAATAACGTGGTTCTAGGTCTTGATCAACTCATTTTGGTGCAGCCGCAGCAGCTGTAACGCTGTTGTTCCCAATTCCTGTCCAGGAGTCCGCTGCGGTATTTTCGGTAAGATAATCTTAGGTGTGATATTAGAGTGTCTAGGGGAGCGCTTCGTGGGGGTGTTGCTCAAGATTTTTCGAGCTTGATACCTACATTTCATTCTATTTTTTTTCAATTTCATTGTCATGGTTCAAGTGGAATAGGAATCTACAAGTACCCTCTTCACAGAACAACGCCTCCACTCACTCTATTGCCACCTTACCGGTCGCAGATTTTTCTCCGCTTCATTTTATAAGTAACCTTGAAGCATGAATTGCATGGACTGTAAGATTTCAATTGATTCTTGGTCAACGAGAGGTCCTCCCTCGCCTGGAAAAACTGCTTTAGCTGAAAACGCAATCGAACGAGATCAATCACGTGCAGCTTGCATTGTCAATGAAATTGATTTCCCTATTCCCAGAGTTCTAGTCAACCTGTCAGTGAAGAGTCAGCCAGTAGAAGCAGAAATCATGTACCGTTGCGCAATTCTTAAAACCCTCGCCGGTCCCATGTGTCAGGTAACACTAATTGGGAGAAATGATTAGCCCAATATTTGAAATGTCGGGATGGAAGCACGCACGACTCCGCCTGCCATACAGTTCTTCCCACAGCAAGAATCTGTGTAACCGGTTCGACGGTTCCAGCCACCACAGGCGCTAGAAACCCATGAGCAGGCCACAATCTTTTGGCCTGATGGACAACTTGGAGAGACTTGGGCTGAGAGGTCATCGATTGTTAGAGATGACATGTATGGTGAGAGATCTAGCCCTGACTTGCATTCCACTGCAGGTGCAGCCATACTGTGGATTCCTGTGGATGGCTTGGCAGAGCAGGGATCTGAAGTCTCTGACTTCCACTGTGTTCGCACAACAAGAACAACAATCAATAGACAATACAAAGTTATCCTTTCGTTACACGTGTAATATTTCTTTATCATGACTATTACGACCTAGGTCCAAGACCTATCGACACATACTGAGGACGAACGTTAGCGATGGGCATATCTTAAGTATGAAGCGTTGTTGTATTTGTAGTTGCCATCTCTATCGCAGCTAGCGGTATGACCTTGGTTAAAATGCAGCTCGCGCGGGCGGCATATCGCTGCGACATGCAGAACTCTTGACATATAGTCTTGCCCAGGCCTCATGTTTACGAGTTTTGCATTTACATGAATGGTGCAAAAGTTGCCTCGACATTTTTAGACAGGTTAAGGTGTGACAACTCCCATGCGTAGACCAGGTGTAAAGCAAAATATCGTGATGTTCAAGCCGTTCTTCCCGTATCCATCTCGAGTCTTTAAATGAGTTGAATCAATTTCGCCACCTCGCTGCAGAACTTTAGATTAAGGAATTCGACCAGCTCCCAAAACCCACAAGTCGTAGTCAAGCTCGCAAGATTCAATTTACTGCCCAGTTAGGATCGCATAAAGATGGGACGTAGAAGAAAATTCCTTCATCTTGCACTTAGCCTCGCTATTTCACTTCTTCAAGAACTGTACTGAGGTTTCATCCGCCAGCTTGCCAAAGAAACTCTTCATTCGCAAAGTCGGAGGTAGACGCCCTTGGAGTTATTCTGTGATTTCTTTGCCGAACTTTCTCACAAACTCATACACAAAATTCGACCGGTATTTTGCGATGCTCCAGTCTGTCTCGTAGTTTCAGAAGGAGTAATGGTCCCATCAGCGTTGTTCAGTTCCTGAGATTCGACATGATCCATTTCAGGTCTCCGGCTTCATCGCCAAGAAGCTTCCCTACCTACGGAGATTCTCCTTGAAAGCGGCACTTGCCAGTGGTCCGATCCCAAAACAGCAGGATATCCCATGATTGCACTTGTGTCTTTGGGCTTGTGGACACTCGGAATTTCCATCACGAGGACAAATTTTACACCAGATTGACGCATAGCAATCGTGATGGCGCGGTATGGATTGGTGAACATGCCAGGCGCAATACTCCTCGCTGAAATACTTTTAGGTCGCCCAAGAAAGGACGAAACAACGTCATGTCCTTCTCTGGCCGTCTTCGTTTGCAAGCTCGCCTTGGATGATCTTTAACATGCAGTTAGATTTGAAGAGCCTCCATCGATGAACAGCTCACCTCAAAGTCCTCGAAGACAACCTCTGGTAGTGTTATAGAGTTTCGGGCATAAGATGTAAATGCATGGCCCTCTGAAGTTGCTCTCTAATGGTGGAAAGGCCTAGTGTGGCAGTATCTCCAAAGACCAAAAGGTATTTAGGAGGCATATTTTAAGTAACGCCTTATTGTTATTGCTTTAATGGGTTCAGGGTGGGAGTAAAGAAAATGTGATGTTCCCAAAGCCACTCGTTCAAGATGCGTTGATTTTTCGCATCCTTCTTAAGGGGCAATGCTGCGGTCTTCAATCCGGATGACAAGGTGTGAGGTGGAAGTGTTTGGGAGAGGAGAAATGATGTCGGCCTCGACAATTTTCTAGCCAGGTATCAACCATCCACTAAAGAGTAAGGAGCACCACAGCAATCTTCCCCCATCAACCTGGGGTTCTGCACTTTCAACGTTCATCCCCCGCCAACTCCCTCAGCCTCTCCGAAGAGACGTGCCTCTCACGGGCTCTTTCATTTGACTTGCCCTCGGTCTGGTTCTTCTATAATTCATCGCAAAATATCATACACAATTATATACAAACAATCTTTCCTCCAGCCAAAAGCATCTTCATTTGCTTACAGATCTGAGAGCAAAGACTAGTGTTATCAAGAAGATCCATACATGGACTATGGCCAGATAATTTTCCCTTGATGAGTGAAGAGGCTTTTTTTCTGCAAAAAGAATATGAAGCTTTGAACATGTCGGTTGTCTTAAAGCGAAGATTGATACTATTAAAAACTCGATTAAATCGAGGCTGGAGTTTAGCCTGTCGTTGTTTCTCGAGCGATAGCATATCTCCTTCTGAAGAATTACTCAAAGCAAAGGCATAAACAAAAGCCACCCTTTCTGACCCTCAGCTACTTCAGAACGCTCGAGAATCGACCGCATCTCCAGAGATAACGACTCACTCCACGTTTCATGTTTCAAGACTCCAAACGAGCTTGCAAGATGAGCAAGAGGACAGACTCGAGCCGCAGCGCAACATAATAAATCCTCCTCCAGTCCGCACAGTGCAGCAATACACAATAGTCGCATATTGATACATTCTTTCCCCGACTTCAAACCAAGCGAGTAATGCCGGTACACATGGGGGCGACGAAAACTTTTCTTCAAGAGGGAACTCTGAATCCTTCGAGGAAGCAAGGACTCAGGTAATAACGAGAGGCATGGGCTCATAGCGCTCCACTGCGTCTCATTCCCCATCTGTTTATCCTAGGCAGTCATCTCTGTAATAAGTTATTAATATGAATTTCAATAAAGGTGTTATCCGGAAAGTCGTACAGGTAAAATGTACAAGTGGAACACGTCGCCGGCGATGTAGTTCAGCGAATCGGAAGTCTGACAACTTAAAGCGGTATCAAAATCTCTCCAAGGTAGAAATGGCGCAAACTTTCACAACCAGCACTTAGAGCCTTGACAGGCTGTGAAACCTCAATAAGAGAAAGCCAATTCATTAAGAACCGTCAGCAGCTTTCCGACAAACCCACTTCTCCCACCAACTCATACCTACCAGCCTACATATCCGGTGCCGCTTGGAAGTCAATCAGATCCTTCCTATTCACCAACGTATCCAAAGCTCTCATCTGATCCTTCTCCCCACTCCCAGCAACACTTTTCCCGTTCGCCACAATCGTGACGCACTTGCCAGTAAATCGCGCCACGATTCCTCCACCAAACCCCTCGGTATCTATCAAATTGGCCTCGTCCGCCACAATGACATTTTTGTAGTATTGATCTTCCATCTCTTCCATGAATGATACAACGGATGTGACTTCCCACGTTGCAATGCCGTCGAATTTGGCGGGTTGGACGAGTTCGCGGTGGGACTCGGGATCGTTGTTCTCCTCGAGGGAGGAGCCGTTTGGGATTACGAGGCCGGATGTGTGGATCTGTAGAGTGCGATTAGCAAGACTTTTTGTGTTCGCGCATTAAAGTGGGAAAACTTACCTGGCGATAGCTGACCACAGATGCGCTTCTTTCTGCCCATGGCGCGATTTTCTTCGCATGGACGTTTTCCCAATGATCGTAGAATTGCTCTTTAGACATATCACGCTTGCGCTTTAGGTAATAGAAGACTTGATAGTGTTCCTGTTGTTCCACGGTTCTTGCTGTCGTGTGAGCGGTGGAGGTTGAGACATTTCTAGAGTGCTTTCGCGAATGTAAACCGAGTACCATTGCTTCTTAGGAGATTATGGTATGTTAAGTGAGAGAAAATACGCTTCTACAATGAAACAAGCAGACTGCAAGAGGTTGGACTCGTGAGAAAGAACCTCAGAGACGAGTATGAAAACAGAGGGTGAGGAAGAGAATACGATGATACCTTGACCGTCGCTATCATGGCCATCGTGGTGGTTCATATTACCAGTCATTCCATTTGATTTGATGAGCAGTATGAGGAATTTGGAATAAGGTGGCAAGATTGTCGTTGTCCAGTCGAAGGCAGAGGTGTAAAGTGTGTCGGCTTCCGAGATTAAGCACTAGAACAGACGAGGGTGACCATTTGGCCCAAGTCACAGCTTGATTTCGAACAGGCAGGACTGGGCTCGCGGAAGGATAATTCAGGCTATCTTTGGCCGCGTTATAATAGTGTAATCGGAGGTTGAGTCGCCCAATCATTAAAACGGAAGTCACGTGGGTCTCTCGAGCATCATACTATTGTCTACCAAATCGTCGGAACGGGAAAAAGGAAGAGACAAATGTTAGTCAAGACTAGAAAGGTAGAAAGGAGAATTGCCATTATGTAGGCATGTAAAACATGGACAAATTTCCTAAAACCGTTCCGTAATCAAGAGCCAAAAAGGGTATACGCTCGAAATATCATCTCAAAAAACCATCTTTCACGAGCAATCCCCTTCCACATTTTCTCTTCAGCTCCAGAAAATTTTAGTAGAACCATCGAAACTCCTTTACAGCAGGACCATCCCGCAACTTCTCGGTCGGAATATCCCTGACATTGATCTTGACGCCTTGCTGTCTATCTCTCTTCTTGTTATCTGCAATCATGTACAGACCCAGCAGGATCGTCAAGATGAATCCCATGCCACCGAACGCGGCGGTAGTAGCAAGAGCTGGAATGTATTTTGGTGCGTCCTTGTTCTGGAAAATGTTGCTGGAGACGACACCCATCAAATTGGCCAATGGGACACCGAAGCTGGTAAGGACGACACGTTTTCCTTCATGGGCGATGTTATTGTTGTACCAGACATCGAGGAGAACTGATGGTGCGGAAGTTCCCTGAAAACCATTAGTATAATAGTAGACAATTTCGGGTGGTGTGGGACATACCCAGGTCATCATGAAGCAAGCGAAGTAGGCCACGTGCTTTTGATGAAGTACATCAATAGACACGTATATGATGAAACCAATGAAAGTAAACAAAAATCCAAGTGCAACGAAAGGGAATCTCCACTTCGTATAATCGGACGCGAAGGCCAGAATTACCAGCATGACAGCTCCGCTGATGTTGGGAGCCACGGTGTAAAGGTTAGTCTTGACAGTTGTATAACCAAGTCTGGAAACGATTTGAGGTAGGAAAAGGGTGACACTCTGGAGAGGAACACCCAGGCAGATCTCGATAACCAGGATTATCCAACTGGTAGGGTGCTTGAGAATCTTGAAAGATTCCTTGAGGTCAAACTTCTCGTTGACAATGGAGCTGGAGTCAATCTGCATGCGGTAAAATGCTAGTTTCTTCTCTTCCTCGCTGAGAAAGGAGGCGTCGGCGGCTGAATGCGGAAGGTACCAGAAGGAGAATATGGCGAACAAGATGGTGCAGCTTCCCTCGATGATGAAAAGATATCTCCAATTCTTAAGCGAACCGGAATGAATTTGGAAGACACCGTATGAGAGAAGACCTCCAAAGGCAGATGCAATACTCTGAGCCGCGTAGAAGAGAGCGAGACGCCGAGCGAGCTCTCCTCGGCGATAGAATGTCGTTTGGTAGTAGATGACCAAGGGGAAGAAGGCCGATTCTGACATACCAAGAAACCAGCGGAGGGCGAGGAGTCCACTGAAGTTCTTGACTGCGGCAACGAGAAAAGTAAAGCATCCGAAACTAAACATCATGCAAGGAAGGACCTGGCAGTGTCAGTACAGCTTTGCGACATCTCAATTGCAGCGTCTTACCTTGTGGGGCCCATACTTTTTACCCAGAATAGCGAGGAATGGAGCCGTAAGAACATATGGTACAAAGAAAACGGACAAAACGATGTTGTAACCATGATCACCGAGTTTGAGATCTTTTTCAAGACCAGCGGTCTTTGCATTTCCAAGATTACTATCAAAGCGTCAGTGAATTTTCAAGTACGCATCTGAAAGTACATCCATACCTCTTGTCAAGACTATTAAACAGGTACATGACTGCCAAAACTGGCAGAACTCTCAGATCAAATTTCCAAAGCAGCTTCTTCTCAGCGACGGGGTCGATGAAAGCGAGAACCTCGCCATTATCGGCAATGACAGTCTCTCCTACTGTCTTTTGATCAATCTTGATGGAATCATTACGGCCATTATAATGGGCGCCTTGGCTCAATTCTTCGTCCGACATGATGTTCCGCTATAGGTCGGCTATGGAGGCCCAGGAGGTAATCGGATATGAAGTCTTTCGGTCTGGTAGATGTGGAGTCGACAACCTGGAACGATCCGATACTCGAGATCGAGAGATGAGAGATGAGAGGCAAGGAGTTTCTGATGCTCTATGACATTCCCATGGAGCTGAGGGAATAACTAGATGATATACACTTCGAGTCCATCGACGAACTCAAGGTCGGCCGTCTTCGATAAGGACATGGCACGCGACTGGGGACCGCGCACGTTGATGGAAGGCCCGCTCCCGCGTCAGTCGCGGATTTCCATTGGTGACATCAAGGGTTTTCGTCCCAGATCAGCATTCGGGCAGGGGTCTGGCGGATTTCCTCAGGTGTTGATGGTTGTCAAGAATGCAAGATAAGAAAAACCTTGTTCGGAAATCGGTGCGTCAAGAACGCTAGTCATACAAGCACCTAACATGGTACTTCCGTACCGAACCCAGGGATAAACCATCTTGTTGGCTTGTGTGTCAACGTACTGGTATTCTGAAAAAGCCATGTGTGTGGTTTGAACACGCCCTTCCGAAGCTTTAGCTGCATGGACAAATGGAAGCCGGAATGGTGGGAAAGCGATGGATTTTGAGGCATCGATCAAGGGCTTCTGTGGATTCAGGTAGATTTCCAGCCTTGATATTCGGAATTCAGCGTGATTAGATTATCCAGTGACTGACTCTCCATTTATCTCTCTCCATATTCCCCATGTTTTTACAGCTCTTCGAAGGTTCTTCTTCTCCCAAACATGGAGGACAATGCTACCGAATTCCCGTTCAAGCCTCATCCAAAAGGTATTGATCAAGTCATCAACAACACCCACGCTTCCAAATACAACCGGGAAGAACCGGGCTGTAAAGCTTCTTCTCTCGACGCTATATTCGAGCTTTTCCGCTTTCGAAGACGACGCTTCGTTTGGTTACAGAGTAGTTGATTGCCCGTGGGCTTTCCGCGGCCTCAAGCGCCATCGCATCTCCATTTAGAACACCAGCCACGCGGAATTACCAACCATCGGATGATTTTTTCTAGAGCGATGGGAAAACACCATCCCACACGACATTTCAACCCGCGGGCCAGGCAGGACTCAGCCGCATCTTACAGCACACCGCACTGGCAAGACTAACAAGGCCGTGGCAAAGCCATAGACTTCCCAATGATTGTTCTACCATACCGACCACAAAACATCAGAACGGCATTCCATCTCTCCGTAGCCGTTCTTTGGGATCTCAATATCTTCGGCGCTCTCTTGACGCGCCCTCAATACGTGCAGACAAGATGACAAGAGTTTTAAGTAAACACGAAGCTGAATACCCCAATAGAGGATGATGTAATAGATTTGAACCTCGATACGATATTTTTATCCTCTTTACTGTATTATTTCGAGCCTTACGATCAATGCTCCTCCTAAAATTCTCCAATGATGAAGCAGTCATGGTAGATGATGGCCCCTCGCAAAACCTGCCATCGGTACGAAATTTGTCCAATCAACTTTATCGCCTCTGCTGAGCCACATCTCCAGATCGATACACATTATCAGCTCAAACGCTGCAATGATCTAAATTTATTACTGCGGTTATAATAACTCAAATTTAGCGCTGGAACGTCCACAACANTCTCTATATAATAATACGTATACGTTTAGCGATCACGTAGTAGATTCCTGACAAGCAACGCTAGCAGATTACACGTAACTAGCGTTCTTGAGCAGCTTTAGATAGACCAGCCATCTTCAATGCATCAATTACTCAATCGAAACCATGGCCACCATCAATCCTAAGTCCTCCTAACCTCTCCTCTAGATGAATTTTATAGTTTACGACAAAGTCTAAATCACATTTCTACGTGCGGAAAGCATAAGCAAGCTAATACAAGCTTTCAGCTATCGGAATCAAACCGGGAAGTTCAGATAATGTGAGCGCATATATGTACCAAGCCGCCTACCTCCAAAGCACGCACTTCTTTTCAACATCTCAATCTCTATTATCCGATCACTTCCAGTTTCAGAGCCTGAGGAAAGACAATCAATTCACTTCTCATACTCCTTCCAAGACCCAACAAAATGAGACTCTCGCCGTTCATCATTGCAATCGCGACGGCTGTCAGCGCCGCACCGATAGCTACCTTTGTAAGTCCACCAACTTCAGGCCCAAGACTATTGCAGAAAGAGGATATTTTAAAGTGCCACTGTGCTCAACGTTATCCCCTCGGGAAACATAGTCATGCATGAACCTGTCCAAAATTTCGAGAGGTGAAACTGAATATTAACAACCCTGATCACAGGGATTCACTACCACCCAATTGAATCCACGACAACTGGGCGATCTCCTGTGCGCCCACGATCATCTTCACATGTCCTCCGAATGCAACACCAAGAAAAAGGCCGCGGGGGACAAAGGCATCGTTGCGGATTTACTGGGCCTGAGTTTGGTCGGTGGACCGAAGACTGCTGCTACTTAGCATCAGGGAGGAGAGGAGATCACTTGTATATATTTAGGGATAGAAGAGGGCCCTAGTAAGGCTGTTGCTTGTTCTAAAACACTCGGCGGAGTAGTTCCTGTATAATCGAAAAAATTCCACACACATACCTTGTTTCAACGCAATTTCGCCAGGAGATGTAGCTGGGGATATGAAGTTCGATGCTGTGAATTCTTCGCGCCCTCGACGCATTCCAACATCTCGGATTCAAGACGGAGGTAGCTACTATGGTATATCCCGTCTCTGACGATCATTGAACTACGAAAGTGCACGGTAACATCGGTCATATCTATATAGTGCTAACGAGAAAGATGTTTAACACTTGACAACAATTTTAAGAAGTGTCCCTAGCCCTAACGTACGCGTAGATCTTATCCGTGCATGCGTAGAACTCCATCTGGTCTGTGCACAGTCCGTGCGAGTGAGGAACATCAAAATCTAAGTAGTTTTTATTATTAGGAGTCGGTGAGGGTAGGAGAATTACCTACCTAAGACTCGGATATACGGAGTACAGCTACCAGTACCATAGTACTGTGTAGATGTTTTCTGCAGCACGGACACCAAGTGTTAACGACTAATTCATTAGCACTGTACTTGATTGGCTTTGTAGCGAAAATGTCATTTATTAATGTCTATTCTTTCACCTCTGGAATGACCCTCTCCAACCACTGAAGCATATCCATCAATAGATCAGACCTCACCGCATGTCCCAACGCCTCATACTCATGAACCTCCACCACTTCCCCCGGTATCCCCAATTCTATAAATTTTTCCACTTGTAATCTCAAATACCTCTTGGGAACAAGCATATCCGTCTTGCCCCTCACTAGAAATACCTTCACATCTCCCCCAACCTCCTGCGTTAAACCGTTCTCCTTCCTCAACGCCCCTATCCTATCAGCAATTGGTAAATACCCACTCAAACACACCAAACCAGCAAGTTTTCCGGCATACTTTTTACTTGTCAAACCCGTTAACAATGCAATTGCATGACCTTGACTAAACCCTCCCAGTACAATGCGATTCGCTGGTATGCCTTTCGCGACTACGTCATCTATCAGTGTTTCCGCATAGTGTACGGATCTCATCATGCCCTCTTCGTCCTCTGGGTCGTCTAGTTCGGGTCTTTGGGAAGCCCATGGGCTTAGAGGGGAGGGAGTGTACCAGGCGTTCATCTCCTGCATTCTGTCATCGGGGGCGGTGGGGAGGATCCAGGTTGTGTGGTTGAGTTTGTGGGCGCGTTGGAATTGGTCTGCTACATCTGGTTTGACTGTTAGTGGTGGGTTTGGGTTTGAGAGGAGGGTAAGAGGTGGGAGAGCAGATTGAAGAGTACTCAATTCTCCCAGCCTTACACTACGTACTCTCCCATGGTCCAGAATCATCGCCGAGCCCGTGGAGGAATATAATTGTTGCGCCTTTCGCTGGGTCGGATGGTGGTGAAATGGCTGGTTTCGTGGCCACAGGGCCTGGGATGAAGGTTGAAGACATGTTGGCACTAGCTCGGATAGAGTTGAGTTCGGAGACAGCGGAGCGCGATGACCAGCAACGGAAGTTTCAAAAGCGTCTAGTTCTATAGGGAAATATGTTTATGTATGTTTGGACCCATGGTACCATACTTGTACCCCTCATCTCGCGATTCTGGGTGAAAGGAAGCGCCTTCTGTGGAGAAGGCAGCGATAGGCACATCATCGGGTTTTCCACCATCAAACCAATTGAGGCTCTCCAAACGACGGATTTCAAGGTAAAGACGTGGCGTGAAGAACAATCCCATCATCGCGATAACGACATTGAGATGGATGATGGATGTTGGTTCGTAGTACTGCAGATCTTCGGTGCAAACAGCAAGGCGCGCCGATTCCAGGCTTTTGGAGTGGCTGTGCCTTGGAATCCTCCTCCAAAAAAAGAGCACTACCGTATGCATGCAGAGAGGCGTAGTCAGCGCGAGCGGCTTACCACATTACACAGGCTCACAGGCATTCCCTTTTCAATTGCCTGCTCCTCCGAACAAGAGATTGTACTACCGAACGGACTGCCATTTTTCTCCTCCTCTACAGGTCTCACTCGAAATCACGACAATCTACTGTCCCATAGCAACCTCCCCATCTTGGCCCCCTGCCTTCCACCACCCATACCGGCCCAAATCCATGCGCCGTGCTCAGCCTTCATCTATGGCTTAGTCCGACCTACACCCACTACAACTCGTCGCTCGTTTGTCCCAATTCAACCGTAACAGAATGCCGTCAATACTAGAGAACTATGTCGAGCGCGCAAGACTAGCAAGGCGACAATCAATGCAGGTTCCTCCGGGAGACAGTGGATCGTCGAGAACCATAATCATCGTAAGCACCGCTGAACCCCTCAGGATACCATATCTGATCGTTTTCATCTAGATTGTCATCGTGATTGTTGTTCTTCTAGCCCTCTCCCTGGTTGTTTATGTCGTGGCCAAGAATAAGAAGAAGGCCAAGAAGCAACCGAATTACACTCCAGGCGATAATCTCCTCACCAAGTTCACACGGTGGCGTGGCGGATCAAGAGGTGAATACTCTGATCAGTTGCAACCGAGCGAGAGAGTACCCAGTTTAATGGGCCGCGATGGAGGAAGGAGTAGAGTTCCCTCGAGAAATGCTAGTCCCGATCGCATTGGTAGCGCGCGGAGTCGCGAAGTAGACCCTGAAAGAGGTGACCTGGGATTGAGCACTGGAGGGACGGTCGTGGCAGAAGGCGGATTCACGGCTGGAGCAACAATCACGAATACAACTGCTGAAGGCGTGGGCAGGAATACATCGGTGAGAAGTGTCATGACGCTTCCGTCTTACAGTTATACGCCGCGCGAAACTGAAGAGGTCATCGCCC
Source organism: Venturia pyrina ICMP 11032 (assembly GCA_000738655.1). Lineage (NCBI taxonomy): Eukaryota > Fungi > Ascomycota > Dothideomycetes > Venturiales > Venturiaceae > Venturia > Venturia pyrina. Next base: position 530,940 of record JEMP01000041.1, on the reverse strand, counting down.
GCGAAGGAGAAAGAGGAGGCATTGATGTTGTCCTCGAATTCCCAGAAACCATCGACGAAGAAGAACAACGCCGCGATCACGAAATGGAGTCCCTATATCAAATCCGCGCGGCGCGTCGCCAAGAACAGCAAGAACGGGAGGAAAGGCGTGTAGCACGACGAGAAGCAAGAGCAAGAGGCGACTATGCAGAATTACAACGACTACAAGCCGAATCGCGGAGACGAGCCGAAAGCGCAGCGACTGGTGATTTCGTCACTAGTGCGGCTTTGATCGCGCAGCATCAAGCGAACCAACAAGAAAGAGAAAGACGTGTTTCTGCTGTGCAATATAACAATTTGGGTGTCCTCCGCCACGACGGCACGCGTCTCCGAGCCGGCTCAACGGACTCGGACAATCGTCCTCTTCTCGATTCAGGAGCCTCAATATCTGGACACTCTCTCACACCGTCACTTCACACGCGCGGCCGTTCCGCTTCCTCCCTATCCAGCTGGGGACGCGGCAGCTCGGAAACTCAACGGCCTGACAACGATGGTTTCGAATTCGTCTCTCTTGAACCTACGAGATCTCGCGCTTCGTCCACGTCTGGTGTGTCGCATCTCAGCCATACCCCGCCGTCGGGCGAGGATGTGGCAGCTCTGGGTTTCCAGATCCCAGCGGAACAGCCACCGGAGTACGAAGATGCGCCTGCCTACACGAGTCCTACTGTTACGAGGCCGCCCGGGGGAGGATTCGAGAGGCAAGATAGTAGCGGCCCACCAAGTGGGCCACCTAGGCTGCCGAGCCTATCTGCCGTGCCGAGCATCGAGGTCACTGCTTTCAGCCCGATTAGCAGGGAGACTTCGAGGGACGGGAGGTAACGTCAAAATCGGCTAGTGGACGTCTGATTGGTTTTGTTTGTGAGCATTTGAAGCGTGGCGTACCTCTGATTTCTTGGGACGCTCTGGATATCCTCCCCCGTTCCTAAAAGATTTGTCGTTTTGAGCGCAACGTACGAGCGACTGAGCGATTGAGCAAACGAAAAACCCCCCATCTTGGAAAGAATTGTAGCGAGGAGGCTTTGGTTAACTGTATATATTGAGATGATTGGAATGGATTAATGCCTAGGATATTTATGAATGTAGCGAGTTTGTTGTGAGTGTGATATCAGCGGAGTTCATGGAGCGGCGCGCGAAAATTGGCTATTCTAGGTTATTAGGTAGTAGGTAGTAGATCGGTGTTCTATAATAAGCCCGGCGTTTGAGATCTTGTCACAGCGTTGAGGTTATGCCTTGTGCTTCGTACTCTTATGGTTTGTCATGTCGGCGTATCAGGGCGAGAGAGCCTTCACCCCTTGTTAGAGAAAGGTTGATTATTGCAGATTTGATGTTCAAGATGAGATATATACCTTCCTTGGTTTGTTCTAGGTGGCCAGTATGCTCACTTTTTGGTTGTTATCGCTGTGGATTGAGAAATACGAAATAGACTAACCAAATCAGAGAAAGCGTGGAAATCGGTTGGAAATCGATTAAACACGGTAAGGTAGGGTGATGATCACCATCGCAAACTGATCTCGTCAATAATGTCACGAAGTGTGTGTCACATGGTTTCGAAAAGGGCACAAAGCAACGTATTGAAGTAGACAATTAGTTACGCAAACGACTGCTAACTAGATCGCTAGCTCGGCTTTTCCTTCGTGTTAGTTGAATCGCCTCGCGGAGATTTTCAACTAGGCACACATGGTCGATGATTTGATAGTAAACCCTCCAACTCATCAAAGCAGTCGCCTTGTCCAGCCTGTCCAAGGCGAGGAGGCTTCCGACAGGCCACGCTCGTACCTTGTGTCGGTATACATCCCGTTCGCTCCTCGCACCTGCGCAGGAGGGAATTATGTTGTCCAACCGGAAGATCTCATCCTGAGATCTGTATAGAGGATATGGTTCATGCCTGTAGTCGAGTCGATGACCACGAGGACGTGAGCTGACATTGCGAGGACTTGGGGCAAGCCTCGCTCACACTGCCCGTATCGATCGAGTTGACGGATGACTGGTGATATTAGTCGTGGGTTGCAAAAGTAGGAGGTCGATAGCGTACCTAAGGATTGCTATTGATTCGGAGAACTCAATCGGCAAACCTCGGAGGGAACCGTCCCTTTCCATCATCCGTGAACCTGTCAAAGACTTCGAAGACAGTCTTGATTTCTAGAGCCTCAACGTGTCGCGGACGTCTGACGATAGCGGGGGCACGCACGCCCGTGACGTCCTATTGCGACAATTCTATTACTTCACAGTGAATTCCGCTGGGAACCCACTGTGATGGTGAGGCGGAAGTCGGAAGTGCTTGGAGTGCTCATGTTGCACTCGCTTTTTCCAGATCCAACTTTTGAACCCACCCACCAGGCCTCGAAGTTCCAAGATCGAGGCCAGAAACTTTATGTCCATCTCGGCTCAGAAGGGTCGAGCCTCGAAAAAGTCACCGCATCAACAAGCGCCGCAAACACGGCTTCGATATGATGGCCTCGAATGTGCAGCATTCGTACTTGTTGACCCGAGCGGTACGTCTGGCATTGTACAAGCTGTATTGCTCATGCCGGGGTGACGTGTAGTCATTGACTTGGGGGACTTTATCACTTGCTCTGCTTGAGAATCTTACAAAGGCGATGATTCTGTCCCGCGGTGCAAGTCGACTACCACGTCGCTGTCACTCCATCTCTCCAATAGCTATTCGATAACGAAAGAGCATTGGCGGCGGAGAGATGAGGTGCGATTCGTCTCTGCTAATGCTACCACTCCAATGAGATGGCCGTTCCCAAACGACAGCACGGGGGCCGCAGAGTCCTTCGTCGTCGTAAGCACAAAGCGAGAGTGTGCTCGTCCCACCTCTCCGGTAGCTGTTTGAAAGAAGCTTTGGTGTTGCAGAGAGGCGGGACATGATCCAACACCACAGCTCACTTTGGGATTGGCGGGCAGGCGAAAAATGCAGTGAGCTGTGGTGTTGGATGAAGAGAAGCAGGGAAGAGCGGCAGCGCTTGGAGAAGCAGGGATTTGTGGCCTGATGCTTAGTGTGGATGCCTTATTTGCGGGGGGTGGAGATGGAGATGGTTTGCCTGCGGGGAGTGGAGATGGAGATGGTTTGCCTGACGCAGTCAGATGTCTTCCTCCACGACTCGGGCAGAGACGTCCACCTCCTTTTCACCCGCCTCCCCCATGTTGACAGCTTCAATCGCGAGGGTATTTCGCTCAATGATCCCCATCTGGTCACCACGTCCTCAACGCCATCACTATTCCTGTATCAAACACCTGGACGAAGTCACGCAATTCGACAAAACCCAGGGGCCTGTTGATGCAGACCAGTGTTTCAGACGACCAGCTCTGCTACTGTGTCCATCCCAGAGAGATGCACCGCCAACAATCATACTTGTGGGCCATCTTCTTGATAGTCGGACGGCGGTACTCGAAGGCACAGCTGGAGCTTCGCTGCTCTTGACAGCGACGGCAAGTCTGTTCAAGATGGCTACATATTCCACAGGTCGGAGCGCCTGATGTCTGAATAGTGATAAGCAGGTTCGCCCGACTTCATAGAGCAAACCAGGGGTCGGCATCGATAGGCGGCGCCTCTAATTGAGCAATGCTTTCGACAACAGTGAGTATCAGCCTTGAACACGCAGATTCGTCTTTCTTTTCACGCCGGCTTTGCATATCTCGCCTCAGGGAAGCCATGTTAGACTCAGCAATTTGCCTCAGCCCGGCGAAACATCCAAGCCCATCCGCCCTCTGTTGGCCGAATCTATTGTTGTTCGGATCCTACTTGGGCGGACTGGTTGGCAGCGAGAATTGGACCAAGTTCAGGTACGTCCAGTTTTCAGGCCACTCGCTGATTCTGGCTACATACTTTGCAAGATGTGGAATTCAAGGTGCGTGGCACCACTGTACACAGTTGGTGGCCAGACCAACGTGAGATAATGTTTGGTAGTTATTGACCTGTTGCTTGACTTTTCGCTCTCGGTCTCGTGCATCGCTCCTAAACCCGATGATTTTGAACTTGTAAACTAGAATCAGGAACTCATCATCTCCTTTCTTATTTCTTTTGCTTGCGTTTCTCATGCGTAATCTTTGCAATACCTCTTTCTTGGATCACGTTGCAGTCCGCCGAAACGCCATCGGTTTCTCACCCTGAAACCAACTTCAACAACTTGGATCAAACCCACTTGCCGCAGCCTGAGCAAACAAATTCGTCCCGAATCATGTGGCCTTGCGAATGAAACCAATGCCCGTCTAGGCTTCAGACATGTCTGCGGTCAAAGGGATGAGTTCCCGTGGATATCAATCACGACCTTATGAACCGCTCTCAGGTCGTCGAATGTCATGGGCGCTGTGGAGAACAAGGTTATCGCACGGTCTTTGAGATCAAGGACGACCAGAATACCCAACTAATCTATTGACTACCCTCACTTTTCCATCCTGATCGTTGCAGGCCTTTCTTGGGCCACTCCCTCATCGCTATCACAGTCCACCTTTTGCAATGGAGGGACCAAATCCCAACATCCCATCATCAGTAAATCTCGATACCACCCTCACATCCTACAAAATCCCTCTCAGCGCTATCGCACTATGGCCCCCTGCCAACCGCGAACACCCTGAGCGACGGTTCGGCCTAGCACCCTTCGCGTTCTTCATGCAATGCTTAACAACAGTTGTCTTGGCCGGCAGGATTTGGGCGAGAATCACAAGAAGAGCGGGATCATTCGGTGGAGACGATGTCCTCATTATTCTTGCCTGGTCGTTCGGGACTGCATTCACTGCTGCTAGCATTTATGGTGTCGTAGACGGAGGATTCGATAGGCATATTTGGGACATTGAGATGGGTTCTGTTGTGCAGGCGGGATATGTGAGTCCTTTCCTTGACACCAAACAGAGAAAACTTGTTCAGATTTGCTAATTGGCCAAAGGCTGCGTTCGCAATCGAATCACTTTTCCTATGCTCAACCTGCCTAACGAAGATTTCCATCTTGCTCTTTTACCGCCGTCTCGTCGATCGGTCTTACAGCAGACGCATGCAGAGGGTCATCTACGGGCTTATCGTCTTTACAGTCGCGTACTTTGTCGGCTTTGGAGCGCTCCTTCTCTTCTCCTGCCAACCGATAAGTGCAGCTTGGCTCAGTCTTGATATCGCGTACGCTGTGCCTTATCAGTGCAGGTCGAGACGACTTACGGATACGATGTTTGGTATTGTTAGTGTCGTTAGCGATGCGTATGTTTTGCTCATACCAGAGCTGGTGATTCACAGATTGAAGAAGGTGCAAAAGAGGAAGAAGATTGTGTTGTTTGCGCTTTTCGGGAGCGGGTCTCTGTTAGTCTCCTACACCTTGAATCATCCTTCCAAGATCGAAATACTAATTGAACAATTAGTGTCGTTGGAGCCGGTATCGCACGAACAGTCTGGTTGTCAAGGTTACATACTGATTCTCGTCGTGATTTAACATGTAAACTTATTCTTCTTCCCTCATCTCTTGTAGTTCATTTATTGACAGACGACAGGGATTGCATACGAACTCCTCATCTGGACGACAATCGAAATGCAAGGCAACATCATCTTCGCCTCCGCTCCGGCCATGAAATCCCTCGTCTCAGCTTACTTCGCCGAAGGAGACAAACCGCTTGAATCTTTGATCGGATATATAGGCGAATATGACTCGAAGTTCGATTCGAGTAGCAATGATTGGCCATTAAGGAGTGACGCGAAAAATGACGTGGAAAAACCAATGACGCTGGTTTTGGAAACGGCGATAAGAGATATGGAGGAGAAACCACCGACGCCACCGAAGGATAATCTCAAAGGGAGGGAGGAAAACACTTATGGTGGAATCACAGTGACGGAGAGGTTTAGCGTTGCCAGCGAGCTTGATCCGTACCCACTCAAGAGAGGAGACGGGAGTGAAAAAGGCAGAAAAGTCCTCGGCTGCTAAAGAAATACACCACACGAGATTCAGCATACCCATCTCTCTTCTCTACATCCCTCCTTTCACATCTCTCGCTTGTCTAACCATATATCTAAAAATATAATTCCCCCAATATCCACCTCCCTCCTTCGGCCCCTCAGCAAACGCATCCAAATCAACTGTGAACCGCTCGACCTCCTTGAACCCCATTTTCTCGTAAAAGACTTCCCCGCCATCAGAACTATGGACCCAGCAAAATAATCCTTCCCTATCCGCTTTGTCGGTGCCCCACTCTACAAGCGCCTTCCCAACACCCCGTCCCTGATACGAGGGATGCACAAGACACGACACCACATAACGACATTTCGTCCCCGCAGGCATGATCTTTGAAACCCACCGATTCATATCTCGACCACAAACGCTTTCCAGACGAGCCACTCCATCCAAATCCCGTTCTTCAGAATTCGGGTTCGTAACTCCTTCCTCGATTCCTGTTGGAACAGCGGGTTTTGGTTGATCGTCGAAACCGCGGCGGGCCCAACCTACCCATCCCATTATTGTGCCTGTGGAATTCTCGACGGCTTTTAGGAGGGTGGTGGATTGGGGGTTTGTGAGCCAGTGGTGGATTCCGTGGGCCATGCCTTCGGCTTGGGAGGTTGGATTTTTGCCTGCGAGTTTGAGGGATGTGTTTGGGTCGGTTGAGAAGGCGGAGGTGAAGATGGAGGTTAGTTCGGGGATGTCGGTGGGTGTTATGGGGTGCAGGGTGAATGGGGAGGACATTGTTGGGAAAGTGGTGAAAGACGGGGGTTTTGGAGGAATGGATGAAAGGGAAGGTGGAAAGTACTGGACGCTCGTTGATAAATAGGTAGTTGATGGCTCCGGTGTCTTTGCAGATCATCTCGGTGTCCGTATTGGGAAGGTAGGCGATACCTCCAATAACGTGATTTAGTCTCGAGTCCCAAAACTACATTCCCAAGGTTTGTAATCTTCAGCTAGAAAAATCTTTTGTATGTCTCTCCTTCTGACACCTTGGTTTCCACCATCGAAAATGGGTAGGACGAGCGCGTCTTCCATGAGTTGCGCAAAGGGCATCTCTTTCGAATAAGAGGATCTAAGTCACCCCGTCAGCACTATCAACAGCACGATTGAACACGCAAAACTTACATGCCAACAACCCTCATAGCCTCCGCAACACTCGTAACAGCCGCTTCAGAAGCATAAATCTTAGCCGCGTAGCACATTTCCGCCGCACCAGGCGTGCCAGTATCAAGTGCATGCGCCGCTTTCCACGTCAACAACCTCGCCGTATCGGCGCGGATCTTGATGGCGATGAGTAAATCTGCTGGAGACTGCCGCTCCAATATTTTGACTGAGCCACCTGCCGTATTTTCTTTTGCATACTCCAAAGCGGCTTCGAACGTTGCTCGCATGATCCCGACGCCCATGGCACCGACCATGGCGGCGGAAGCTGTGAAAGCCATTGCGCTGAGTCCTGCAGCTGTGGTCCCTGTTGCGACGATGAACTTGGACGGGATTCTGAGATCCGTAAAGCGGACGTGGGGACCTGAGCAAGCTGTGTATCCGGGCGTGACTTTGTGCTCGACGACTTTGTAAGCACCGGGTGCATTTGCGTCAATGACTTCTCTCGTTGTAATGATAATCATTGCAGCGTCCTGTGCGTCGTCGCTCTTGATATCAGGGTTTCGACATAGTATGGTCAGGGCGTCTGCCCCTTTCCCATCCCATCCTGCGCTGTTACCAGCCCAAATTTTATCGCCATTGATGATCCATTCGTCTTTCTCTGGGTCATGTCGGGCAGTAGTTTGAAGCCCTCGACCACCTTTTTCCATGAAGTTCGCAGAGCCATAAGGCTCCGAGGAATGAAGTGTAGCCAGTGGAGTGCCTGTTCCTGTCAAGAATGGAGCGAGAACTTCCTTCTGCAACTCTTCCTTTCCAGCAGAGAAAAGGAGAGGCATCAAACCCAAGTTGATGGACAGAATACTGAGAGCCACACTTGGTTCCACAGCGAAGAGTTCTTCGGTGATGAGTGCTGAGTCTACTAGAGTCCCTCCTGTGCCGCCCAATGGAGTCGGAACAAGAGACTTGACTATACCAAGTTTCGTCGCCGTCTCGAAGATGGGCTTCGTGGAGTTGAAGCGAGTCACGCCATCGTCAGGAAGTTTTGTATACGCCGCCCGAGCGTCCTTCAACACTCCTGCTGCAAATGCGGCAGCATTCTGGCGGACTTGCTGTTGTTCCGTGGACAGTGAGAAATCGAGCATGATGGGTTATGTATTATAGCACTGTGATCCAGGCGGCGGTGGAGGATTTCAAAGATGTTGAGACCAATAAAGCGGGCAAGCTGTAGTCAACAGGTTTGGAACATGCTCATACCCAGTTTTCAGATATTTATACAGCCAGCAGTCCTATTCGTAGGATCACCTTGATCATCTGGGCGTAAGAAGAAGGTTGGTGGGCTGACTGTGTTTATTCCGTCAACACTGCGGATGGATCATCCGCACCGCGGAATTCCGGCCGCATGTAGGAGAAACTGATAAGCGAGGACGTTTGAGATAAAATCCTTCAAGCTCTCAATCTACTCTTGAATCTTCTGGGAAGACCGTCAAGGTTCAGTGTACTGTGGTCGGATGGCTTTTAAAGGTCAGTGGGTCCAATTACATAACCCTGTTTCCTGCCTACCACCAGCACCAAATAAACATTCTTTGTAGATCGGTAAAAGAGGTAAGTAAGACCGTTAAGTTGAAATAAAAAGGTACAAATTTGAGACGAAAATCAATGCGTTGCAAGGATTGTTGTCGAGACCCACTGATCTTTAATAGACATCCTACCACAGTACTTCAGTTTCCACAATTCGACTACTCATAGTCACTTTTTAGACATCCCCTGCAATGTAGGATGCAAATCTGCAAATCTCCATCACCACCTTCTGTGTGCCCGCCTCGTTGTTCACGTCTCCAAGGTATCCAAGCCATCCGTTTCCACGCTTGACGAATGCAGCAGGTGTCTGATCCTGAGTGACCGGTTCAGGAGGGAAGACAAGGGATTGTGTTCGAGATTGGGGAGAAGGCAAGTAAAGTGCGTTTTCTGGAGCAACACCCTTGAGGAAGACAGCCTTCTGGCTGTAGGAGGGTTCGAGGCTCTTTGGGGAGAGTGAAGGGGTAGCACTGGATAGCTTTGTTAGCGGAGCTTGAGAAACACTGTTCCCTCGGCGACATTCATGAACCCAGAGCCAGATGGATGAGTTCCTGACAATATCCTTCTCGAAGATTTCTAGGATCTTATCGCTATCAATCTGGGATCACGGACTTTCTAGTCATCTCGAAATTTACGAGGACACGATGAAAGGGGATGAAATACCGATTGAGATGAACGTCGGTGCGATGGTAGTCGGCCATCTTCCAGTTCAAACCCCACTGATGTTTCCAGAACTTGTCCATATCGTTGGGTCTCATAAAGCTACTAAAGTTTGCCATGAAGACGGCGATGCCACCAGCTTGAACGTAGACTTTCACGAGATCGAGAACGGCAACATTGGATACAGCACCTGGATCTGTGACGAGTATGGCGATTGGCTTGTTTTCAGGGTTCGCGAGCCATCGCTTGGCTGGGTCAGGTTTGCGGGCGCGTACGATGCGGTACTTTGAGCTCAAGGAATCGATCTGATCGGTGTAGATATTGTCGAATAGACGCTCCCATGGCTGTTCGTCATCCAGACATAAGATGAAGACGAGGGGTTTTGCGGCCGCCATGACAGATTAGCGTGTCGACGCGACGGGAAGTTGATGTGTGGCACAAATCCGGTCAAGTCTGGTAATCAACTTGTTTAGTGCATCACGAATCTTGCGCGAAGTCAGCTGATGCGGCTCGGGCGTTTCATCTCAACTAATTCTGATCCTCCTCCCTCTCACCATAACCACTTCGTTCATCGTACAACTTCTCGAGGAAGCAAGTCGCCCCCAGAATCGCTGGAAGAATTGCTTTTCCGGACAAGGCGGATGCTCACCACTCACACCTGGGGCATGTCTCTGCGAGACCGGCTTACAAAAAGCGGCTCGCTCGTTGGCGCAGATCCAGTCCCTTGGCTTGATCCTTAGCAGCGTCCACTCGCGGACTCTTCTTATCATAGCGGCAGCGGGGTTCCCACTGATGATGGCTTCTCGGTAGGATTCCATAGCACGTTTTCAGCCTGTTGGCCGCAGACTCTCCAATCAACCGCCTTAGGCAGGCAACTACTCATGAGCGGCATGGCTTTCTCATCTCCGGTACCTTTGCTCTCCGCGTGCTCGGATACAGTTTCCAGTGACATGGTTAAGCATGCAGCTAAAGCGGTATTTTGGACAGCTTTGGAAACTTCAAGCTTCTTAGTGTCTCGTTGATGAAGCTTGACGTGAAAAAAGAGACAGGTCCTGAGCTACAAAGGCCCTGCAGAATATCCATTCCTGTCGGCGTTTGCTTTGAGCCTTCAGGCGTTTTTTTGTTGCTGTTTGATCATGAAGACTCAATCAATTGCCCTCCTTTTGTATGTGGCTGCCGCTTCGGCGTCATGGACGAAGAACTTGAATTACAGGTCTCCTAGTGGGCATCACCCTTTCATGGGCATTGCTATCCACAAGGTTGTTCGAAGAAATGACTTGACTGCACGATTCGACCCGGGACAACTCAACTTTACCCATGGTGTAGCTTCTGGTGACCCATATCCAAACTCGGTTATCCTTTGGACGCGCTGTAGCCCTGTCTACGACAATGACAAGAGCAACAGTATGTATCATCAACTTGTTGAGTGTCGTGTACTGATTGCGAGAAGTCACTGTCTCTGGTCTAGCCCCGTTATTCAACCATGAGACTGAGCAATACGTCAAAGTCTCAACGGCTCCTGTCTGTGTCAATTACAACGTTGCGACGGATAAGGCTATGCAAAAGGTCGTCAGCAAAGGGACTGCTTACACCTCGTCTGATATCGACTACACTGTAAAGGTAGGAACATCACAATATATTGCTCTGCGAGCCCTTTCTGATAACACAAAGGTCGAGGCCACAGGACTTGCCGCGTTCACCCAATACTACTACCAATTCTCAGTTTGCAATTCGAACAATACGAGCCCGATTGGATCGACAAAGACCACCCCAAACGAGGGAGACGAGACTGCTGAAATCTCCCTTGCGGTCTACTCTTGCTCAAACTTGAATTTTGGATTCTTCAACGCTTTCGGAAATTCTGCTCGTAAAAAGAGTGTCGACTACGTTATTCATCTTGGTGACTTCATCTACGAGTATGCCGAGGGTGCTTACGGTTGGGGATGGAGCATTGGTCGAATTCCCCAGCCTAACGCCGAACTTCGCACCCTTTACGACTACCGTAGGCGACATGCTCAATACCGGGCTGATCTTGATTCCATTGAGTCCTTCGGAGCCTACGCCTGGATCCCAGTATGGTAAAGACGACCCTCCGACTGTGGAAGAAAATAGTATTGATCTAACACAACTGTAGGGATGACCATGAGGTTGCAGATAATACCTGGCGCGATGGAATGGCTGACCAGAATAATACTGAAGCCAGTTTTGCCCAATATGACATTGAGTTCGGTGGAGAAAAGGTCTCTTTTGATCAGCGCAAAATGAACGCAGTGCGTGCCTACTTCGAGTGGATGCCAATTCGACAGGTGGAGATGGATGACAACCTCAGAATTTGGAGATCTTTCTCTATCGGGACTTTGTTCGATTTGATCATGCTTGACACTCGTCAATATGACCGCAGCATCACTGGTGAGTTGTGGGCGAGATACCAATTACAGGTCGCGAAGCTGATTCGAGTTAGATTTGTACTGGAATACCGACTACATCCATGAGATTTCCAACGATGCCGGGCGCTCTATGATGGGCAGTCGCCAGGAGAACTGGTTTTATAACCAGCTGACTTCCTCTAAAGAGCGTGGTGCTCAATGGCGAATCATTGGCAGTCAGACTGTCTTCTCACGCCAGAACGAGTCGCTCGTTTACGGTGACACTAATCCCCTGGACTACGATGCCTGGGACGGATACCAAGGTAACCGAAACCGCACGTTCAAGCACCTGTACGACAATAACATTACCAACAACATCGTTCTCTCAGGAGACTCTCACATGTCGTGGGTTTCTGACTTGGTATGGCTCGATGACGAGAGCTATGATCCTGCCACTGGTGTCGGATCTGTTGGTGTTGAATTTGCTGGATCTGCCGTCTCAAGTCCCTGCCCATACGGTCAAAACATTTCAGTTGCCAACGCCAACAAATACTCGAGCTGGTTGGTGTCCGCAAATCCTGAATTACAGTGGCAAGATGTCTGTACGTACCTAACATCATTTCCACATTGTCAAAAGAGGTTCAGGTACTGACTGTTCCCAGACTACCGTGGCTACTATGAGCTTTCCATCAGCTATGCCGCGGTGAAGGCCAAATACTACGGCGTTCCATCACTCGTCCAGCGAACGCCCTTTGAGGTTTCTTTGGCCAACTTCACAGTACAAGCCAACGCAAACCATCTCCAGCGTCCAGTTGGTGGCGGTATCGTGGAGAGCGGAGCTTTAAAGACGGGAATGACGATTTCAACTAATATAACGAATAATACGGTGACGGGAAAGTCCTCCATCCAGAACGTTGCCTCGTTTGGGTACGGACAGAGTTTCAATGCCTCGGGTTGAGCATGCAATAATGCGGTGTCAGTGAGTGTAGGAAAGGGTTAATGTATACAGTAATAATAATGAATGCGCCAACGGCTTTTTTTTTGCATACATTCAAAACGGGATGCTAATGGGATGATTGGGTGTTGATACACAAGGCTATATATATCCTGTCAACTAACCCCATTAGTAGCAACGATATTCCTCATTACCCCCCTCAATAACAGCCCTCTCTATCCTTTCAAGCAACAACACATCGCCATTAGGACATATCCTCTCAATAAACTTCCCAAAACCTATTACCTAGTCGTCTCCAGACCAAAACCCCACCCACATCTTTCATGATACCAACCACAACAAAAGTGAAAAGAGGGTATACCGTAAACCTAACCTCACGCAGCTATTCCAATCCATCCTCTAAACCGAAACACCCCCAACCTTCCCCACGACCTCCACACCTTCCACAACAACAACACCGCCCAACCCATCCCCCACCATAAAAACCCACAACAAACGCGCCAAAAAAGCCCCGCCTACGTCCCAAAAACAATAAACAACATACACAATACACAACACCTCCCCAAACCGGCCCACAAGAATCCTAACCCAGTAAAACGACATCGTCACCCTCCCCATCACAATTCAAGCATGAAGACTCGAAACAAAGATAAAGAACCCAATAACCTCAACTCCCTCCTCAGCTCCCCAAAACGAAAAATAAAACTATGTATTTTTCTAGAGGGATAGGGTGAGGGGGTGACCATCGTTAGATACCGGTATAGATTCATTGTCTCGTAAATAATAAAGGATGTTTATTCACGTTTTGACGCACTCATTATCAAATTCCAGTAGATAGTACAGGTTGATTTTCAGAATCGGCGAAGCCCCACGAGCGTAACCGATGAAATGAAGAAGGGAGTTTTAGTTCTACCGGTACGGGCTAGGAGATCATCTGTATTTTCGAGAATAATTTCTTGTGTTATACTAGTAAGTAGTAGTATAGTCCACTCTCGCTTCTTCAAAAATTAAAAAAGTCATCTGTTAGTTTCCTCCAGACGGAAGTGGATTCAGAACCGCCAGATTTCTAGTAATTCGAAGGGTACTTAATGCCCGAAATCCACCGTTAAAGATTTCACCACGACATTACTCTTTCTAGTAGCTCATCGATGATGGAGACGTAGTCACAACCCTACAACCTCGCAACCTAGATCATACAGGCTATTATCCGCAAAACCGATAGTAGACTGATTCTGGTAGCCTAGTCGGATCAAAGATGGCTCTGCAAAAGAACAAGTCAGCAAAACCGATTTGTAGCGGGACGACGAGACTAACCGTTCTCATTAAACCCAGGCCACCCCATCTTCGTCAAACCCCCCTCGGGATCCTTTGCAAAAGCCGCTCACGCACCCATTATATTCTTCACCACTCTCCCCTCCTCACACGTATCACTGACGCTCCGATAATGTTCTGTACTCCCAAACACCATTGGCATCTCACTGCCATGATAAGCTCCAGCACCATCAGCAATATATGAGTTCGGCCAATCACCGAAATATCGGTATCGCCATATCTTGACACCAGCAGCTTTTCGTGTCCGTGCTGTGTTGCGAGAGGAGCAGGTCATGACGAGGTTTAGAGCTTCGGAGGTGACGCCTGGGCCGAAAAATTGGGAGAAGAAGGTACCATTGGCGATGTTTGCAATACCGCCTTCGTTTGCGGAGTTGCCTACGAGCATGGGTCTCTTGGCGAACCTGCTAGTATTTGCTCGAAGAGCGATATCTGAGAAGTAAACTCGGCCGTCTGGTATGGCTTGGAATGTGTTCGACAGAAGACCCAATGATGGCGATTTCGTGCCGAGTGCTACTATTAGATCTTTCAGAGGCCTCTGACGTATACATTCTACAGTCGCTGTCCCAATCTCGGGTCCACCGCAGCCTACTGCCGAAGATACGGCGTACCAATTTGAATTGTTAGGTGCGTGGGCCGAGAGATCCAGAAACGCATTGCCAGATTGCGATATATAACCATTGACAGGCGGTAAAGTCGGATCCTGAGCCTGGGCATATGCGTAAAGATCAGTTGACACACCACCGGCGCTGAAACCGAACAGGACAATTCTTGCGGGATCACCTCCGAAGCCAGCGACATTATCATGGATCCATTGGACTGCCAGTCGTGTATCGAGAATACCGAGATTTTGCTCTGGAAGGCCTGGGCCGTTGGGAAATCCGAACATAGTGGTGCGATAGCTGTGGATGTTAGATCCTGGTTTCAACTCATATGCCTCTCCGACCCACATGAGATCAAAGTCTTTTCTCAAGCGCAGTCACTTGGTTCGAGAACGATATCGCCAAATTTCTAGCTCTTGTTGAAAATCAAAAAGCCAGAAATTAAACGATATCGACCCTGAGTCGAGATCATCAGAATGAATCCAGTCTTGGGACGCAATGACATGAATTAACGACATAATGTGCTTGCAAGCAGGGTGCTTACTTCACCGTGACAACCACAATATCTTGTTCGTTCGCCAAACGTGATCCATCATACTGTTTGTTGTTCGTAGCACCAAGCCAGTAGCCTAACAACCACCAACACATCAGCAAAGTTCTCGCGTCTTTGAGGTACGTGACTCACCACCACCATAAAAGAAGACCAAAACAGCCTTTCGTTTCTCCCCCACTTGAGGCTTCGACCACACGTTCAAGGTAAGACAATCTTCGCTGAAATTATGGCCAATTTGTAGGAAATCGTTTCCAAACGCAGCAAGACCCGGATTGCCTACGAAGGCAGTAGACAAGGCGTTTGCAATGGCGCTCGTATTCGTGGGACAATCACTGCTCTCGTCAACTCCCAAGACCCATTACAGACTTGCGAAAAAGAATTCACGCTGACTGAATGCGTCAATTAGCAAGTGTCCAAGTCTTGTGTTCTGAATACTTACATAATGATCCGCGACTATCCTGCCATAGCCACGATAGCTCTGAGGGGCCGCAAATCTCAGGAGACCAGCTGGAGGTTGAGCGAAAGGTACACCGAGGTACTCTGATACTTCTGGCTGCCATGAAGATGCATGGCCTCTGATCAGCCCACTCGTTGTTGCAACTTCCTGTCCAAGTTCCCAACCCCAGGCACAAAGACAGGCCGAAACGAGGACAAGATCAATCAAATAAGAGAGGCGCATGTTGGAAGGTGGAATATTGGCTCTTCCTAACGAGTCGTCAATATGTAGTTGTTGAGCAAAGGTGTTGATGGACGAAGACGATGGCAGGAACGATCTTGGTGCTTGCCTCTTGATCACGAGCTCAAGAAACATGTCCACCAAAAGTCGATAAAAGGGAAGGACCTTGGAGGCAGTATTCATGAGGGCAGAGCGGGAGTTCAATGCCTGCTTGTGCACAACCGCTTCGCCTAGCAGAGTGGCGAATCGACAGCTCCGTGCAACCTTCAAACTAGCTAGAGATCGAGGAAAAGCAGTACCTCGTACTTCGTACACTTGACTCTGCCAGCCCCCTTTTTTCAGAAACTTGAAGCGTTTTGTGCCCAGTGATCCGCAACACGAGAAACCGTAATATAGCATAAAAGGAGGCTTAACGGCAAGTATTACCATACCTATTTTGCAGAATCTCACGTCAGCCACTAGAGCAGGGCCGTGGGAAAAAGCTATGAGTATGTTAGGATACTTACTGTCCAATGCGTGACCCTTCTTCTCCCAAATCTACAGGATAATCACATTGGCATCTCATCTTGCCATTCAGACGAATTGTAAGCTGGGCCCAACGTTGTTGAATGTCCTTTCCCAGAACTTTCTTCCCGAGGCACACAAACCATTCCGTCATCTTAAAAATGAGCATACTTGACAGAGGATCTTGGTGATCTCGCCTTAGCTGATTCCTTGACTGGCCCCCACTGACAGGAATAAAATTGCAGCCCCAACTTCTTTTGATGTATCGGCTTGGGCCTGTTGAATGTCTAGTCATTCAATACTCTATCGGTGTATCATCCACCCGATCTTTTCCCGTCTATCCAAAATGAACTCC
The DNA here is from genome assembly GCA_000738655.1 of Venturia pyrina ICMP 11032. NCBI lineage: Eukaryota > Fungi > Ascomycota > Dothideomycetes > Venturiales > Venturiaceae > Venturia > Venturia pyrina. The sequence goes on along the minus strand of JEMP01000041.1, from coordinate 514,311 downwards.
ATAGCAGCGCGCTGGTGCATGACCGTAAATGTTGCGCCGGTGAACAGATCCCACAGTGCCCTCAACCCAGTCGAAGCCTCTCAAAATGATGACAATATTCGCACAAAAAGTGCCAAGAATCTCGGACACATAAACCGGGTTTCGATCTCGACCCTTGGATATCGATCGCTCAGATCTCTCACCCTTTAATCCCATATCTTACGTATTCGCAGCACTCTTTCCACCACTGAGAAGCCTTTCGATTTGTGCAACCGTACTAGTCGTTCCCTTCTTCCCTTTCTTGCCACTCGACTTCTCAGCAAAAGCAAGGTTCATCAGTTTTAGCTTCTCTTCCTGGATATCCAACACTCTCTCCTCAATACTGCCATTCATCACAAGACGGAAGACTGTGGTTTCCTTCTTCTGACCCAATCTGTGAATGCGGTCGATGGCTTGATGCTCGATAGCGGGAGCCCACCATGTGTCCGCTAGAATGGCTTGGTTCGCTGCAACGAGATTGAGACCAACAGAGCAGACTGCTAAAGAAGCGAGCATGATCGTGCATTCGGGATCGTTGTCAAGGGCGGAAAGAGATGCGTCTCGGGCTAAGGGTGGCATGGAACCATCAATTCGGACGAACTTGAATCCGTGCTTCTCGAGCTGCACTTGAACGACGTCTAGGAAGCGTGTCCATTGGCTGAAGACCACGGTCTTGGTGGTAGGATCCTTATTCCTACTAGCTGCCAAAATCGAAAGTAGAGCTTCAACCTTACTGCTGCTTTCATTCGGGTCGATCTCTATCTCTGGAGCTTGTGCAGCAGGACGAACGAGTTTGTTTACAGATTCAAGTCCCTATACTTGTTAGCGATATCAGGCAATTCAGGATCGAGGCTCCAAGGTTTCTGGCACTTCAGGGATGATGCGTTGCCAGGAAATCTCAGGTCTCGATCTTGAATTAAAGACGGATAGAGAAAATACGAGTCGTGAACATACTTGGCGGCACATTGGGCACTTGGCTTGCGTTTCTATAACCCGCTCGATACACGGGTAACAAAAAGTGTGGGTGCAAGTCGTGATGACTGGATCATTAGACAGAGGCTCCATACAAACAGGGCAGTCTTCTTGAGAATCGATGTTCAATTGCAGCATCTCTTGGAGAAGCTTCTTGTTCTCGGGCGTGAGCTCGAGCATCACATTGCTGCCAAGGTCAGGAAGTGCCTTAATGCGTCCTTCACCACAGAGTTTGGAGTGATTGCAAACTTGTCGCATTCTAAGCAAAATCTCCAGCAGAAACCGGTACTCTTTCGAGGCATTCACGCCAGCCGTGGCAGCCTGTGCACGGTACTCTTTTAAGGTACCTTCGGCCTCAGCTTTCAGTGACTTATACATTTCATCCTCGTGTGGCAAGAAATCGACGCGATGCACGTATATGCTGAGTTCGGGAAGCTTCAGATCGATGAAGCTCATGTCCTTTCTTCGACGCAGGCAAATGTCGCGCATCAGGATTTGCAGAATTCGGCTTCCTTGTTCTGATCCCTGGGTGACTGGACGTATCAATGCGGCGTTGAAGATTTCGTACTTGTCAAGTCCTCCGGATAAGCCCAAAAACTTGACAAGTGAGAAAAGGTCCTTCAATGTATTGACAATGGGCGTGCCAGTAAGGACCCATCTCGATTGTGCAAGCAGCTCGCAAGCAGCGACAGCCTTTTTGGTGCGAGGATTGCGTATCTGGTGACCTTCATCCAAGATAAGACGGCGCCAGGTGATCGAGAATAGTCCACTTGCACGCGGTACCGGGTTTTTGGAGGCGAAGAATTCCGACATCATAGTCTCGTAGGTAGTAATAACTACATCGTAGTTGCCGATAGTCTTCAGATCCAGCTTCTCGCGCTTAGGGCCATGGTAGGTGAGCACTCGGAGTGCGTGCTCAGTTTTGACATGTTTCTCGATTTGCTGGGACCAATTGCTCATCACACTCAAAGGTGCAAGGATGAGAGAGGCGCCGCTGACTCCTTGTTTTTGTTGCGACGATTCACGGTCTGCCATGATCAGGGAGATCATTTGAAGTGTCTTACCGAGGCCCATGTCGTCGGCGAGGATTCCACCGCTGGCTAATTTTAGGGTGGCACTCTGAACGCTGAAATTGCTGGCCACGTTCGTAAGCATATTGGGATCACGTTCGTACCGCTGCCAAAGTTGAACCACATTTTTGCTGCGGAATGCAGGAATGACAGGGTTTTCTTTCGAAAGGAGCCACTTCAGACCCTGTCACGAGAATTAGTTATATCTCGTCCCGAACATGAACATCGCACTTGAGGTGACAATTGAACCTTGAGCTCGCCAGAAATTTAGCATCCTCGATCCTGATTCGACAGTATTTCATTGAGGGGACTATATCCCTGGAAAACATGATTTGCGCCACCCGAGAAAATATAATCTCCTTGGTGCTTGATCCCAACATTACCGCCAGGAGTCGTCTTACCTGTAGTTGATATGGCAACAGTTGCGTCTGGACCATAGCAGGCTGATCAGCCTTATCCATGTTTGCCAAATCATCATCTTTCATGCCAAACTGTTCCACCATCCGATCGACGTTCCTAGGGTTGAAGCGAACACTATCCTTCATGATATCCGCCAGGTTTGGCACTGCTGCCTGAAATGAGCCTCCTGCAAAATTTCCAATACCTTCCCGGAGCACCGAGTGGCCCTGACTGCCTGGCATACTCATGCCTGCCTTCTTCGTGGCCTTGATCAGCTTCTCCTGCTCTTTTTTCGCTTTGAGACGTGCCTGTTCCCGCGCCTTTTCTTCCCGTTCTTGTCGAAGAAGCTCATCTACAGGTAGATGAGCAGCTTTCATCTCCTCCTTGAGCATGGCGCGCGCAGACGGGTCGTTTGTGCCTAGAAGCTTTATCGAAATCGGAACATCGTAGCCCCCCTTTGGTCCTATAGTCTCGGCTTCACATAGCAATTTCCGCGAGTCCATAAAAGGCGCGAGTTTAGCAGCCACTTGGCGAGGGATGTGACCGATTTGTACCCCAGACACGTTTTTGACTTGAATAGCATTGCTGTCGTATTGGTTGGTCGGTTCGCGGTTTAGTAGGACCATTTCTCCAAATGTAACATGGCCACGGTAGTATTGAACCCCGACAATCTTCGAATTTATAGAACCTGTGCGCATCAGAAGCCGTACTTTTTCGTCTCCGGGCTCGAATCCTACCGTAAAGCTCATACATGCAATCGATATCATCGCCATAGAATGCATCGATATCATCAATTAGCTCATTCCCACCGTCTTCCTCGTGTCGAAACTGGCTCGCCTGACTCTGAGCTGGCCCAGCTTGTGAACTACCGCCCTCAGCGCGCAATTGGTCGCGTCTCCAGCTTCCGAATTGGTCGCGTCTCCAGCCTCCGGAGGCTTGATTGCCGTGTCGAGCTGACTTGACAGGTCTCTGAAGGGGCGGAGGCGATGATTCGGTGAGGTCAATCGTGTCGTGAAAGCGTTTCTTCCCGTTCGGAAAAGACATTGTCGCGTGGTAGAGATGTTGTAGGTAAGTTGGAGGGAAGTTCGGACGGAAAGTCTCAAGAGGTCCGACGCGTTTGACGGAGGCGGACCGCGGACCGTTACGGATACCTTTTCCTCCGAGGCCTAATTGGGATAGGAGATAACGCCCTGTCACATGTGTGGCTGACTGTGGAAGATATGGGGTGGCGCAACGGCGTTGCTTGGCTACCTGGCCCTGGCATGGTCAGGCGAGATGTCTACTGTGGTAGTTCTACTGTGGTACGCATTCTGCGGGCTGGACTGGCTCGGACTCGGACCTCGAGACCCTTGCCGTTGCAAGTCAAACAACAACAGTAAATAGAACTAGAGACGCGCATGAATGCGCTTACTGCCTAAGGTTTGATGGAAAGCGACGAGGGTGGACAGGAACGGGCTTGTTGCCGTATCACACAGTCATACAACAGTCGCCTGGATCGTCGCCGCATATCAAATATAGAGGAATATAGATGAATGTTGATCCCCTGCTAAGATCAACTTTGTGTTTTGAAGCGCGCAGGAGAGACCGGATGGAGTGCATCTTCCTACAAACCTAACATTACCTACAGACGACATCCAATCACCGATACACCAGTGCTTACACGAACAAAAGAATATTCCACGAAGCCATATCTCAGTACCGACCCATACCACATCTATTGAAGACAGCCCTCTATTTTCGCAACTTGGTCTCTGCAATACTGCCCGGAGCGTTCGTCGCTCTAGGCTCCGCACTCGACAATGGGCCAAGTCTCTTCGAAGCCAGGAGACGAGGGGAGTCCTCTGTATCTTAGGGATCAAGCACGATGTATACCGACCCTTCTACCTGCTCGAGAGGCGCAGACTGACTGTCCCATCCAGTTTCCATCGCATCGCTTACTATCACTAACACGCGCAATCGATTATTGCTCTGCATATCACCTAACGCACATCCTGCGACGAGATATACGACGAAGCGCGACATCAATGATGACCTTCCCGTGGAGTACATACAGGTAAGGCATGCTGTGCGCCAGCTTCGTGCCCGCTATTCTGACAGCAATGCCAGGACCCTGAGACCGGAACAGCTTCAATACCCCCTTCCTTCCTCCTGCGCCTTTCCAACGACGACGACCTGGTATTCAATTTCACATTTGTGCAGAGGCAGACAGTGTCCGCGCCGACAGAGACACCGGCAGCGGTAGACACGACTGTCAACGGTCTGACCTTTCTGACTGCGCCGTCTGCGAAAGAGCTGGACAACCTTGTCACCAAGGAGCTCCAAGCCGACCCGAATTTCCACAAGAACAATCCAAATGTTCAATTTATTGGTGACTACAACACCAGCGGTAGTGCTTCGGTTCAATATCAGTGGACATGGAAGTGGAAGCCTCCCAGAATCAACGAGGATAGAGGGGGTGGATGGCGAAACTGCTGCAGTGTATGTTTTTGGTTCTGAATCCTGCATTTCTTTGCTAATTCGGCTCAGTTCGTCGAATACGACCAGCGGAATCATAGACTAAGACCTTTGGCAAGCTTCACATTTTGGGTACAGAGTACGTGGCATAGTCCCTTTGGGATTGAGAATCTCTGCGCTGACAACATCAAGATTCCCAGCGAGTTCTAGGCAGCCCTAAAACGCCCTCTCCGCGCCTCGAGATAGCTAACATGCACAAACTGCGAGTGCCATCGGCTCAGTCGATCGAGTCTCGAGTAAGCGATTCAGACACTGTTGGCGAAAACAAAGATGCGCCGCGAGAATCTCCTACAATCGAGCCAATCCCTGAAGACGGCCTCGGGCTGATACCCACGTCGACAATTTCAACCGTGACGACGAAGGTCGATTGTGGGCGGCCAGGCGAAGATGTCACCCAAGTTGACGACGGGCCGCTCTTCCGCGCTACAATGAAGTCCATGGAGCAGAGAACTGGCAGCATGCGAGCACGATGGAAGAAGGTACTGCGTCGGGCAGAAGCTGCCGTAGATGCGCAAGCAAATGTCAATGATTGCATGTCAGGGTTGATGGAAGCATTACGAGACGCATCTTCATCCAATTCGAATGCTGTGCAACCTGCGATTGAGCACTATTTTGACAAAATTGCAAAGGAAATCTTGGTCTACGAGATGCAAAATGCCACCAACCTACAAAAGATGATTATTGAGCCGATCTCTAAGCTGTACAATGTGGACATCAAACAAGCCGAGAACAAGAAGAGGGATTTTGAAGAGGAAAGCAAGGAGTATTATCAATATGTTTCTCGCTACCTCGGTCAACGACAAGATTCACTGAAAGAAAAGAAGCGAGCCGCAACAGATGAGAAGTACCAGAAGAAGAAACGCGACTTCGAATTGAAACGCTTCGACTATTCCTCTTTCATGCAAGACTTGCATGGCGGACGGAAAGATCAGGAAGTTCTCTCGAACCTGACGAGATATGCCGACGCGCAAGCCAAGGGTTACCTGTTCACTGCCAGCAAAATCGAGGCTCTCCTTCCTCAGCTTGAAGCTCTCAATACCGAGGTCAAAGAGGCCGATAAAGAATTCCGGCTGCATCGCACGGAGCGAGAAGAGAAGAGGAGAGCGTTAGAGAAGGGTGGCGGTTTTCCCGAACCTGATCGCGGTTCTGTATCTCAAATGGCCCCCTCGACGCCTTCTTCATACACCCGACCAAGTGGCACGGAGCTCACTCGAGCAGGGAGCACAGTGCCCAGAAATACGAACACTACGGGTGTTGCAGGTGCCGCGCAAGGATCAACGAGTCCAATAGTTCCATCGACGTCAGTGCCACTATCTGCTGTTTCAGCTCCTCAGCCGTCAATTTTGTCCAGCAGCCCCAGCCAAAGCAACAAATTCAAGGGATTCCGCGATCTTGAAGAGAAAGATCACTCTGCGCAAGTGACGACTGATGTGAACGGTCTCCAGAAGGGTAAGGAAGGACTCGTCTGGGCACTAAGCCGACCAGGTAGCCATGCAGATCCCAAGGGCTTGAACAAGCAAGCGTGGCATAAGTGAGTGAAGGCCAATGTTGAACTGGATGTGTACTGACGTCTGATCAGATTTTGGATCGTTCTTGATCAGGGCAAACTTTCCGAGTACACAGGCTGGAAGGAAAAGTTGGACCTCCACATGGAGCCGATCGACCTGCGCATTGCATCTGTCCGTGAAGCACGCAATGCTGAACGTCGGTTCTGTTTTGAAGTCGTCACACCCCAGTTTACGCGAGTGTACCAGTCGCAATCGGAAGAAGACATGAGGAACTGGATCAATTCCATCAACAACGCATTGCAGAGCGCTGTCGAAGGTCGAGGCTTGGGCGAATCGCAGCCGCGTGCCTCATCAGGCTCCATCAATCGAGATATCGCGTCGGTCCTCACAGGAAAGAGCGCATCGACAAGTGGCTACAGAAGCGGACATGGCAACAGCAAAGCTGTTGGGCGACATGCAACGGTCAATGATCGGCCGGCCTACAAGATTGAGGCCAGCGAGGGCTCACAGAGATTACTCCAGCAGATTCGAGATTGCGACGCTGGAAACAAAAACTGTGCCGACTGCAATTCGGACAACAAAGTCGACTGGGTGTCCATAAACCTCGGCATCGTCATATGTATCGAGTGCAGTGGCATCCACCGATCACTTGGGACTCACATTTCGAAAGTGAGATCACTTACATTAGATCCCAATGCTTTCACCATGGACGTCGTCGAAATCTTACTTACTGTAGGAAATCGCGTGAGCAACATGATCTGGGAAGCACGACTCCCTGATACTGCATTGAAGCCTTCTCCTCATGGAACGCGCGAGCAACGTCTTCGTTTCATCACCACGAAGTATGTTGAGCGGGCATATGTCCAGCCCATCTCCGCGACGCTTTCTCACTATCCTACCCCAGATGAGACACTGCTCGCCTCGATCAAAAAGAACGACATTCAAAATGTCATCTATGCACTTGCCCTCAAAGCAAACCCGAACGTACACGATCGATCACGGAATACGCACGCCGTTTTCCTCGCTCTGGCGGCAGCAGATCCAGCATCGCCTTCCATGAGATCATCCCCAGCAGCCTCACCGAATCCGTCGAGGAACAGTACGTCGGCTAGCATCAGGAAGCCGTTTCACGTTGCTGAAATTCTCATCCTTAACGGTGCAGATCCGCCTGCCATTGAGACCTCACCTATACCTCTCTCTCACGCCGCGCGACTATACCTCGAAACGAAAGATGAACAAAAGAGCGGTCGCAAGCCTCAGGCCGTGAACCTTGAAGATGGTGGCGTCGGACATGGTGGCGATACCCTCACTGCTCTGCCAAGCATACAGCCCAGCTCGAGCTCAGGCGGCGGTGGTCTCCACCGTGACTCGGATCGCGAGCGACTTCGCAAACGGGTTAGTGCCAGTGGAAGGTTGGTAAAACATCCAGGCGGCCCTGCTGGAATGTTTTGAATATACTTCCTTGCGTGTCTGAATTATTTGTTTGGTTGACGAATGACTGACATGAAATTTCTTTGTGTTCTTCTAGTTGGTCCCCCGTCGATTACGTTTGGAAATCAAGAAGGCGTTCCATGTCGGAGTAATGGTGAGGATTAGTTTTGTCCGCAGGAGGCATACGATATGAGACGTGATGAATGAATCTTGCATGATTTGGGTTGGGTTGGGATGAGGGTGGGGATGGAGATGGCTTAAGGTTGGCTGGCTGGCTGGCTCGTTTGTGGATATCATGTTTGTTTGAGAGCCCCCTACAGGGACGACGGGACGTGGCGTAATCATAATGACCTGCTAGGACGGTTCGTGTGGATAGCTTGAATTGAATTTTGCGCTTGACCTCTTTCTGTACTTTGTTCGGTTTGTGCCCTCTGTGGTTTGGTCAAGGCGCTCTCCTCCCTTCTCATTCATGAAAGCGTTTGTGTCAAGGGGCAATTGTGTGCCAGAACCCGGATTTCCCTAATATTAATATTAATAATCAAAAGAACGAGTGTGGTTTTACAACCGGTTCGTCGATGGAATTGGATCTGGTACTAGTACGTACTCACCTTTTTGTGTGTATAGGTAGTTATTGTTTGATGGATTACTACTAATGTATCCAAGTCACATGGATAGACTCTAGGCGGAAATTGAGTTTAGGGAGGTTTTTCGGTATTGTTTTTACTTTTTACTAGGCAGTAAGGAGATATGGTGGGGTCTTTGTGTTTGAACTTTTTGCGTTAATTCGTGTTGTGAGATGTAGTCTTTTGGTTACAGGGTTGAGGCTGGGGATGGTCTGATACGATGTACTAGTACCTACTTTTTTGTTCTTGTGTTTGATTTGATAGGCAGGTATAACGACGATATCGACTGCATCAAGTTAGTGGCTTCATGTCGTTCGATAAGAGGGAGATTATGAAGTGAGGAAAGGATAGGCGTGCTGGATAATTATCTGCTCGCAGGACATGACTCGAGATTTGGCAATGAGGAGGTTAGACTAGCGTGATTCGATGTCGCTGAGTAGCTTTGTTCCCAGTAACACAAAAGTCCAGGGTGAGATTTGATTAAATGCGGTGGGGGCCTCCTATTACATGACCCAAGTCTATCAATTAGGCTATCAGAGGCGTGAACATCATCAGTCGTGCCCAATGCCATCCCGTGAAAAAAGCGTCTCGTTATTGTACAAAACTGGTGATCACAATTCGCCTTATTTGATGTGGACTTCAATGGACTCCATGTCCTCGATTTCAGTGTCTCTGATTGCGTCGCTCGGCTCCAGTGCTTCACCATCCCACATCAGAGTGATCTGCTTGTCATCTGATATTTTGTGAACCATTCTGAAATTGCTGGCTATTCGTTCAAATGTGGTGTCCTGTGGAAAAGTTAGCTGGACTTTGACTTGGCTAAAGATGGAGACTTTCAAATCGCACCTCCTGTACAATCAGCTTGTGCGTGTCATATTCCTTCGCATTCAGCATGATCTTCACTTTCTTCTTCTCTGGCACTGCAGGTGGGCCGGCTGTGATGCCATTTGATTCGTCCTCTTTCCTCTTCTTCTCCTCTGCAGCAGCTTTCTGTTCCTCTTCTATTATCGCCGTGGTTGTTGCGACTAGCACTATTTGTGACATGTCTTCGTCGATACCATCTTGCCCCTTGAGAATGGGCTCGCCATCCTCGTCTAACTTGATCCCTAAGCTCTTACTTGATGCGACATCGAAGATTCGAGTTCCTCGCCATGTGAAGATGACTGTATCTGCAAAGTCTTTCACGAAACCCTGGCGTTCGCACCATGCGTTCCGTACCTCTCTGAACCGCTGATCCCACTTCCGTGTTACCATCAAAGGTTGAGTGTCTGGAATGCGAGGATCGATGAATATCCTGATTGGCGGATTGGGACCCGTGTCTACAGCAGGACTTTCTGATGCTCCATTTGCTCGCTGTAATTCCGAATTCCGCCGCTGCTTGTCCAACTCTTGTTGTTTGGCTCTTTCCCGCGCCTGTCTCACCAGTTCGGGAAATTCTTCGTTCGGGTCTGTATCGGAGTCGTCGTCTTCAGCAGGTATTGGTTGTTGTTTCGGCTCCGGCTTCTTGATTCGCGGTCTTGGAGGAGGTGCTGTGTAGAGGCTGTCTTCATCGTCGTCGTCGTCGTCGTCGTCGTCGCTGTCAAGAGAAACGACCACGGGCGCCTTCTTCGGCTTCACTGCGGCTGAGGTGACTGCGTCGTATCGTTTCGTAAGAGACCGTGGTGAGCTGGAGCCGGAGGCTCGAAGTGTGAGGGTACGTTTTGATGGTGTGAGGCTTCTGTGAGACTGGATCAGTTTGGATCTCAAGCTTAGCGAACCCAAACTTTACGTCTTGCGCGCTGGAGCACCAGCGTCTTCGTCTTCTTCCTCGGTACTATTTCGTCTCCTCTTGCTCTTCCTGCCCTCCTGTTTCACTGCGTTCGACTTTTTTTCTTTTTTGATTTTCGCCTTCGGCCTAGTCGAGATTTGTGGAAGTTTGAAGTCTTTCGATCGGCTGAACATGTCTGTCGCGTCCTTGATCTTCTCCTTCTTGTCCTCGGGTTTCACCTCGCTCTTTGCAGCCTTTTGAGCAGCTTCTTGTTTGATAAGCCATTGGGGCTTGGCCTTCATCTTGGGCAAGTTTGTTTCAATTGTTGTTGCGGATTGGTGTATGGTTGATTGGGAGATGTTCGCCAAATTGAGTGGGGTCAAGTCGCGAACTTGAACTATCGTACTCGTATCGGAAGTTCGGAGCTCGAACTTCAACGCGCCAGTCAGGTGATGCAGCTTGATATCCAACAACATCTTCACTCTCCGAACTCTACAACAAATCACACAACGATCAATCTACGGAAATAAACATGGAGAACGGCGAAAACGAAGCCCGAGATCCCTCTGGATTCCTGAGCGCAATCATCGGTGCCCCCGTTACAGTGAAGCTGAATTCTGGGGTTGTCTACAAAGGTAAATTCTGTCAATCCATATTTGGAAGTCGATTTTGACATTTCACTAGGGGAGCTTCAATCGGTAGATGGATACATGAACATCGCCCTCGAACAGACCAAGGAATACATCGACGGAGAACTTCATCGCACATACGGCGACGCTTTCGTACGAGGGAACAACGGTAAGACCATTCCAGAGGCCATGATTCTCAGTATCTAATAGGTCTAGTCATGTACATCTCAGCAGACTCGTGAAGTAGTCTGAGCAAAAGACAAGCCAGAGCATTAGGTCGAGGTATCTTGGTGGAGGATTGGAATATTCAAGGCCAGCAAAGTCTTCGGTTGGGCAATGCTAGTATCAAATAGAGCGACGAGACATAGCATGATATTCATGACAAGATGATGTTCATGAGAAGAAATCTCAAGAGACAGGACGCTAGTTCTAATCAGATATCCATTTCGAAATCCCATTAAGCTCCGTGATTTGCACACGTGATAACCCGTTGGTGGCGGTTTCGATATTTACTGGCAGTTCCGAGCATCGAAATCTTTTGGGTGAAGCTCAATTCATATCCACAACCCATGTCATCGTTAAGAAATACCTTCCTACGTCGGATCGCAACGCGGCCTCCAATTGTGTATCGTCCTCTTCAGCGACGATGGGCGAGGGTTCATGATGTGCGGTGTCTCGCGACACATGGAAATGGAGACCGCATTTTGGACAAATATCGAGATAAGCTAGACCGAAAAGCACGAGAGTAAGTGCAATTGTTCTTGTTAAGTGTTGGAAAATAATGATCGTTTTTTACATTGTGAAACTCAACAATTGGCTGACCATGACGACGATAGAAAGGGCCTCAAAGACATCTCCGACCTCAAAGAAGCATATAAGGACCAGATCACTACGTTACGCAGACAAGCGATAGTTGCAGGCGCAACAGGGCCTCTTACTCCACCCTCAACACCAGAAGATCTCCCACCATTAGCTTTTCCTCCTGGACCTCCTCCCGCGCCAGCGCAGCCTTCGTCAACGCTCTCCTCTACAAAGACCCAAGCGGACGTACCGCCTGGGATCAAAACGCTCTCTTCGTATCTGGATGTAGAGAAAGTTCGAGAACTACCGCAAACAGAAATCGAAGTGCTGTGGCGGCTACGACATGCCCACAAACCTCAGTCACTACATTTTACAATCCCAGCCGAAGTATATGCGCATATAGTCCTCAATGCCCAGAAGCATCCGCAATTTATACTGCCTTTGCCCCGAGAGGGACAAGGAGCCGAGATACATTTCTTACAATGGACGTTCCCACATCCTGACGTGGTCAACATCCTCTTCACACATTTGGCCGAGTACAAGCTACGAGGAGAATATGCATCGCCACATACCACCGTGTCACTGCACACAGAATTGGTCAAAGACAAGGGCATAGTTCTCGGACAAGGGATCGTGATCGAGAAGAGAGGCATTACCGTCGATGAGGCGAAATGGTTGATGATCTGCCTGCAGAAATTTTACGGTGCTAAGGGAACCTTGGGTGGCAAAGATAAGCCCAAGGAGCTCTTAGAACAATTCAGCTCGGGGGATGAAGGTTTCAAAGTCGAGGAGCTGTTGGAGGAAGCTGAGAAATTGGGATGATTCAAACGGGGTCATCTGGTGAGAGCTCTCCGCTTGTTTTGCATGCATTGGATCTCATTGGCGTATTGACGATGGCACATAATCAGGAGCACCAGAGCAAACCACTCTGCGATGCTTGTAACAGTACGAAGGAACATGCAAACATACTCGAGAGAGCCATGGCCACGTGACAGTTTGTGGCCCTGCTTTCGTCTTAGCGAAATATACCTGTAGCCGCATGCGTAGTAGGCAGAATTGACGGACTGTCGTACGAGCTCGTCGTCCTTGGGGCGTTAATTGCCCCCACCACGAACCGAACATGGGGGGCAAAATGTGAAGCACAAAGGGCATTTTGATATTGGAAATCTTCTTCGGGTGGCCGAGACAGCACGAGAACCCGATGAGCCGCAGTCGGTTTTTTCGCCACGACTTCCCGGAGGCACTTCCGGAGATCTACATAGGCAATGTGATCGAATTACACGAGTGAGATATGAAGACGCAGATGGGATTTCACTGAGATTCGATCCAAGGCAAAAGAGAACATCAAAGGTAGTTTGAAATTTCTCTCGAGACTCAAAGGCTGAAAAGACCAGGCATGACCGAGTGAAAGATCAGCGACACATCATGGAGACGAAATGCTTGGAATGCCTGCCCGCCCAACTTTCAGAAGACTGAGCCATTCCACAGCTTCATCTCATTAGATATCAAATTACAACCACTTCGTCGCCACGCCAGACGCAAGGAAACTCGTTTCATCGTCATGTCAGGGATCACTATTAAGTCACCCTTTTCTCCCGACGGGCCTTCTTGGCCCTCCCTCGCAGCACTTGGTTTTCGTTCGCTAGCTGGTCTCTCTCAGCTTTGATGCTCTGGATGTATTCAATGGCGCTTGTTAACACCATTGCCTTGCTTGGCTTAGTAGACGAGTTAGACAGATGAGCAAAGGCACGAGATGGCGCAACTGCTACCGTCTCACGCAATCGTTCCATCTCAGCATTGAGCCCATTGCGGTATTTTTTCTCAACCTGGTTATGTGGAACACGCCGACTGCCTGACTCCTCGATGACATGTTCGCAAGGAAAATCATCACAGACATGTGGCTCGATTCGGGGGAGTCTTGGACGGCCACGTTTTGGCTTGGGCTTCACTATGTATTCAGCCTCCGCTGCGCTTCCGGTTTGCTCGGATGAGGGCGAGCGCTTCAACGACGTTCGCCTTGAAGAAGGTTCTGCCAACGGATTGAAATGGAACGGCGGGGTCTGCAGATCTGGGGAGAAATTTGACGATGTCGCAGATGGCGGCTCCGGAATCTGTAAGTCGGCAGACTTTAAGAACAGTGGCAGCGTCGTTGATTGCTGTCCAACACCCGCCGAAAACACCGGAGGGCTTCCTGGAGTGTTCGGCATATCATATATTGATGTCTGCCAGTACCCATCAGCCACAGGTGGAGCCCACTGCCCCATGGGTCCATTCATCTGATCGCAAGCTTCGTTGTCTGTATTCTGCTGGCCTCGCCGACCGTTCCATGCTGCCGATGGCGACAATTCGCTCCGACGACAGGCTGAGGCTTCGTCTTGTTCAGCATCAAACCCCTCATTGCCGTTGACCTCATCCACACGCGTCCAACATGGCCCATTTCCGAGTTGTTGTTGCCGCCATCCAGCTTGGGCCCATGCAAGAGCGGTTCGTTCGGACTCAGCCTGTGATTGAGGAGTTGCTGCATCAGGGGACCAATGTTGAGTCTGAACAGTCAGCGGCATGTTTGCTTTTTCAAACGAATATTAGCTTTGGAGGACGTTTGAATGAAGCAGATGACCATGTACCTGGAGACACGAATCGGCGACTTTGGGACGGCAGGTTTTGGGGTGGAGCAGCACGATTAAGGAGGATGGATCTATAGCGGCAAATGGTTACTCAAGCTAACCAAAAAGATAGGTGGTGAGCTCGATCGATCGATCCCCTTTGTTACATGAAGGGAAGCTGGGAAGATATAGGAAGTGGAGCAGGTCTCCCCCCTCGACTGAAGGTGCACAGCAATTGAGATGCAGCCCGCCTAGTCTTCCGGATCGTGACGCGGTGGGATCCTCGCCTACAAGGGCCTCTGGCTTGATATGCACAGCGTCGAAGGGCTTCTACAACTGCATAGACAGTCGAACGGGACAGTACGAGGTCTACGGCAGCGATTTTCTGTTCTTTCAAGGGAGCATACAGACTGTCGATGGTCGAACTATGGCTTCCAAGCACATCGACCCTCTCCATCTGCGTTTGCCGAAATTCGCATGGAGCGTCCGAATCCCATGTTCGATTGGAGGCCCACGCGCGGCTACGGAGCTTGGCCCGGTAAATCCTGTTATTTCTCGACCAAACATTTTCAGAAGCTTGGAAGTTTGGCTTGAACAGTTACAGCACGGAATAAAATGTGCAGTTTCCCTGCATCCTACCAGTAATCTAGCCGTTTGCAGATACAGGCACTGCTGGCTGTACAAGTAACGAGAGAAATTGTTACTAGTAGCCTGACGGTCTTGATCGCCCAGCCCGTCACCTCCCATGTTCAGGGTCCACTTGTGCGGAACCGAGACCTCAACTAGTCGAGCGATCATCTTCATCCTTCACCTCTCTCTCCATATGCCAATTCATACTCTCTCTTCGTACGGCAGCTTATACTCTCTCCATTTTCTCCATTACAGTGAAAGCGCCATTTCGGAACCTGCATATTTCGATAGCTCGAAAACCCTCATCTTACCGTTGCAAATTTTACGACAGTCTACAACTTCACAGCACTTTTTGCGCCTGTTGAACATGTTCGAACAGGAAGCTGCTTCTGCGAAGAGAAACAGCGCGGGAGAGGGAGATACAGGCAAGTCTTTTAGACCAGCTCATCCCTAGTCAGACTTGCACCAACTGCTCTAGATATTATCAACCTTCCTGCCAATCCTATACACCGCACAGCACCTCGCGTTCTTCACTTGTTATGGCTCTTTCTGCCTTTGCACAACTTGCGGCCCATCGACTTGGAGCAAGAAGAGCTTTGATATCTTTGATAGACCGGTCCAATCAGTCCATATTAGCAAAGGCAACGCAAACATTGTCACTTCAATCCGAGTTGGTGCATAGCGAACATGACGAGCTATGGTTTGACGCAAAGACTGTAACTGCAGAGCTGGGACTTTGCAAGACGGCTCTGGACATGACACTTCTGGAACAACGAGGGGCCACAGCCATGGAATATAGCCATAGAACATATCGACATTGATTGTCGACGATCTCACCCTCGACGGGAGGTTCAAAAATCGAGAATTTGTCATCAACCGGCCGACGTTGCATTTTTACGCTGCGATGCCCATTCGCACGAAGTATGGACTCGGCATTGGATCACTGTCAGTACACGACAACCAGCCGCGGCAGAGCCTAGACGATGCACAAAAAAAGCTCTGGATGATTTGACGGTTGCAATCATGGCGCACCTGGAGATAACGAGGGTGAAGGCAGCGCACTGAAGAAGCGAGAAGATAATGAGCGATCTGGGACTGTTCGTCGAGGGAAGAAGCAGTTTGCTTGACCGGTGGCTTTATAACAGAAATAATAACGCTTGGACCCCAGATGATGCTCGGGACGCAGATGCATTGAAGCATGTAACTGGGAATATGAAATTCGTGGACCCGTTATTTGTGCAGGGACTGCCACTACAGCTTGACAATCAGCCTCCTACTCGAGGTCGCAGGAATTCGTTGCGACCTCGAACTCGAGCAATAAAGCAATCCGCACGAAAGCCATCACCAAGGCAATTTCAACCAGATCCGGGCTGTGAAGAAGCATCAACGGTCAGTACCACAAGCTCAGCGATATGGAAATCTCTTCTACTTCCAAGTCGCGCATCTCTTTTTCGCAATACTATCGATGAATTCCTGGCATTCCAATCTCTGGAGATGGTTGGAATTCATCACATTTGACATGCGGGTACACACTCTCTAAAATACTGAGATCGCGATAGGAAGGACACGATGTGGTTGCACCGGCCCTCAGAGTCGCCACCCAAGAGTCCCGAGAAAGCGAAAGCAACCATGGCCAGTTTGCAAGAGAAGATGCTTCCCTCCAAATTCAAGGACATGTTCCTTTGTACCAGCAACATTGTTCAAGAGTGCATTGAGGTGGATGGAACTACATTTCTTGATGCTAGTGTTGGCAGCTTTGGTTTAGGCCAAATTGTTGGATCGCACAGGAGAATCGGCGAAGCTACAGGCAACGGCGAAAGCCAGGAGTCCATAGTATCGATCGCTGCCGGACAGCAGACTCCTGAGTCGGCGGGGTTTTCTTCGATGAGGACGTGGCAAGCCCACGGTATGAGGAAGTATTTCGCAAATAACAGCAGAAGAAGTGTGGCATCCCGGGTTTCTTGACTGCAACGAGATCGAGCTTGAAAAGAGATCACGTACCGGAAAGCCATGTCCCTGTTCTAGAGGCATTTCTTCAGACTTTGCTCGAGGAGTATCGTAGAGAGTAGATCTCCGACCTGACCGAAGGTAGTGAGCTTGTGCCTACGATTCGTCGGCTGTCCGATAGTGATGGGGAAGTATCGGAAGCACCACTATCGCTCAGTCATGGCGATACGGCGAAGCAGAAGGAAGCCATAGCGATAATCGAGATGCTCTCTGGTGTCCGATGTGTTGCCTTTTCGCCTCTCTGGGACTCACTTCGCGAACGATGATTTGCAGGAAGTTTTGCGTGGACTACTTACGCTATCGACTCGCGTCCTCACCCGTACTCAAGGTGTCAATCCTCTAGCCGCCTTCAGCAATAGCATCATGGCAGTTGTGGCGCGCCTCGATGCTGTCGCCGCAGACCAAGCGAAGTCTAATCTTATCTTTCATATCGCATGAGTGGCGAAGCCCGCCACATGGAATATTCGCGTCCGTGGAATCTTCGGGAACTCCTAGTAGATCGATCTCAAAATAGTATGATCGATACTATTTAGCGATACGGAAAAATGTTACTAGATATGACCTAGCGACTTCGTCAAGATCAACGATTTTGTCAAACCGAGGCGGAAGGAGTCAACCTCTGGTGACACACTCCCGAGAACGAACTCGCCGTTGAGACAAATAGGTTTGAGGACGGATTGTGAACTTAGTGTTGTCACTGAAGACGTAATTGATGCCGTGTATGCTGGTTACGAGAAACTTGTTATTGGCTATAGCAAGTGGCTTTCCCTCAGCCAGACTACCGAGCAACAAGATGTCCGATGGCAATCGCATAGCATCCACATCCGCGATCAAAAAAGAGCGGCTCGAAGTTATCATGGAGATTGGCTTCCAACAAGATTGGTTCGCTCACTCAGAGTCGGGGACACTAAGAATAATTTGGTGAGTCTCTTCTACAACTCGTTGAATTATGCCGATTGTGGATGGGCCAAGGTTTCGCTCAGGCCGAAGATATCCTGTCGGCTTCGAACGAGCATCAAAAGTCCAAAGTCACAATCGCAATTAGCGGTTTTGGACGAGACATTTCGGAGGAGTTTTTGCATAGTAATCCCTTCACCTCATTTGTTCTCGAGGATGCCGATGACCCCAGCATCAATCTTAGTCTCTCAATCGTCCTCTCAATCGTCTGTTAGCTAGGCGGCGCCATTGAGGTTAAAAGTAAACTCGGCGAATGGATAGAGGTAAACGTGATACTCACCTCTTCGAAGTCCGCTTAGCAGACACCTTCGAATACCCAGCACTAAAAACGAGAAGAAATGCGTGTGGGCTCACGCTGTAGTTTTTCGCGCTTTAACGAGACTGGGGCCATGCGATCATTGACAGAAAATCTGGTGGTTCTAGATATCTCAAGAGCCATGTAAAAAGGGGTATCTATACGAATCATGCTCAATGCAACATTGGAGGTGTTTGGAACGTGACAAAGGGATTTTAAGCGGTATCGCCATGGGGAGCAGGGTAGCCCTCTAATAACTATATACATCGTGAACTTGGGGATACGAAGCGGTTGCCATATATGTTGGTATAGACTGCTTGATGGATTGGAGGTCGTTGGGAAATACCCTGTTCTATCCCACCTGCGTCGTTTCAATAGCGAAGCCCTCATGATCGCAAAAGTGTCCAAAGATGTCGATCGTCGTAAGCTCACCTACTTCGTATTGGATTATCACTTCGGTACTCTTGATGTATAAGCCGGTTTCTACTCTTTCCCGCACATCTATTGGTCTCCGATAGCAACGTAAAATACCACATCTCACATTTCTGAGACACAGAATCCTAGTTCTATATGAAATCTCCAGCAAAGTCGTTGAAATGGGAATCATGCGGTGACGGTAATATGCCCATCTTAACCGCCGGTCTTATACTCCTTTCATGTCTGAGAGTAGACGCAAATCCAGTACGGCTCAGTCACCCTCACTGACGTCCATATAGCTAGAATTGTGAGCATGCTCGAGAGAGTCTGGTTCAGCGCATCTGGAGTCTGCGACCCGGCAACAGTGAAGCAACGTTTGATAGTGTCGTTTGTGCTCTATTGAGCGGCCTTCTCTTAAATGGCCGTAAATAACTGACTTTGGTGTTGTTCCAGGCAATGAACCACCATGTCGAGAAACTTGGCAGCCGCCTCCTTCATGCCCGGTGCGCTTGTCCATTCACCGTGAAAGGAACTTCATCTTCGCTCACTTCACGTTAGTCGTGTGCAATTTCTGTTGCTTCAACGCAGGTTTCCAGGGCAATTGTAAAGAAACTCGATGCTTGCAAAGTTGTTGTTGATCTAAGGTACGCTCACATGTGTTCTCTTGAGACTGAAGTTGGAAAGCCTTGTAACTTTCATAACTTTCAGCTGATATCGCTTAGTCACGTCTGTAATAATCGTCTCTAACTGGCATCTCGACTTTCTGAAATTCACACCTCTCTTCAGCAGTCGATTGCCCACCACTATCAGCATGTCTCTCGTCCGCCCTCTATCTCGATCAATATGGGCCTGCCATGGCTGCCGCTCATCATTTTATGGCGCTTTGTTCGCAGTATCAGGCATCGAATTGCCACAATCATCAGTTCCGATACGATCATTCTCAAGCAGGACACCAGAGAGTACAGAAGAATCTGATGGAGGCCGGTTGAGAGGCAGATCGGCTACTAAGCCTGCAGCAAGGATGAGTATGAAATCCTTACGAATTGCAGCCAAGGCACAGGAGAATATCGATGATGCTTTATCTGCATTCGAAGCGGATTTGTTCACTGGTTCCAAAAGTCGAGCTCCAAGCTCAACACCGGCCTTTCAGCAACCCCCGAAGAACCGAGAAAGAGACGTGGAACATGAAATAAGCTTGCCTCGTAGGACAGCACGTAAGCTCCAAAAGATTGAAGAGGTTATCGAGGAGGAAGCGTTGGAGGACACCACCGAATCTGTCTCAACACCATCTGAGTTGCCTCCTGTTATTCCAGAACAGCTAGATCCAAATATCCCCTGGTATCTGCAAGTTCAACAGCCCAAACGACACCTCGACGTAGACCACCCCATGGCCGAGAGGCAAAAGCTCCCAGAAATGCCTCCGGAATCCCCACCAGCACTAGCCGCAATTCTCGAACACCTCTCCGTCGATATTGGTCTCGATTACCTTACGCTACTTGATTTGCGAGCACTTGATCCTCCACCGGCACTCGGCGCAAATCTTCTCATGATCATTGGGACAGCGAGAAGTGACAAACATCTTCACGTCTCAGCAGATCGGTTTTGCCGCCATTTGCGAACAAATCACAAGTTAAAACCATACGCAGATGGACTGTTAGGCAGAAACGAGCTCAAGCTCAAGATGAGAAGGAAAAATCGTCGCGCAAAGCTCATGGCTAATGCTGGTGTCGTCTCTCCTGAGAATGTAGATGATGGCATCAGGACTGGCTGGGTTTGCGTTCATGCTGGACAAATTGAGCCAGCGGAGGGTGTGGAGAAGGATGTTAGGCCTATCGAGGGCTTTGTTGGCTTTGGCTCTGAGACGAACAAGGTTACAATTGTGGTGCAGATGTTAACGGAAGAGAAGAGAGAGGAGCTCGATCTCGAAGGGCTGTGGAGCACCATGCTTAGTAGAAATATCAGGAGGCAGAGCTACAGACGAGAAGGCGAAGAGGAATTTGAGGCTGCGCTCGAGGCTGGAACTGCCACCGTTGTTGAGCCTGGCTCTGTTGATGGGCCTCCGAAAGGTGACATGGGTGATTGGAATCCTGGGAATACGAAGCCTCAAGAGGCCAGAGCGGGTTGAGACTGCTCTTGGATCAGAGTGAGCCTGAAATCAAATTAATTGGCTTTCAAAGTGCTTGTCAGGTTCGAATGAGCAAAGAAGCACGAGACAGCTCTCATGCGCAACTAAGCAACCAAAAATAGTCACATCTTCATGCATAAATGCCCCTCACTCTCCATGATTTGAAGTACGCCAACGCGCAAAAGAAAATCCGAATCGCGAAAACTGAGCGCCGTCACATGATTGGAGCAACCTAAGTGTCGAACTCCGAACTTTTTCGTTGACCATTTTGAAATCCACAAATCTCCACCGCAACAGAATGACGACCCGTAAACGAAATGAATACATTGCCGCCGACGAGAGCGAAGACGAAGACCGAGGCTACGACTCCGAATTGGCCGAAGAGAGCAAAGGCAAAGCTTTTGCAGGCCGAAGCGCAAAGAGGAGGAAAGTCGACGACAGCAATTCGGAAGATGAGGACTCCGAGCATGAACAACTCGCCAGATCTGTCAAATCGAACAAGTTGAAGAACGAAGAACAAGAGCCAGAAGTAGCTCCTAGACCAAAAGAGTCAGACGCGGACAGATTCAAACTCCCGACCTCAATACACGATGACCCTCCCGAACCGCGCAAGAAATCAAAACTGGCCCGCAAGCTCGCTAAGTCAATGGAGAAGGCTTCAAAGACTGGGGTCGTCTATGTCTCTCGCGTTCCTCCATTTATGAAACCGCATACCCTGAAGAATCTCCTCTCGCCTTTTGCGCCCTCGGGGCTTGGTCGCATATTCCTCACGCCTGAAGATCCGTCATCACATAAATCCCGGGTAAAAAGTGGTGGCAACAAGAAGCGCTCCTTCCTGGACGGATGGGTAGAATTCTCGGATAAAGAGGAGGCAGAGATTGCTGCGGATACACTGAATACACGGCCGATTGGTGGAAAGAAGGGAGGGTACTACCATGACGACGTGTGGTGTTTGAAATTTTTGGGAGATTTCAAATGGCGACAATTGACTGAGGAGATTGCCAACCAGAACGCTGAGAGGGCGGCTAAGTTGCGCGCACAGGCCACTGTCGACAGGAAAGAGACGAGGGAGTTTCTGGCGAATGTGGAGCAGGGGAAGAAATTGGATGGAATGGAGAAGAAGAGAAAAGGAAGGAATAAAGGTGACGATGATGAAGGGGTGGCTGGCACTGCGATGCCTGTTGTCGAGAAGAGCGCCAAGTCAAAGAAAAAGGGACAGAGCACGTTCAAGCAGACGGAGGTCATGCACAAGAGCAAAGGGAAGGCTGGCGAGAAGAGTGAGCAGCCTGAGGAGGTCAGGAGTGTGCTTAGCAAGATCTTTTAGGAGCCACAGACACGTCCGGCGCGTGGTTACTCTTAATCGAATCTCTATACGATCCATTATTCACCAAACTTTTACCTTCACCATTGTTTAAACATAACAGTACTGCCCTATACATGCCTGCCTAAGACATAAAAGATGCAAAGTGGTTCGCTACCAGCGACATTCCAAACCTCCTGTGAAATTATAGATGCATGTTCGGCATCACGATTTCTATGGTCTCATCGATCACACTCGATGGACTCATGCAAAATACGTATTCCGTTTGGTATTTCTTTTATGAGACGCTAGCAAAACCGAATCGTCTTATGCGTCTTCACAACCTCGATATCGAGTTTGGATTGGAGAAGGGGTGTGTAGTAGGTGGAGAGATTGAATATTGGGGCGATGGGAAGTATAAAGGACTTATTGATGGTGAGGCTGAAGAAAGGTTGATGGATGGGCTTTGTTTATTGAAATAAATGAGAGGGAAGACGAATGGAGAAAGTATGAATTGGACGGAAATGAAATTGTGATGGATCATCTATCTGGAGAAAGGGGAGAGGAGGATTAGCATTTCGATTCCGAGAAGAATCTCAAGAGGAACCCTTATCAATTCCACTTGAGTAAACTCGAGATAGTGGTGGGATGGACAATGAAAACACCCCCCTCAACCTGTCTACTTCTTCTGATCCGGGTTCGGGGTACGGATTGCAGGCTCGAGCTGGGCGATGGATACTACTGGATAAAACCGCATGCATTCTGAGAGCTCGAGCTTGTATCTTACAAAGGGTTCGAAATGCGTCGCTTTATTCGGACTCGAATCCGTTCGTTCGAGTCTTTTCGGCGTGGATTGTGGGAGACTATGGAGGAGTACAAGAAATCCAACCAATTTCAACAGTCGTAATTACGATAAGCGACCGAACCCATCAGGAAGAAGTTCGAGAGCGTACGCTATACTCTACTTAAGATTCGTGACGTGCTGTTCCCTATCGCTTTGTACCCTAGCGATGATTTCACGAGAGAATCCGTCCTGCCTCGGCGGTATTACGCAGACGTCTGGGAATTCGGAAAGAATAGAGTTTACCGAGATATTATAGTATCATATAACCGAATACTTTCCCAATCGCCGATTCTTATTAATATATAGAACCTTTTACCGTTCAAGTTACTAAGATTAAAATATTTTCGACTAGAGCTAAATCCCGATATCAATCCGATGGAAAGTTGCGACGAAAATTAATCGAAGGTGCTATTAGACATCCCTTCATATTTATTATATTACTTCAACAAAAACGCGAGGAATGATTCCGGCATATATAGAGAAGACGACGAAACAGAGAGCGACTACGGACGGGATCTAAAGATGACGGAGAACCCGATAACAACCAAGATATATATACGGCAGCGAGATTTATCGATGACAATCGATAACCAAAGTCAATATTGTCAGGGCCACTACGAGCGAGCAATTGCACGACTACAAGACATTCCAGTCGACTAGACGCCCTCGTTGGAAGACTTGACGGCAGCAGAAATCGAGTCTATACATAAGCACCGAAGATTATAGAGAACACGACCAGAGAAAGTTTTGCTAGTTGATACGGAGTTTATAATATTGTCAGGGAAAATGCCAGTATTCCACGAAATTGCGGTTCGAGACAGGAGAGGATACACGATCATCGACTGTTATATAAAATACGATACAGACGCGGAAACGATTGCAGCTGAGCTTCGGCTACTTGCAGGCCCAGAGTTCGTCTGGACGGGAAACAGGGGAGGTGGAAATCTATTCTCTGATCCTTGTACAAGCGGAGAGGAGATTGTGGGAGGCTGTAGAGGGGTATAGGAATTCCAAGCAATATCAACAGTGGTAATTACGATAATCGATTGTTGGATCCCGCATGGTTGGGATAAAGGAGGTGGTGGTGAGGTAGTCACCCAGCTCAAACACCGTCCACCCAACTGTTCACCTAACTTAAATACTGTTCACCCAACTCAAACACCATTCACCCACAATGACAATAGAAGACCAGATCGAGCGCTTCTCGTCTCCTTTCAACATCAACGACTTCCCGACTCGAGATGAAGTGACAGCTCGATCACAGAAAGAGCTGAAGGCGGAGGAAGAGAGGTTGACAAGGGTTGCAAAAACGGCCGAGTAGAGCATATTGGAATGGACTTGGTATTATTGGTGAGAGGCCGGGTTGAGGGCTTGCTGAGACATAGCTCGTTATTGATGGTGGCGGGACAGTGGTGTAGGAGCTTTCTATAAGTTGAGTTTAGTATGTGAACGCTGATATGAGAGGAAGGATGATAAGATTCGAGGGTTTGGAGTGTGTGAAGCATGAAAGGATGGGATATGATCGAGTGCTTTGAAAAAGGGGAATGGCTTACCTGTTGGCGATGTCTCCGAATGTGTTGGCGAGACAGGCCTTCCATTGGTGATGGGATGTGACATGGAAGGGGCTATGCAGCCATACATAGCTTCTAAGGCGTTCGATCTCGTAGATTGGGATGCCGTCTTCATCGATTTCCTCTGGTCCGGGTTCGGGGTATGGCTCCCTGTGATAGGGATCGGGACCGTTCGGAGCAGACTCGAGCTGTGCGATGGAGACCACTGGGTGAATGCGCATGCATTCAGGCAACTCGAGTTCGTATACCAGGTTCGATATGCGGCGCTTGACTCGTACGCGAATGCGTTGATTGGAGTACTTTCGATGGGACTGGCCTGACACTACATATCCCCCTGAGTGGCTTGACAACTCGCAACTTCGTCGACAAGTACAAGATCGAGTGATCAGTTCACTATCGTCATTCGGCCTAAACCCTAATTCTCCCGACTCCCCAGCCTCATCCCCTAGACGAACACGATCGTCAACAAGATCGACGAGAGTCACACCAGGACCGAGCCGCCGAGAACAAACCGACACTACTCTACCATTACAGGATGGGACTGGTTGGTGGTCGCATTGTTGGTGGCGTATCGAAGAATCGGATTGGGATTGATTGGATTTGGATTGAATGTTCCCGAAGGCAGAGTTTGTGTGAGGTTTGGTTGTAAACTCGAAAAGTAACGAGAACGAGATCTATTTATATTAAGTCTGAACGCTTCTCAACTGAAAATAGTCAATGGACAATAACAAGTCGGCAATAAGATACTCTCTATTGCCAATTAGTGTTGAGACTGCATTCTAGCTTTACCTTTGAGTATATTGATTGCATTCTAAACATGCCCCTTC
The DNA here is from genome assembly GCA_000738655.1 of Venturia pyrina ICMP 11032. Taxonomy (NCBI): domain Eukaryota; kingdom Fungi; phylum Ascomycota; class Dothideomycetes; order Venturiales; family Venturiaceae; genus Venturia; species Venturia pyrina. Next base: position 489,023 of record JEMP01000041.1, on the reverse strand, counting down.
ACCAGGATAAGATCGATACTTGACATGAGTTAGTCAGCTTCTCTGCTTTGACATCATTCGTCGATTCTGCTTGCTATTATTTTGCTATTGATAACTAAGATGGTCTCGCGAGTTTAGCGCAAGATTGATACGAAGTTTATCGTGGGATGCAGAATTCGTGAAGCTTGGGCTCCCGGTGACATATGGTAGAGGAGATCAGAAGTGCTTCATGATTGGAGACTGGCATGTCGCTGTACACAAGCTACACAAAATACCACAGTAAAGTATGGAGATTTTCAAAACAACGAATTCGAAATTGCGCGATGGAACAGCCGTTTATCAGGCACCGTATGCCGAAAAACTCCTGACCAGCATGAGTGTACTATCCTCTTATCATGCGCTGCATTGTTTGTAGACTCAATGACCCAGGGCCTGCCATCCAACTGTGGTTGTATGCCGATTTCCTTGGAATCATGAAGTCCTGTGTGCACATTAACAAGCCGTCTAAACCTGTATTGACAACGCTTTTGAGTCTAGACCATCTTTCCTCGCTTAAGATTGAATGCGCGTTGATCCTTCAACCATCTTCTGTATCCTGCCACGCTACCAATCTTCTCGCCGTAATAATCTGGGACAGGGTTTTGCATCGAGGAGACGGAGGGGTCAACACGGAATTTCTTGATGCGTGCGTAGAATTCTTTTTCTTTCTGTAAAGTGTCAGTGATAGCTCGTTCCAATTGTTCGATCTGAAGGCGCAAAAGCTTACCGCTCTCATTTGAGGCACTAATCGCTTGTAGTACATGTTGAAGAGCGCAGTGCCCAAAAAAGGACCCAACAGCCATCCCAGGGCTCCACAGGCAAACGTACCCAATCCCAAGGTGATGAACGGATCCAGCCCAATCATCTGAGCGCCCATCTGATCGAAGTCATTCGTTGTCAGCACGATAATTCCCGTCGCGAAGAAAGTTAAGCCTCCGACGACTGAAGCCACCAGACAGACCCTCCTACGCGTCTTGCGGAGTGTGAGGAAGCGATTCCATGTCAAAACAGCATCTGGATCTTCGGCTATCTTTGAGGTGCGCGGGGCGGTAGTGGTGGTGGTTGTAGAGTTGAGGCGCTTTGATGGGAGTTGTATTCTTATCCGCGATGGTTGTGAGGGTTGGAATGTGCGGGTAGAGAGGATGGATTGAGGGCGAGTAGTGAGTTGCCTTGAAGCCGACGAGAAGGCAGTCTTTGTGCAGGTTGGTGGGAATTTGGAGGCGAAAGCCGTAGCTGGGCGTATAGGGAGGGCTCGGCACAGCATGGTGGTGGTGGAGGAGGAGGAGGAGGAGTGGAGTGTTGATTGATTGTGGTGGTATTGTTTGGTAAGGCAATGCTCGTACAGGTAGAAATCTGATGTCGTCGATATCATGGTCCGTGCGTGCCTGACATACTACTAATAACGCGTCCGCTTCTCCTCTTCCTTTCATCAACCATACAGCCACAAAGGAAGTCCTTTGTTCGTATTCATCAATTCAGCATCTCTAAATTGCCAGAATTTGTCGTCTTCCATCTCGAATCAAGGGACTCAAGGACATTAAAACCTACGACACCTTCGATTAAGAGAGTGGGATGGCAATGGATCGAAGACTGTGTCTTAAATTGAGAATTTTCATCTGATGACTTCCCTATACGTGAGATCAGAGCAAGTATAGCATCAACCACATTCTCCCTGATCTCCGGCCTAATTCAACTTTGCGGGAGCATCTTCGGTCGATCATGTCCCCAGTCTCAAGAGATCTGAACATCTGGAAACAGACAGTCTTTTTTCCGAGTACTCCGATGTCTGCCCTATCCTCTACATCACTCCGACTCATTTATCTCAGCCAGAAGTTGACTAGAAACGAAGGCATTGAACCATTCCGAAACGAGATCCCCATTCACCAGCGTTTCCAAGAGATCCTTCCTCATATCAGCAATTCCCGCCTCGTCCCTCGTATTCATAAGATCAAACATGGCATCTCGAGCACCCCTGACAATTTCATCGTAGATCTCGAACTTCTGTCCCGAAAGTGGTTGATAGGCAGGGAACATGAACGCTGTTGAGTTTGCAGCATCAATGAGGTCGATGTCATCGTTACTGAAGTAGTCATTTATGCCTGCGACCACGACTGTGTCCGGGAAATCGATGAGCGATTCGGTCTCCAGTTTCTTGAAGCGGATCTCGACGGCGACAGCGAATGACCGGAGTAACAACTCATCGCTCGGCGGATTCTGTAACTCCTGGACACGTTTTCTCCCTGCAAGCTCGAAGTCGTTGAGAGCATCCCAGGTATCTTGCAAAGCGGCGAGGATGTTCTGTATCTTGGCTTCATGGATCAGAGATGATGACGTGTCGCGTGCCACTTCGCTCATACTGAGAACTGAATTTTAGGTCAGGTTGCGCGATATTCGAGACGGTGGGCTGACAGACACGTACTCGAACAGTTTCTATTGAGGCCAATTGAAAGTTGCAGGAGTCTTATGCTTGATAGGGCAGCGAGATTGTCGTTGAGTTGCAGCAGCAAGAGATTGTGAGCTGTGGCGCGTAAGAGAATGATTGACAAGACGCGGTGGCAATATCAAGTGAGGGTTCTCAATTCAATGTTTATTTATGTGTTTAGACCACTTCATGATGCTGACCACGCGTCCAGAAAACTGCTGACTTATCAAGCACCTTGCCATTCCTCTAAGATTAAAAGATGTGCTCTTGAGCTTCGAGTAATTTGCGCATTATGTCACTGATAGTCTGCTTTTCGATTTCGCTCAATGTGTTGTCGATATACTCGGGAAAATAATTCTTGTTGTCAGATGGTCGTCCTTTGGAAAAATAATTCGGACTGTTTGGAGTCTTACTTGACTGTGGAGGCAGTATCCTGGACATGGCGGGCGCGGAGGTCTTGGGCTGCTAGCTTGCCTTCGCTGAAGGAAGGTCGGGCGGAATCTAAAGGATTGACCATTTTTGCAGCTATCATGGATGCTGGATCTTTTTATTTTATGTGGGATAAAGAGACATACTGGCTATTTTTGAGCTGAACTGGAAGTGGGAGAGCTTGATGCCGGGATTGGTTGGAGTCCAGTCAATAGCTTGGATTTGGAACTGATGGGATGGTCGTGCTGAAGTAAACGAGCGTGCTGGAAGGGTCTTGTGGATGGTTAATTTGTGGTTTGAGGTCTTGCTGGGTCACTTCAGATCAGCATGGCCTTGACGAAAACCGGATATACAGGTAATTCTGCTCAGGTATTAATTGTTAACCTTTACTGCTTCATCTAGAAACAACACATTCATCTTCGAAGACCCAGGCTCTTCTCACCTATCCTCACCATGGCGATCAAAGAGCATCGCTACTGTGAGGACCATCGATATACGCAGTCACAATGCAGAGATATCGAGACTGAATTGGCCTCAAGAGGATTTTTTGGGCCTGGATATCATGGTTTCTGCGGCAAAAGAACTTGCCCATTCCTACGATGCCACTACGTCTACTCTATCTCCAGTGATCTAGGATTCAACTGTGTCAGTAGATCATACACTGTACGTATACAAAGTTTGGACTTTAAGTAAGTATCAAGCTGACCTTTCCGCGCAGTCATATGATATGACATACGGAGAAGGTGCGAACACAGCAAATGAGGAGGGTGTTACAAAAATTGTCCGTGGTGTTGATACATCACCTGCTCCGAGCCAAAATCTAACATGGACGTCTAGATGTCGTCGAGCAGAAAACGAAGGGGCCCGGCGATGACGAAGGAAATGGAAAACAGCACCACCTCAAAGATTCTGAAGCTCTCCACTCCATCCGCAAAAGCTGGCGCTGTTGTCGAAAAACATCTTAAGCGCAAAGAAGAGCGTGACGCTCTCCAGTACAACGTTTCCAAAGCCAAGCGAACACTGAAAAAGGAGTCGCAACTCCTCCAAGAACACGACGAGAAGAGTAAGCAAGTCCTAAATCGAGATCTTGCTGTAATCGAAGTCGAAAAGGAGCGGTGGGAGGCCATGTGGAACCACGAACTCAAGGCTACTGAGCAGCGGGTCCTGGAATTGAAAGAGAAGAAGCAAGATCTCAAGTCATTCGGAGAGGTTCTTCAACGCTACAGGGAGATGGGAATTGGAGAGGATGATGTCCTTGCGTACATGGAAGCGTGCAAGCCAGTTGCCTCAAAATTGAACGACGGACCGGGAGCGGCGAAGGCCAGGAATCGCGCCCTTCTACTAGCAAACAGAGGCGCACATTGGGGTGACAGGGTTTGAAAGCTAGATGGCCTTTTGGCGACGTACTGGGACCAACATTGCCAGAAAATTTCTTATTTTTCAAAATCACAAATGCGAGCACTGCAAGGTACGCTGGTGACTTGGTTCTTGCATGGATCTTTGAGTTATTTCACTCCATCTCCTCGGCGTGACCGTACTGATTTCATAACAATTTGAAAACAAACATTGTTCAAGAGCTTCCGCAAATTTCTTTCTTCTCCGTAGTTTTCCTACAATCGAGAACTCCGATCAAACCACACGCCTTGTCTCGCCGAAACTAAAAGGGCTGGTCGCCAACAGAAAATGGAATTTAATATGTCCCATCCCAGCCTTTCCTCCATTGCCTAGGATTTTCCAACGATGTCCGAAGAGGATCCAGCACTTGTAAAGAAGCACCAACCTCTTCGGAAACAGCAAGCTGAGTGGGAGTCGAAGAGGGGTGTTTCACTCCATAGAATGCCTCCTGATTACATCGAAAGAAATAGAAAAGCACATGCCAGACAGAGAGCGGAAGAGGCGGAGTTATCGACATCGGATGCTGTTAACAATGAGGACGAGTATACTGCTGGCAGCTTTGATGGCGAGCCGGGCATGATGTCAGATGACCAGCATCCTGCTGCGATGGCCTCTCCTTTGGAAGTTGCTCAAGCTTTGGAAGACACGGGTCGTGATGGGACTTTGTTAGACGAGGCGTTCGAAGAAAGGACCGGGTCTTCCGACTACTTCAGTCCTACTTTTATCCAAGGGGGCAAAATCGTTCGCAATCGACCGCAACAACTGGTCTCAGATAATAATTGGCTGCAAATAGCTTCTAACGATGGAAGATGGGAGCCAGAAACACCAGGCGGGTGGTCTGGCGATTTTTTGTCACCCATTGGAAATAATCTAGGGATTCAAGAGTCCCCAGATTCAGATAGTGATGATTCTGACACAAGGATGGCTAAAGCAATATCTAAACGGGAGTATGATGAGAAGGTTGCGAGGGACTTGAATACCGAAGCATCTCAGAATGGAGGTAATGCTAGCAAGCGAGATAAGGCCCCTCTCGAAGAATTCCCAGAACAGTCCAATACCAGCAAGCTAGAGATCCCAGCCTCGGAATCGAGACCATTCGATCCTTATGATCCTGATAGCGAACCCGAAAACCTTACCGACTTGAAGACATGGTTTATAGCTCAGATCCAAACGCAGCTGAAAGACCAAGTTGTCGTGTTTCCGGTGCGCATCCATCTTGTCGGTACGAACGATGAAATCCACGAGATTGTTGGTGTTCATCGAGATATACCTTTGAGAGAGTTGAAGCAAATGATATACCAAGCTCTTGAGATTAAAGAGGAATTGTCGGATATGGAGTTGGATGCTAGGTGGATGAGTGATGCGGATTGGAAGTTCATTTGTGATTCGACGCCGACGAGTGTCCTTGGAGCTGATGGCGACGAGGGTGGGGTAATGCCACCAGGGAACGCCGTTTGGGAGGGAAATAGGCACACGACCTTCACATCTCTCAATTGCGCGAGTGTTCTTGATTTGTTGAAGATTAGGAAGGGGAAGGATTTCATTTCCGTTCGGGCATTCGGGAGAGATGATTTTAGAGACGTAGGTAAGTTCATGATGGAGCCTATTTTGACATGAGAAATTCACTGACGGGCTGAAATCAGAAAGATGTTACGAAAATAGCTGGCGGTAAATTGTACAGAAGCAAGGAGATGAGGAAGGTGAGCTTGATGAGGCAACTTACTATTTGATGAAATCCACGGCTGCTTATTTAGGTGTAGCTTTTCTGAAGCTGGAGCAGTAATTTTGAAACTAGCTGGGTAAGTTTATTCAAATATGATCAAGGTTTTCCTGACTGGTGACTTGACCATCGTCGTTGCCAGGAGTGTCGTTCTGCATAATATCCTTCAAGTAAAGCCAGTTTATTTGCTTCCTGGTTGATGATCCATGGTTGAGTTGTAGTTTTAACTGCTGAAAATCAATTCAGGTTAAGCGCAGTTGTAGCAAACAATCGAATGCTTTGACATCTACAGGACTTGAGTAATGCCTTGCGATGTGCTTGATCAGGCTCCAGCTCAGCCTTTCATGTCCAAACTTAGTTAGGCTGGGACAGGGATGTAATCACCCGTGGAAATGATTCCCAGCAAAAAGTTTCCGATGAATCACTATAATAATATCATAATTAATATGGAAATTGTTCTTACTTACAATTGACGTTAGCTTGCATGATAGTGAATACAGAATAGTGAGTGTCTCTCACGTGACTGGCTCCGCCCATCTCGGCGAAACTGCAGTGGATTTGTTCTCCTTCCATCAACTTCAAGCTCAAATCCATCCAGCCATCATTGCACATTGCCAAAGGCCCGAACGAGATGATAACGACGGAGGACCGGAGAAGAGCGACTGGGTCCACGGGCGGAGGAGATTGATCGGAAGGCTATTCAGCGGGTGCGGTATAGAACAGTACCTTTTAGGTGAGAAATAACGGCTATCCCGTGAGTTGCACAAGGATCAAGACTTGTCCTCAATCCACCATCTCTCTCTTGCGCAGAAGTCCACTCCCAACGTCGCCCATCTCCTTCAACATCGCTTAGTCACGGTAGCATTGACTGTGGCGGACATGCGGACATGCAGACATGCAGATCTGGAGTCTGCGCGTGCTCCACAACATGGGAATCAAGCACATCCGATACCCTAATCCAGTGGAGTGCCAAAGCGTGGTGCACCCAACCGCCATACAATTCGGCCCTGTTGGAAGGGCGCATCCAGTTTTTCCACGGCTGCAGCAGTGATGCATCAATGAGTACAAGGACTTCAGCATCTTTCGGCGTCTTTTGACACGAAAGAAGCCGTCAGTGTCTCGGATCGTTCTTGAACAGGATACATGAAAGAGATTCTCCTCGACTTGACGCAGATGGGTTATCGCATGCAAGCGGTCCGATATCGCCCTCATGCAACGATTAATGCTCCTGCGAACGAGACGACTGGCAGCTATCTTTAAACTTTCCCGTCTCGAGGCCACTGGACCGGTAATAATGACAACTCTACCATTCGCCCCAAAGCTTAGCGCTATGCCGTCTTCCCCACTATTACGGAATGCGGAAGACGTTGCCCAAAGACTGGGCGTGTTTTCTCTGATAGACTCCATTTCGAGCGCTTTGATTTTCAGAATTTCCCATGAAAATTGAATTTGTGACTGGCGAGCATCTTGAAAGAATGCATATTATGCAAATCAACTGTAGATCCTCTACAACTTCAAATATTCCTCGCATCAGCACATCGATACCATGATGCACAATAGTAAAGAGATGAGCGTGGAGAAGGAGCCACGTGAGTCCCTCAATTCAGGTCAGTCTATTTCACGTTCAACCTACTTTGATCGTGTCGAATGAAGATCGATGTCGATGTATATAGAAAAACATGATCTATACGTTTATCGACATCGTTCCCGAACGAGTCGATCTTGAAGGATCCAAGCTCGACTATCAAGGCAGAGTAGAGTGGCATCAATTGACAGCTTTACGATAGACTATGGAAACAAAAATCTAGCACATGCCGCAGAGGCGGAGAAGAACCAAGAGGAAATAGAATCACCACGGAGCTCCACCTCCCACGACGAGCTTCCAATTGTGCAGCCGACCTCAGGTTCGGGGTTGACCAGAACAAAATCAGCTGCCTCCCAAGCGATAACAAAAGTCGCATCTCGTCTCAGTACTTATTCGACAAAGGAACCTGGTCCTCCTCCGGATGGCGGTTTGCTTGCCTGGACACAGGCTGCGTGTGGCTGGCTGTGTATCTTCAATACCTGGGGTTTTGTAAATTCATTTGGGGCCTTCCAGACACATTAGTAAGATCCAACATGCTGAAAAATATTGCAATGCTCATCATTTCGTAGCACCACCATTTTGCCACAACCACCTTCTACGATATCATGGATTGGCAGCACTCAAGCTTTCTTCATGTTCTTTCTCGCCATGTTCTCCGGACGTGCTTTGGACGCTGGGTTGTTCCGTCCCACCATCATCATCGGGATCGTCTTTCAACTGATCGGACTATTCACTATGGCCCAGTCCACCAAATACTGGCAGTTACTGCTCACCCACGGCGTTCTTACTGGTATCGGAGGCGGTATCTTCTTCTGCCCGGTGATGGGTCTCATATCAACCTACTTTGACAAAAACCGCGGTATTGCTATGGGCTTCGCGACAAGTGGCAACGCAGTCGGAGGGATCATCTACTCTCTGGTCGTTCGTCAGTTGCTTCCAGTCCTTGGGTTTGCCTGGACTGTCCGAATTCTGGGATTCATCAACCTCGTCACTCTGGGAGCTACTGTTGCTTTCATGAAACCACGTCTGACACCAAGGAAGTCTGCGCCACTCGTTGATTGGGTATCTTTGAAGGATACGCCTTACCTTCTTTTCATCGTCGCATGCTGTTTCTTGATGGCATCCGTATATTTCTGCTTCTATTATGTCAGTACTTGCTCTCCAAATTTTGCAGGTCGCATTACTAAAGCCACATAGATCGCGTCTTACGCCCGCGACACTCTCGGTCTTACATATACATCCAGCGTTACTCTCGTAGTCCTATTGAACGGAGTCGGGATACCTGCACGACTCCTACCCGGCCTCATCGCAGATCGCTGGACTGGCCCGCTAAATATTTTCTTCCTCATTACGTTCTGCAACATCATCTTGATCTTTTCATGGCTCGCCGTCCATTCCTTGACAGGTTTTTATATATGGACCGTTTTCTTTGGTATGAGCGCAGCGGCATGGCAATCACTGTTCCCAACAGCGGTCGGCAGTCTAGGAGTGGACTTGAACAAGTCGGGGATTCGACTGGGGATGGCCTTCAGCACCATTTCTTTCGCGGCACTTGTTGGCGGCCCGATTGGGGGTGCCATATTGCAGGCTGGCGGAGGGAACTATACAGGTAGTATTGTGTGGTCTGGGATCACCACTTCGATAGGTGTTTGTTTCGTTCTCGCTGCCAGGGTGGTCAAACACGGATGGGATTGGAAATTAAAATGCTGAGTCGATCGTTGTTATCATCGCCTTGTTGGGAGCGTCTGACGTTGCCGTGGTTGTCTTAGGTAAGTCCTCGAAATCTACCGTCTGTAATTGTCACTTGCTATGCGAAAGAAGACTTTGAGATTATCACCTCTCATCAATTGCTCCCACTAATGTTGCTATTTTTCTAAGGCATATACACAATTCAACCATGCGAGTGATTGACCGGAATTGTGAATACAACTTGACCATCTATTCAGTGAAATTCTGCAGTTGAAGCTTCTAAGGTAATTGTTTCACAGCGGCGTAATTGACAATGACAGGGCGATAAATCACGCTTCGTCGTTGTCATCATTTATCATTGCCAGCTGCTGCCGTCTCTGCCTCACTGACACTTGAATTGAGCTCGGTACAACTCCGATGGACATTACACCCTCATAATTAAAGTAATGATTGAAAGAGCAATAGCAAACACCAGAAGTCCATCAAGCCCGATTGCGCGACTTGACTGATTCGAGACCTGGATTCCGAACTGCGGAGGGGGCACAGAACAGCACGACATGTGTTCACCAAGAAAATATAGGTAGAGTGAACCAATTTTCCTCCAAACTTCCAGACCTGTGTTCGGTATGGTTGGTCCACGGACAGATTTCAGGCTGATCAAGGTGGGGCGATGTGGGGTGGTCGTGCGTTTTCCGCACATTACTCAAGGCCCCTGCACTTGAGGCGAAACAACGACAAGTGCTTGGACGTCGACGATTCATAATGCGCTAAGCATCACAAGCACGACAAGTATAACCTCCATGTTACGATGTCTTGATTCCGCGAATGGAAGGTTCTGTAGCTGTGGGTTTTGGATACGCGGTTTGCGTTGTTGAGGCGAGGATGGTTTGGATGGTGCGAGGTGTTTTTCTGGGCTCTTTCGTGCCCTCAATCGAGACCGCGTAGAGGTCTTGATGGTACTTTGGAGAGCTTAGCATAGCGACGAGTTAGTGTGGAGAATGGTAGAGGTTAATTGCTCTCAGCAATGGCGAGGCGAAATGGCTTTCCGAGGATGTCTTGGGAGGGAGGGAAATGGGGATATAAAGTCCTGATCAGATTCCAGCGTTTTCAAATCAGCAGCTCACAATACAATCACTTCAACAATCACTTCAACAACAACCGATTTCCTTCTTTCAAACCCAAAGTCAAACAGACACAATGCGCTTCTCCATCCTCGTCTCTGCGATCGCGGCTCTTGGCTTCGGGTATGTCTTCCTTTCTTCCTTTTACGTTGTAGGGAAATCAAAGTCTGATACTTATGTCCCTTAGCTCCGCTTTCGCCATGCCAAACCAGCCCAATGCCGACGTCGTCAACATCGCCGACAATGTCGCCGCAGCCGCCGATGTCAATGGTGGTCCACGTGGATACAACGGATACAACGGTGGAGGACGTGGCCGTGGTGGTGGACGTGGACGTGGCCGTGGATACTAGACTCCTGGATGTCTACCCACCTCTCCTTCAAGGTCTTTTGGGGCTCGGATATGAGGGATTGACGGTGGTAAATCCTTGGTCTTTGATTATTCGGGGATGAGAAATTTCGAGATGAGAAAACATGAAAATGGAAGACGTTCCTTGAATATTGTGCCTCTCTTTTTTTTCTTTTGTGCGGACTCGGTTTCACGTTTGTTCGTTGTGGAGGAGTGCGTGGGTAGTGATGTTGAGTTCGCTGGACTATCCTCATGACTTTATCTTTCAACACCCACCGATTCACCTTTCTTATCTCGGGTACCGGTATCACGCCTACCTTCGATTTCATCCTTCCCTTTCTTAGGTATCCAGTTGCTGATTATCTCTATCCATTGGTCCTGCGAAAGTCCGCCTCCAAGCCCAGAAGAAGTTCAGGAGTTTGCATCTAGCCAGCTTCGACAACCACAAGAAGTGTCAACGGCAATATCGATGTAAGATTTATTCTCTGCATGTCCAGTCCTAGCAGCGAGCTGAAGAGGCGCTCCCTCACTCTGTCCCCTGATATTGACCCTGGATTTTTTCCTTGTTAGCAAAGAAACTTCAAAGGTCTTATTGGATACAGAAGCAGTTGGCCATCGGGACTTCCTACGTCCTTGCTCTTTTTCCGTCTCTGTAATAGCTTCACTATATCATCTTGTGTTATTGGCGCTGCTGTATAGTCATGCACTTTTGGACGCGGTTGGTGACCAGAATGAGGGTTTTATTTCTAGAGATTGGGGTGTTCTTCGATTATGCCTTTGTTGCGATCTGCTCCTCGATATCAAACATATCGGAACCTTCGAATGATGTTCGTACCAAGGAGTTGTGTTTTGTGACGGATGATGTCGTTGATAGCGGCGTTGGTTGCGCCGGACTCTTAGTCGGTGGGTATATATGGTCGGTATTTTATTCTGAAGTGCTGCAAACCCCATTCTGTTTTACTTACCAAGAATCTTCCACGGGGTCGACCTTGATCTTCTCTCCTCGAGTGTTGCGAGGTTACATTCACAATTGTCCAAAGCTTACATATGGTAAGCCGCCGTCTGTCGTCCAAACAGCATTCCTCTAGATGGTTCGGGATGTACACGATCTCCCCCTTGTCGTTGTTCCTGCTCGTGTTGGAAATGCGCAGCGTTGACTAGTATTTCCCAGTCCCTCAAGAAAGAGCTCGGTGACGTTAGAGAGGCATCGGATCCGTATTCGAGTTGGAAGGATTTTGGACGGTTCAGAAACCACTGGCAGCTGCCTTCCACTCGGCCGGTGATCGTTTCCTTTTCTTCAAGAATCAAGACATCGTTTGTAATGAAATGGCCTGAAAAACAGGGGGGGCGGGCGCAAAGGATCCTACTATAGTACACAATACAGTACTCTGTAAACCGCGATGAAAGCCGATGCGCGGTAATCCTTGGGTGTATACCAGGTAGTGCAAAGATCGCAGGTATTCTAGATTCTACGCCCGCACGGATGAATTATTCGCCGAACGCTGGAAAGTGAACTTTGCTCCGCTACTCTGCGGTCCCACTCATTTTCATACCATTCTTGCATTGACGATATTAATGCCTCGATTCTTGGCTCCCATCCGGGCTTTCCACAGTATGGCGATCGATCGAAAAATTGTTGATTGTCAGGATATAAATGGCATACAGGAATAATTATACTGCGGAGGTGGTGGAAACTGATTGTCTTCGGATTTGGATGTAGAAGTCCTGGGAAGAGACGGCATAACAGTATAAAGTCGTGGTCAGATCTCATCTTCGACCACTTCATCCCGAATCCACGATCCAAAGGTACGTCGACACACCCACCTTTAGTGAAATTTAAATTTCGATTAACCTAGTCTTGTACTGATTTGAACAGCAGCCATGCATCTTCCCCATCTCTCCATAGCTGCCGTCCTGCTGCTCCGCACCACCCCGTCTCTCGCCTCCTTTGCGTGCTGTGAAGTAGACGACAAAAACGTCATTAAAAGACCGACATACTACACGAAGCCCTGCTGTGTAGGGCAATATACGGGCGTATGCGAAATTACTGAAGGCGGGCAATGGTGGGATTTCGAGTTTTGCTGCAGGGCTTACAAGAATGGCAAGGCAACAAGACCTTTTATTAGAACTTGCCAAGCAGGATGTACTCTAGGGAATGTTTGCCATGCCAAACCTTGATGTCGTATAGCGATTCTCATCGTATCAGGACAATGCTACAATGTCTTTCAAGGAATGCCACATGGATTACGACTGGGAGAGAGTTCAGTTCGGTTCTTCGCACGTCGAAGATATGTTGGTTTTGGTGTATGGAAAATCTGTCAGACTACCAATACCACAATCTACTCCGGTAGTCTCACAGCTACAACTCTGTGAAATATTATGCCAATACAAATCGTGACAGTCCCCGCGGCCGGCCCCTCAATTTGGTGAGATTCTAGGGGTTAGGGTGGCATATATAGGCAGTGCTATTTATGAGTACCTATATATGCCCAGCAGCCTTACCCGATTAGGTTAGATTTACCTAACCAGGCCCAGATTCTCTGAAACCTACCTGGTATTCCTCGGCTTTCGGGACTAACTCACCCTACTATGGTTGCTTGCAGAATAGTTGTTAGCGTCGGACTATAAAAACCCCTAAGCAGATCAAAGTTCTGATAAATACGCGTGCTAGAATAAGTACTACCCGCGAAAATTCCCGAGTAAAATTGAGAACGGATATATTAAGGGCAGAAGCATTGATTAAGCGCTAACAACTATTCTGCTGGCAACCATAGTAGAATGGCCGAAAAGTGGGTAGTATTACCCCACTTCGGCTATTCACTAATATTTTCGGTATTCATAGCTTACACAGTACCGTGTAGTATCAGCGCGCCCCGGATTTATCTCAACTACTAATAATGAACACAGGCCTCTAGTAGGGATAATTCGCCAATCAGTGACCTCAGATCTTGTCGATCAGCTCACCAACCAATCAATACCAATCGGGAAAGTTGAAACAAGTCTGGGGCGCGCTGGTAAATTGCTACCACAACTTCCCCGTATCCAACTAAAATCTTCCTTTACCCCCTACCCCCCCTTCTTCCCTCAACAAGTATTCAAAGATAAACCCTGAATCCAAGATCCGTTCCAAATTCCTCGTCTCTACTATCGTAGCTTATAACTTCGGGTCTACTCTCCTTTTCTCTGGTAAACCATATCAATACCAATACTAAGCTTCCCCAGCCTCGCTTTCGCTGCTCCACTTGAGGCTAGTGTCGACCTATACTACTCCGGCGAGGACTACGGAGATCAAGACCCAAAATATTTTGCTCCGAACGGTTCTGGTGCGAAAGGTGGAAATGGAGATAATGACCCGAAATAGTCTGGT